>JARQOD010000005.1:304672175-304753472 GCA_033576555.1 Oophaga sylvatica
TCCTTGAATTTCCTAAGATCCTTCTCAGGATACCCCCTTCTGATGAACTTCTCACACATCTGATCAAGCCTCCTGTCCAATACAGTCTCGTCCTTTACTATCCTACGTACTCTCAGCATCTGACTCCAAGGCAGAGACTCTATCATTTTCCTTGGATGATTACTATCAAAAACCAGGAGACTATTCCTGTCTGTGTCCTTTATAAACAAATCAGTGCATAACAATCCACTGTGCTTGTACACTAAAGTATCCAGAAATTGAATCTGGTCAAAAGAGTGTGTCATTGTAAACTTCAGCTCGGGAAATATCATGTTAAGATGACTATGGAAAGATACCAGATCATTCATGTTCCCCTCCCAAACACAAAAGATATCATCAATGTAGCGCCACCAGGCTCTGACATGGCGCCAGTGGATGGAATTGTACACATGCTGGTCTTCGAATACCGCCATGTAGATGTTTGCATAAGTGGGCGCCACATTGGACCCCATGGCGGTACCACGCAACTGCAGGAAAAATTCATCCCCAAAAAGAAAAAAATTCTTCTTGAGGACAAACTCCAACAGTGCCAGGACCAGCTGTGTACCACCTGGGGCCATGTCAGAGCCCGCCAGCGCCACACCAACAGCCTCCAAACCACGTTCATGTTTAATGGAGGTGTACAGTGATACAACATCAAACGAAACGAGAATAGTATCCTCTGTGATGTCCAGACCCTCAATCTTACTCAGAAAATGGTTAGTATCCATGATATAAGATTTGGCCTCAACAGCAAAATGACGTAACACTTTATCTAGAAAAATGGATACCTTACCACATAGAGAGCCCCGCCCAGACACAATTGGGCGTCCAGGGGGATCCATCAGATTTTTATGGATTTTAGGCAGGGTGTACAGAATAGGTGTCACTGGAAACTCCACCAAAAGAAAATCAGAGAGTTTTTGGTCTATCAAACCATTAGATAATGCCTCATTGATCAGTATTCTCAATTCACTTTGAAAACAAGGTGTGGGATCTTTAGACAACTTAGCATAAACTGCCGTGTCCAACAATTGACCACAAATCTCAGCCCTATATTTATGGGTATCCATCACCACCAGGGCCCCGCCTTTGTCGGCTGCCCTGATGGTGATAGCTTTGTTACCTGAGAGCCTATCCAACACCTGTCTCTCGCTGTGTGTTAAATTCCCTCTTTTGAATGGACCTACACCCTCACGTTTCAATCTAGCCATGTCCCTTTCAACCAATTGGATATATGATTCCACAAAATTATTTTTAACAGGAGGTTGAAAGTTACTTTTGTTATAAAGACCAAATCATGTAAAGCAAAACCCCTAGGGGCATCACTAATTGCAGCAATAGGTGTGTCATCACTCTCATTGAAATATACTGCTAATCTTAGCCTTCTAAAAAAGGCAAAAAGGTCACATTCAATGTTAAACCAATCTGGATAATTGGTAGGGCAAAACGACAGTCCTTTGGATAATACATTATAGTCCACATCAGTAAGTGTGTAAGATGAAATATTTACCACTAAGTTCTTCTGTTCTATGTGGCTCTCTTCTTCCCCTCGTTCCGGGTTCTCATGGACAGATTGCGGGAGGTGCACGGCATCTGATTGTCCACTTCTCTGTCGCCGGTGTTTCTTACCACCTCTCCTTGGCCTCCTTTTGCCACATTGTCCATTTTTCCTTTCCCTAAAAAATGAGAAGAAGAAGGTACACACAAATTGGAATCATCAGTGGAATCAGACTCTGCCGTGGTAAAACCGAATCTCTTCTGTTCCCTTGTTTGCTGTCTCCTTCTTCTGCGGGGTTGTGCAAAGGAATCTGGTTTCCTATAGATAGTTCTGCGTGCTCCACCCTGCCAAGAAAAAACGTGTCCAGTCCTGTAATCTTCAGCATCACGAAACCATTTCGTTTTTTTTCGTTTTCTCAATGTCACCACGAAATTTCAGTAGTTTCTCATCCAAGTGTTTCTTGAACGTGTCCCATTCTTGTGCTGTCAACTGCATAGTCATTTGTTTCTCCAAATCATCGATTTTATTCTTCACCAATACCATTTCTGTGTGGAGAAACTCGATATTCAAAAGCATTAGATCAAATGAATACTTATTAGTGATCGATTCAAATTTATTACAAAATTGCATATTGTCTGCCAGTAATGTAGGCCGCAGATGTGGCCTTAGTCCACGAGGTATCCTGTGAACTCTGTGATACTCACACAGAGTCATGGCATGCAACTCGTGTGAGATATATTTTCTCCTCTCATTTTCATATCTCTTATTCAACATCTCTATGGTAGGTTTATTCAAAAAAGACATGTCTATCTGTGTTCTGGCTAGGATTCTTTTAGCATCTTCATCTGTGTATGAAAATATGGCGGCATTGTCCAGTTCACCCACCTCTGGTTCAAGTATCAAAGTCTCCATGACCGGTGCACGTCTGCCAGGATCCACAATCCACAAGTATTCAAGCAGCTGACAGCACTCGGGAGTTAGCACGGATGCACGTTCAGGCGTTCAAGGATCCAAATGAACAACAGTCCAACGAAAAAATAGGAACAGCATCCAATCCAGGTGAAGTATAACAAGTCTTTATTCAGCCACCATAAAATACGACGTTTCGGCCATTTTCAGGCCTTTATCAAGTATACAAAAACAGGCAAAATGGTGTCCTTAAATGGTGTGGAGGAGCCAATCACCATCCAGGAACCGCCCATAATACAAATAGACATATATACAGAATATACAACGATAATTAATTTAAAACAGTGATCAAAGCTCAAAATAGTGACATCATAGAAAAATACAACAATGTTATAATTGTGCATGTAATATGCTGTAGATTACCCCATATAAACAATATCACCATTTAGTCTGCCAATCGATGATCTATTACTGCACACTCCCATTCTGGTGCTGCACCAATCATGTACTCACTAGCAGCAGCGTCCTCCATATCCAATCAGTGTCAGTTCAGCAGCGCTTAGTCAGAGCACTTGTCCAATAGCCCACAGGATAACAAATCGGGAGGCACACCTAACTCACTCCCCACTGTGTAGGTAAACAAAGGCACATGTTCAGAAGTCATCATAGCAAACGCCCAGTGGATCATGTGAACACCAGCGTCATCAGACACCCAGTCACATGACCGCAAGCATCATCCGAGGTCTAATCACATGATAGTCCCATCATAAGCCTCTATTCCAGGCTGAAAACACTAAAATAGCGCGCGATCACCGGCATCATCCGACACCTGAAAAAAGAACACCATGCACAATAAACTCTATCGTTATTTATACTACTCCAGATATGTCATCAGAAAACCTGCAGGTCACATGATCGTCAGTATTGGCATACTGTAAGCAAGAGACCGCACATGCGGATCTATATAGAATGGAAGATTAACAATATAGCAAACGCCTAAAGAAATATATATAATATCTACAAAATAAATGATGTCATCAGGAACCATTAAGTCACCACTTGCTCCGATCACTCCAGATAATAATCCTACGAAAACAACAAACATAAGTAAAATATATATCTAAAAACAAACACAGAATATAGATGCAAAAATTACCTAGCACAAATGTGCAAATTATATTCGATATTCAACCCCTTTGGTTGCAATGTCTCCAAAACGGAGATCCACCGGAGTTCTTTCTGTTTAAGCAACTTAATCCTGTCGCCACCTCTCCTAAGGGGTGGAACCCCGTCAATAACTCTAAATCTCAACTGACTAACCAAGTGTTAATGGTTCTATATAGATCCGCATGTGCGGTCTCTTGCTTACAGTATGCCAATACTGACGATCATGTGACCTGCAGGTTTTCTGATGACATATCTGGAGTAGTATAAATAACGATAGAGTTTATTGTGCATGCGTGTTCTTTTTTCAGGTGTCGGATGATGCCGGTGATCGCGCGCTATTTTAGTGTTTTCAGCCTGGAATAGAGGCTTATGATGGGACTATCATGTGATTAGACCTCGGATGATGCTTGCGGTCATGTGACTGGGTGTCTGATGACGCTGGTGTTCACATGATCCACTGGGCGTTTGCTATGATGACTTCTGAACATGTGCCTTTGTTTACCACACAGTGGGGAGTGAGTTAGGTGTGCCTCCTGATTTGTTATCCTGTGGGCTATTGGACAAGTGCTCTGACTAAGCGCTGCTGAACTGACACTGATTGGATATGGAGGACGCTGCTGCTAGTGAGTACATGATTGGTGCAGCACCAGAATGGGAGTGTGCAGTAATAGATCATCGATTGGCAGACTAAATGGTGATATTGTTTATATGGGGTAATCTACAGCATATTACATGCACAATTATAACATTGTTGTATTTTTCTATGATGTCACTATTTTGAGCTTTGATCACTGTTTTAAATTAATTATCGTTGTATATTCTGTATATATGTCTATTTGTATTATGGGCGGTTCCTGGATGGTGATTGGCTCCTCCACACCATTTAAGGACACCATTTTGCCTGTTTTTGTATACTTGATAAAGGCCTGAAAATGGCCGAAACGTCGTATTTTATGGTGGCTGAATAAAGACTTGTTATACTTCACCTGGATTGGATGCTGTTCCTATTTTTTCGTTGGACTGTTGTTCATTTGGATCCTTGAACGCCTGAACGTTCATCCGTGCTAACTCCCGAGTGCTGTCAGCTGCTTGAATACTTGTGGATTGTGGATCCTGGCAGACGTGCACCGGTCATGGAGACTTTGATACTTGAACCAGAGGTGGGTGAACTGGACAATGCCGCCATATTTTCATACACAGATGAAGATGCTAAAAGAATCCTAGCCAGAACACAGATAGACATGTCTTTTTTGAATAAACCTACCATAGAGATGTTGAATAAGAGATATGAAAATGAGAGGAGAAAATATATCTGACACGAGTTGCATGCCATGACTCTGTGCGAGTATCACAGAGTTCACAGGATACCTCGTGGACTAAGGCCACATCTGCGGCCTACATTACTGGCAGACAATATGCAATTTTGTAATAAATTTGAATCGATCACTAATAAGTATTCATTTGATCTAATGCTTTTGAATATCGAGTTTCTCCACACAGAAATGGTATTGGTGAAGAATAAAATCGATGATTTGGAGAAACAAATGACTATGCAGTTGACAGCACAAGAATGGGACACGTTCAAGAAACACTTGGATGAGAAACTACTGAAATTTCGTGGTGACATTGAGAAAACGAAAAAAAACGAAATGGTTTCGTGATGCTGAAGATTACAGGACTGGACACGTTTTTTCTTGGCAGGGTGGAGCACGCAGAACTATCTATAGGAAACCAGATTCCTTTGCACAACCCCGCAGAAGAAGGAGACAGCAAACAAGGGAACAGAAGAGATTCGGTTTTACCACGGCAGAGTCTGATTCCACTGATGATTCCAATTTGTGTGTACCTTCTTCTTCTCATTTTTTAGGGAAAGGAAAAATGGACAATGTGGCAAAAGGAGGCCAAGGAGAGGTGGTAAGAAACACCGGCGACAGAGAAGTGGACAATCAGATGCCGTGCACCTCCCGCAATCTGTCCATGAGAACCCGGAACGAGGGGAAGAAGAGAGCCACATAGAACAGAAGAACTTAGTGGTAAATATTTCATCTTACACACTTACTGATGTGGACTATAATGTATTATCCAAAGGACTGTCGTTTTGCCCTACCAATTATCCAGATTGGTTTAACATTGAATGTGACCTTTTTGCCTTTTTTAGAAGGCTAAGATTAGCAGTATATTTCAATGAGAGTGATGACACACCTATTGCTGCAATTAGTGATGCCCCTAGGGGTTTTGCTTTACATGATTTTGGTCTTTATAACAAAAGTAACTTTCAACCTCCTGTTAAAAATAATTTTGTGGAATCATATATCCAATTGGTTGAAAGGGACATGGCTAGATTGAAACGTGAGGGTGTAGGTCCATTCAAAAGAGGGAATTTAACACACAGCGAGAGACAGGTGTTGGATAGGCTCTCAGGTAACAAAGCTATCACCATCAGGGCAGCCGACAAAGGCGGGGCCCTGGTGGTGATGGATACCCATAAATATAGGGCTGAGATTTGTGGTCAATTGTTGGACACGGCAGTTTATGCTAAGTTGTCTAAAGATCCCACACCTTGTTTTCAAAGTGAATTGAGAATACTGATCAATGAGGCATTATCTAATGGTTTGATAGACCAAAAACTCTCTGATTTTCTTTTGGTGGAGTTTCCAGTGACACCTATTCTGTACACCCTGCCTAAAATCCATAAAAATCTGATGGATCCCCTGGACGCCCAATTGTGTCTGGGCGGGGCTCTCTATGTGGTAAGGTATCCATTTTTCTAGATAAAGTGTTACGTCATTTTGCTGTTGAGGCCAAATCTTATATCATGGATACTAACCATTTTCTGAGTAAGATTGAGGGTCTGGACATCACAGAGGATACTATTCTCGTTTCGTTTGATGTTGTATCACTGTACACCTCCATTAAACATGAACGTGGTTTGGAGGCTGTTGGTGTGGCGCTGGCGGGCTCTGACATGGCCCCAGGTGGTACACAGCTGGTCCTGGCACTGTTGGAGTTTGTCCTCAAGAAGAATTTTTTTCTTTTTGGGGATGAATTTTTCCTGCAGTTGCGTGGTACCGCCATGGGGTCCAATCTGGCGCCCACTTATGCAAACATCTACATGGCGGTATTCGAGGACCAGCATGTGTACAATTCCATCCACTGGCGCCATGTCAGAGCCTGGTGGCGCTACATTGATGATATCTTTTGTGTTTGGGAGGGGAACATGAATGATCTGGTATCTTTCCATAGTCATCTTAACATGATATTTCCCGAGCTGAAGTTTACAATGACACACTCTTTTGACCAGATTCAATTTCTGGATACTTTAGTGTACAAGCACAGTGGATTGTTATGCACTGATTTGTTTATAAAGGACACAGACAGGAATAGTCTCCTGGTTTTTGATAGTAATCATCCAAGGAAAATGATAGAGTCTCTGCCTTGGAGTCAGATGCTGAGAGTACGTAGGATAGTAAAGGACGAGACTGTATTGGACAGGAGGCTTGATCAGATGTGTGAGAAGTTCATCAGAAGGGGGTATCCTGAGAAGGATCTTAGGAAATTCAAGGAGAAAGCCTTGAAGACAACATTGGAAGATGTGAGAAACAAACGTATTAAGATTTCCCCTAAAAGAGTCCCTTTTGTTTCTACCTATTGCCCTGTTAGTGGTAAAATAGGGAATATCTTGAATAAGCATTGGGGTCTATTACATAGAGGTTTACCGGAAGTAGCTGAATTTGCGCACAAGCCATTACTTTCTTATAGGCGAGGGCGTAATTTGAAAGATAAGTTGGTCAAATCCGACATTGGATCCTCCAAAATATCCAGACAGTTAACTTTGGGCCCTCCGAAAAATGGAAATTTTCCATGTTTGAATTGTGCATGCTGTGGCAATATGATCAAGGGTGACAGTTTTGGCCACTCACGCACGGGTCAACGCTTTCGTATCCAGGAACGGTACTCTTGTACATCTAGCTTTGTAATCTATATGCTCGTGTGTCCGTGTGGACTCATGTACATAGGCGAGACAACGATGGAGGTTAAGGCTAGAATAAGTAAACACAAAAGTACTATCAGGACGAAGATGATGGAACTGCCGGTATCTAAGCACTTTGTAGAATGTGGACACTTGGTTAGTCAGTTGAGATTTAGAGTTATTGACGGGGTTCCACCCCTTAGCAGAGGTGGCGACAGGATTAAGTTGCTTAAACAGAAAGAACTCCGGTGGATCTCCGTTTTGGAGACATTGCAACCAAAGGGGTTGAATATCGAATATAATTTGCATATTTGTGCTAGGTAATTTTTGCATCTATATTCTGTGTTTGTTTTTAGATATATATTTTACTTATGTTTGTTGTTTTCGTAGGATTATTATCTGGAGTGATCGGAGCAAGTGGTGACTTAATGGTTCCTGATGACATCATTTATTTTGTAGATATTATATATATTTCTTTAGGCGTTTGCTATATTGTTAATCTTCCATTCTATATAGATCCGCATGTGCGGTCTCTTGCTTACAGTATGCCAATACTGACGATCATGTGACCTGCAGGTTTTCTGATGACATATCTGGAGTAGTATAAATAACGATAGAGTTTATTGTGCATGCGTGTTCTTTTTTCAGGTGTCGGATGATGCCGGTGATCGCGCGCTATTTTAGTGTTTTCAGCCTGGAATAGAGGCTTATGATGGGACTATCATGTGATTAGACCTCGGATGATGCTTGCGGTCATGTGACTGGGTGTCTGATGACGCTGGTGTTCACATGATCCACTGGGCGTTTGCTATGATGACTTCTGAACATGTGCCTTTGTTTACCTACACAGTGGGGAGTGAGTTAGGTGTGCCTCCCGATTTGTTATCCTGTGGGCTATTGGACAAGTGCTCTGACTAAGCGCTGCTGAACTGACACTGATTGGATATGGAGGACGCTGCTGCTAGTGAGTACATGATTGGTGCAGCACCAGAATGGGAGTGTGCAGTAATAGATCATCGATTGGCAGACTAAATGGTGATATTGTTTTATTGGGTAATCTACAGCATATTACATGCACAATTATAACATTGTTGTATTTTTCTATGATGTCACTATTTTGAGCTTTGATCACTGTTTTAAATTAATTATCGTTGTATATTCTGTATATATGTCTATTTGTATTATGGGCGGTTCCTGGATGGTGATTGGCTCCTCCACACCATTTAAGGACACCATTTTGCCTGTTTTTGTATACTTGATAAAGGCCTGAAAATGGCCGAAACGTCGTATTTTATGGTGGCTGAATAAAGACTTGTTATACTTCACCTGGATTGGATGCTGTTCCTATTTTTTCGTCAGTGTTCACTGTAGTCTGTGAGCTTTTCATTTTTTGAGTGCAGATTACGCTCCAGTTAGTTCTTCAACCACTGCTGGTTGTAGTCTGCTGAGCGTGTGTCACTGCCTCATCCTTCAAATTTTTCTCTAATTGGTGCTGCTCCATTATATTTTAAAAAAATCTAATCTATTAGTGTGACGCGCTTCCATCCGTATACAATACATTGGTTGCAAACACTAAGGAAGTACACAAAGGGGCCTTTTACAGCTAGTGAACAGTTGTGTTTCAGTGTTCACTGTAGTCTGTGAGCTTTTCATTTTTTGAGTGCAGATTACGCTCCAGTTAGTTCTTCAACCACTGCTGGTTGTAGTCTGCTGAGCGTGTGTCACTGCCTCATCCTTCAAATTTTTCTCTAATTGGTGCTGCTCCATTATATTTTAAAAAAATCTAATCTATTAGTGTGACGCGCTTCCATCCGTATACAATACATTGGTTGCAAACACTATAGAAGTGCACAAAGGGGCCTTTCACAGCTACTGAACAGTTGTCTGCAGTGTTCACTGCAGTCTCTGAGGAATAACCACACTTAGGCCTTATAACTTTTCTGACTTTCTTTATCAATCTACCAAGATGAAGAATTCAGGGAGTAAGGCACGTGGTCGTGGCCGTGGAGTTTCCGCAGGGAGAGGACGTGGGGATTCTGTGCCTGCTGCTGCCGCACCCAGTGACACAGCATCCACCAGTTTACCCCGTGAGCGTTCCTTTATGCGCAGTTTTTTAGGAGCTCGGCGTAACCCCTGCTGCGGGAAGAACAAATTGAAGCCGTTGTTGGTTGGATGGCAGCCAATGCATCGACTTTAATTGCTTCCACCTCCTCTCAGGACCACAGCACTGTTGAACAACCATCTGTCTCTTCACCGCCTGCCAAGTTGCCCAGGCAGTCAGAGAGCTCTGTAAAGGAGCCAGCTGAGTCTTCTTCTGTTCTCAGAATCTGTTGGCTTGCAAACAGGGGCCCAGGCAAGCAGCATTCTGGAATGTGAAGAAGAGGCAGTATGCAGTGATGCGCAACAGCTGTGTCTCTCTGAATCTGAAGAGGCGGGTGAGCCAGTGCCGATGGTCAGCACACCGCAGAACGCATCTGATGATGATGAGACTCAGGTGCCAGTTTCTGTTGAGCATGGTGCTGGCCAGACCACCCAACAGCAGCAGGTGTTGGAAGAGGGTAGTGGAGATGATGAGGTCCAAGACCCAACATGGCGTGAGGAACAGGAAGGTGGTGGTAGCAGCTCTGAGGAAGAGATTGCCCCAATCGGTCCAAACAGTAGGGAGAGGTAGGCTGCAGACTCTGTTGCCTGTAGCCTCCAGTTTGGCACCCGTTCGTAGCAGTTCTCTTCCAACAGCCAAAACGGGCGCTCCCAGGACTTGCACTGCGTGGTCCTTTTTTGACACAGTTGCAGATGATATTTGCTATGTCAAATGCAAGCTGTGTAATCAAAAAGTAAAAAGAGGTAAAAGTGTCAGTAACCTTAATACCACAAATATGTGGAAACATGTGCGGTCAAAGCACGTGGTTGAGTTACAAAGACACACTGGAGATGTAGGCCAACCTACAGCAGCACCTACATCTTCAGCTCGTGTTGGAGCCTCTTCCTCCAGCTCACACACAGCTGGTTCGGCTTCCTCACAGGATCGCCATGGAAGAACCTCTGTCACGGTTGTCCAGAGACCCAGTGTTATTCCACCCACAGCTGCAAGTTCCCTGTCATCCTCACACTCCCAGGCCACAAAACAGCCATCGGTAGCACAGGCATGGGATAAAAGACGGCCATACTCGGCAAACCATCCACGAGCACAGGCTCTGAATGCTGGCATTGCAAAACTCCTGTCCCTTGAAATGCTGTCATTCAGGCTGGTGGAGACTGACAGTTTCCGTAACTTAATGGCATTGGCAGTCCCACAATACAATGTGCCCAGCCGATTTTATTTCAGTAGGCAAGCCGTCCCTGGTCTGCAAAAGCATGTTGAGGGAAAAATTAAACATGCGCTACTAAACGCCGTCAGTAGCAAGGTCCACCTGACCACCGATGCGTGGACCAGTACCCATGGCCAGGGACGATACCTTTCCCTCACTGCCCATTGGGTCAATGTTGTGGAGCCGGGTACAGCTCTTGCGAGTGGCGCTGTACGTGTTCTGCCAACTCCAAGGATTGCAGGAATCAAGTCTGTCCACATTGACTCCTCCTCCTACTCCAGTTCCTCAGAATCATTGCTGCAGGAGCCGTCACGGTCTACCTCCACATGGACCCGTGAACGCTTACCTGTTGCGACCGATATGAGCACAGCCGTGGCCAAACGTCAACAGGCCGTCCTGAAATTAATTTCCATGGGGAATCGAAGCCACACAGCGCAGAAGCTCTGGAATGCCATCAAGCAGGAGAGCGACGTGTGGTTTTTGCCAGCGAATCTCCAGCCAGGCTTGGTAGTGTGTGACAATGGCCGAAATCTGGTGGCAGCTCTGGGCCTTGGCAACCTCACTCACATACCATGTCTGGCACATGTGCTCAACTTGGTCGTGCAGAGTTTTTTGAGGGACTATCCGGATCTTGATGCACTGCTGCACAAGGTCCGCCTAGAGTGTGCTCACTTGCGACGTTCCAGCATGGCCAGATCGCGCATTGCAGCTGTGCAATGCAGATTTCGCCTTCCTGAACATCGCATCATATGTGACGTACCCACCAGGTGGAATTCCACGTTACATATGTTGGAGCGGTTGTGTGAGCAGCAGCCAGCAGTAATGGAGTATCAGCTGCATCAGGCGCAATCAACTCGCAATTTGCGCCGTTCACACTTCACCACTACTGAGTGGGCCTCTATGAAGGACATCTGCCACGTTTTGCGTGCGTTTGATGAGTCAACGCGGATGGCGAGTGCAGATGATGCACTAGTCAGCCTGACTGTCCCCCTTATCTGCCTGCTTCAAAAAACACTGCAAGCACTAAGGGATGAGGTTTTGGAAGAGGTGGGGGAATGAGGAGTCACAAATTCCATCACCTTCTGGACAGTCAGCGCAACGTGGTTCCTCACAAAGGGCTGGGCAGGGCTCACTTAGTGAGGAGGATGAGGAGGAGTCAATGGAGGAGGAAGACATCGCTCCAGAGGGAGGTACACAACGCTCTAGTCAGTATGTAGAGCGAGGGTGGGATGATGCAGAGCAGGCAGAGATGACGCCTCTTGCAGGGGACAGCGTTTCTTGGCCAGTTGGGAGTCTGCAGCACATGGTTGATTTCATGCTACAGTGCCTGAGAAACGACCGCCGCATCGCCCACATTCTCACCACGTCTGATTATTGGGTGTACACCCTCCTAGACCCTCGCTACCGGGACAACTTACAAAGCCTCATCACACCGTTGAACCGGGAGCGTAAAATGCGGGAGTACAAAGAGACACTGGTGCAATCCATAATGTTCTCCATTCCAGCCGAGAGCACTGCTACTGCTTTACAAAGCAGCTCTGTGCGTCGAGGCAGTGGAGACAGCTCTGCAACAAGAGGGAGCACAAGCAGCGCCTCTGCACAGGGCAAGACCAGTATGTTCCAAATGTGGCGAAGTTTTGTGGCAGCGCCACAAATGTCTACACCATCCGAGATGGCTCCAGTCAGCAGGAGGCAACGTTTCCATAAGATGGTGACAGACTACTTGTCTTTCCCTCTCAGTGTACTCCCAGATGGCTCTTCCCCATTCAAGTTTTGGGTCTCTAAGCTGGATACATGGCCAGAGCTTAGCAGTATGCATTGGAGGTGCTGGCTTGCCCCGCTGCCAGTGTATTATCGGAGCGCGTCTTTAGTGCTGCAGGTGGTGTACTAACAGACCGTCGCATGCGACTATCCTCCGATAATGTAGACCGGCTTACTTTTCTGAAAATGAACAAGGCATGGATCTCGCCAGAATTTGTCTGTCCGTTTTCAGATTAAATAACTGGTTCGCAACGTTATCCATGTCTCCTGTTATGTTCATCTTTCTACCACCTGAACTCTACTCCCTGGGCTACAACACTGCCAGTTGCTGCTCAGAAGTGTCGTGTCCACAGACCAATACACAAGCTATAGTGTTAGTGGGGTTCAGTAACGCCAGCTGTTCCCCTGCTGTGTGTCCGGCAAGAAGTCTCCTGTTTCCTACACATGCACAGAAAAACCCATGTGGAACATGCTCCAAATAGGGAAGAGCCGTCACCCTGATTGTTATGCTTAAAACAGGAAATTGTGAAGTTTTCCAGGCCTACAATGATAAATTTTTATAACAAATATGGACAAATAATAATTTGTCATCACAGCGCATATCTACACATGTCTATTAGAAATGGTAACAAAAACTAAAACATAGTGTTCACTTTTTGAAATTAATGCATTAAAAGTACATTTCTTAATTATCAATTAATGCTTTTTAAGGAACTTTATCTGTACCTGTAAGATAATGCAGTCAATGGATGTACGAATCATAAAATCATCATCATCATCATCACGAGTTTTATTTATGACAGACATTATAAAATACACATACTGATGCCAACTGTAACTTCACACACCATATATGAAATGGCCAGCATCTAAACATGGTAATAATGTGCAATAATAAATTATTACATCTAGAAAGTGCATCATGCATACTGACAATAGGTAGTTATACCTGCAAGTGCTGTTGAAACAAGCACAACAGATATAAATTAATAATGGTATATAGGTATCACAGTGCATAGTTAGTCATGGACAATGTCGATGTAATACTGTACCTCAATAAAGTCAGCGTCAACCATTATGCTTGTTAGTCTTGTAGATTGTTAAAGAGGGAACGTGCTTTTTTTTGTTGGTCATAGGTGGAATATTAGACAGTAAATGATTACTGCTGTCATATTTTTGGCGTCCCTAGGGCACAATAACGCTGCGTAACGTCACATTTTATAGAGAGTCATCTAATAGACACACGCTACCCTACCCTACGAGTGACAGTAGGAAGGTAGTGTTGTTGACGGATAAAGCCTTGCGCATCCAGACATGCAAAATGCATGATTGCAGCCGCAGACTTTATTGACGTACAGTATAACATCGCCATTACCCATCAGAGGCTGTCCACTGTCTGATACAGACATAGAATATACCTTTGCTATCCGTAGCCTTTGTTTCACCTACACTTGCAGGCACACACTTAAATTGTGACAATGCATAATGTTTTTTTAAATGGTTATTTTTTATCGTATATTATTGCGTCATCACATTGATGAGTCCATGCTGGACATGTCATACATGCTGTACAAAGTAACGATTTTATTAACTTAAATAATTGAAATGTCTGTGACTGTCACATATAAATTGCAATGATGATGATGAGTGACTATTCCAAAATCCATTGTCTTCACTATGTTATGGTTTAACATAGCGTTCCTTAAGCATTATTCATAAATACAAAAATGGACTTTTATTCTTAAATTTACAACACTATATTTTGTAACCAATTTTTTGGGTGGTGTGTTGTTCCATTTCTTGTTGGCATGTGCGTTTATATTTCCAGGGTCTTTATTTTTATTCTTGAAGTTAGGAAACATGTGTATCTTCGTACCGTGTTAGCCAGTAGATAGAAAAATATTTAGACTTGAGAGTCCGCAGTGGTTGATACCTTTTAATGGATAACTGAAAAGATAGTAACAAATTGCAAGCTTTCGAGGCTACTCACGTCTCTTCATCAGGCAAATACTAAAACAAAAAATGAAGCATCACATATTTCTATACACAACAGGACACAGGAATAGTTCAATAGGTAAGAGAAGTGACGTGTAGCAGAACTGTCATTATGACAGAGGGATGAACATAAATATTGGAACAGTTCCTAGATAAGGATAGAAAGTTTTATTGCCCTCTGATTGGGGTCTGGTTTTGTGTTTTCATGCCCCTGGAAGGGCAGAGACGTAGATTCCTTAATTGATATAGAATGACATAAATCCGTGTGATCTATTCATTCCATCACTAAGAGTGTCAAAGGTCATGATGAGCTTATATTCTGAAACCTTTGTATCTTTCTCAGATTTGAAGTTATATTTTAATAACAGTAATTCCATATCCATCATGCTATGACCGGGCATACAAAAGTGTTTTGCCACAGGTAAATCCATTATTTTTTCTCTATTGTGTGGCGCTGATAATTCATCCTTGTTCTCATTTTTTGGCCGGTCTCCCTTCACTTGTCCCTCCCTCACTTGTCTTACCTATTCCTGTGTCCTGTTGTGTGTAGAAATATGTGATTCTTCATTTTTTGTTTTAGTCTTCGCCTGATGAAGAGACCTGAGTAGTCTCGAAAGCTTTGAATTTGTTACCATCTTTTCAGCTAGCCATTAAACGGTATCAACCACTGAGGAATCTCAAGTATAAATATTTTTCTATTCTTTGAATTGAAATTCATCATTTTATTGTCCTTGTAAAACTTCATTTATTCTTGTTTGAAGTACATACATTTGCAATGGCCACGTAACAAGGCAATAATTGAATATTTTATGCCTACACCCTCCTTGACCCTGGGCTTCAACACCGCCAGTTGCTGCTCAGAAGTGTTAGATGCACAGATGAAAACAATCGCTGATGTGTTTGTGGGGTTCAGTAACGCCTGCTGTTCCCCTGCTGTGTGTCTGGCAAAAATTACTGCTGCTAACTACAACTTCAACTTCAAACATCTCATACTAGGCCTCTGCCTACACCCTCCTTGACCCTGGGCTTCAACACCGCCAGTTGCTGCTCAGAAGTGTTAGATGCACAGATGAAAACAATTGCTGATGTGTTTGTGGGGTTCAGCAATGCCTGCTGTTCCCCTGCTGTGTGAACGGCAAAAAGTCCTGCTGCCTCCACCCTGTTCTCTTCTCATCCCTGGGCTTCAACAACGCCAGTTGTTGCTCGGAAGTGCTGTTAGCACACTCAACACTTGCTCCTGTGTTACTGGGGTTCAGTAATGTCAGCTGTTCCCCTGCTGTGTGAACGGCAAAAAGTCCTGCTGCCTCCACCCTGTTCTCTTCTCATCCCTGGGCTCCAACACCGACAGTTGTTGCTCGGAAGTGTCATTGGCACGGGTACTCACTCCTGCCCAGACTGGTTACAGCACGCCATCTGTTTCCTGTCAGTGTAAACGTCACTTAGCCTGCAATAAGTTGTCCTGTCGTGTTGCGGTCGGGTTAGCCGACTCTATGGTGCCTGGAGTTTAGGTGCTTCCTATTTGTGCTGCGGGATATGCAAATAAAGGCTGTTTCCGTTGTGACAATAGGACAATCACCCACTGTATTACTGTGGGATTCGGTAACTGCGGCCGGCTTGCGGCCTGTCAACTGAAATTTCCATGGGTACCTTCTGCTACCCATCCGGGTTCCAGTACCGTCAACTGGTTCTCCGCAGTGCCTTTGGCGTAGGTGCCTCCATCTCGGTATCCGAGTTCCAGCAACGTCTGCTGGTCCTTGGTAGTGCTTTGGAGCACAGGTACCTCCTGCTTAGTAACCGTGTCCCAGTAACGTCAGCTGGTCCTCGGTTGTGCCATTGGCTCTTTTCCTTCTGCTGCCCCTCCGGGTTCCAGCACAGTCAGCTGGTCCTTGTTACTTGCATTGGCTCTTGTACCTTCTGCTACCCGTCCGGGTTCCAGTACCGTCAACTGGTTCTCCGCAGTGCCTTTGGCCTAGGTGCCTCCATCTCGGTATCCGAGTTCCAGCAACATCTGCTGGTCCTTGGTAGTGCTTTGGAGCACAGGTACCTCCTGCTTAGTAACCGTGTCCCAGTAACGTCAGCTGGTCCTCGGTTGTGCCATTGGCTCTTTTCCTTCTGCTGCCCCTCCGGGTTCCAGCACAGTCAGCTGGTCCTCATTACTTGCATTGGCTCTTGTACCTTCTGCTACCCGTCCGGGTTCCAGTAACGTCAACTGGTTCTCGGAAGTTAGACGACCCTAAAGACCACCCCGAAGAAGATGACGACCCCAAGGCCAACCAGCCTGAACACCATCACAAAGAAGAAATATAAGATTACCCAGAAGAAGATCACCAACAGGAAAAAGAAGGTTACGACAAACTACAAGATACAGAACAAGAGACAGAAGAACAATAAGCAGAAGATCAAAAAGCAGAAGAACATGAAGTATAAGATCAAAATGAAGAGCAAAATATATGCTCTAAATTATAAGCAGAAGAAGACTAAGCAGTGTATGGGGGTGAGTCCGTTCCTCCTCGTGGTGCCCCTGGAAAATGCCTGCTGCTGCAGGCTAAACTGAACACGGACAAATACTGTTGTAATTTAAATCTTTTGTGACAGCAAGAACGGAAGGATGAAAAATTCATACTTTGACAGATTACAAGTACAGGAATCTCTGTCACAAATAAGAATCTGATGAAGAAGATGAAGAGGAAGAAGATGTAGAATATGAAGAAGAATAATAGTTTAATAAGAACAATATGAGTAATGTTAACAAAAAGATGAATAACAAGAAGTTTACGAAGAAGATAAAGAAGGTGAAGATGAAGAATAATTTGATGACAAAGATGATGCTGCTGAAGATTATGAAGGAGAAAGTGTTTCAAAAGTTAAAAAGGTGAAGAGCATGGAAGTTGTGAAACATACATATTTGCCAAAATAGAAAAAAGGTTAACAACATAGTCAATTTCTTCGTCAATCCGAACGTATTTCCAAAAAAAAAATATTAATGCTATTCCATTGGATTGGGTTAAACATCTATGCCTTTAATGTCTCCTCAACCTCCCCCAATACATTCTACATTACTCTTTGTTGTTTTCCTTCATGTTCAATTAACCAACAAGGCAAGAATGTTTTTTTTTAATTCCGATATTTTGTTCCCATAGACTTACATTGGATTTCCGGTATCGATATCGGGTATCGCCGATATTTTTTGGGTATCGGCGATACCATTCCGATACTTTTGGATATCGGAAAGTATCGCTCAACTCTAGCCAAAACATAAAAAAATGATATAAATGAGGTATCGCTGTAATCGTACTAACCTGAAGAATAAAACTGCTATATCAATTTTACCACACACGGAACGGTATAAACGCACCCCCCCCCCCCCCAAAGAAATTCATGAATTGCTGATTTTTGTTCATTCTAACCTCCCAAAAATCAAATAAAAAGCGATCAAAAAATGTCACACGCTTAAAAATGGTACCAATAAAAACGTCAACTCGTACCGCAAAAAATAAGACCTCACATGACTCTGTGGGCCAAAATATGCAAAAATTATAGCTCTCAAAATGTGGTGATGCAAAAACTATTTTTTGCAATAAAAAGCGTCTTTTAGCGTGACAGCTGCCAAACATAAAAACCCGCTATAAATAGTAAATCAAATCCCCCTTTATCACCCCCTTAGTTAGGGAAAAATAATAAAATAAAAAAAATGTATTTTATTTCCATTTTCCCGTTAGGGTTAGGGTTGCGCCTAAAGTTAGGATTAGAGTTAGGGTTGGGATTAGGGTTAGGGGTGTGTTAGGGTTAGGTTTGTGGTTAGGGTTATGGTTAGGGTTGGGACTAGGGTTAGAGGTGTGTTGGGATTAGGGTTGGAGTTAGAATTGGGGGTTTCCACTGTTTAGGCACATCAGGGGCTCTCCAAATGTGACATGGCGTCTGATCTCAATTCCAGCCAATTCTGCGTTGAAAAAGTCAAACGGTGCTCCTTCAATTATGAGCTCTGCCATGCGCCCAAACAGTAGTTTATCCCCACAAATGGGGTATCAGCGTACTCAGGACAAATTGCACAATAACTCTTGGGGTCCAATTTCTCCTGTTACCCTTGTGAAAATAAAATATTTGGGGCGAAAAAATCATTTTTGTAAAAAAAATAATAAAAGATTTTTTTATTTTTACGGCTGTACATTATAAACTTCTGTGAAGCACTTCGGGGTTCAAAGTGCTCTCCACACATCTAGATAAGTTCCTTGGGGGGGTCTATTTTCCAAAATGGGATTACTTGTGGGGGTTTCCACTGTTTAGGCACATAAGGGGCTCTCCAAACGCAGACCATTCCATCAAAATCTGCAATCCAAAACGTCACTTCTTCCCTTCCGAGCCCCGACGTGTGCCCATACAGTAGTTTTCTCCACATATGGGGTATCCGCATACTCAGGACAAATTGGACAACAACTTTTGGGGTCCAATTTCTCCTGTTACCATTGGGAAAATAAAAAGTTGGAGACTAAAAGATCATGTTTGTGGAAAAAATATGATTTTTTTATTTTCATGCTCGGGCGTTATAAACTTTAGTGAAACATCTGGGGGTTCAAAGTTCTCACCACACAGCTAGATAAGTTCCTTGAGGGGTCTAGTTTCCAAAATGGTGTCATTTGTGGGGGGTTTCCACTGTTTAGGCGCATAAGGAACTCTCCAAACATGACATGGCATTCAGCCAATTCTGCGTTGAAAAAGTCAAACGGCGCTCCTTTCCTTCCGAGCTCTGCCATGCACACAAACAGTGGTTTTCCCCCACATAAGGGGTATCAGCGTACTCAGGACAAATTGCACAATAACTCTTGTGTTCTTGTTACCGTTGGTAAAATAAAAATTGTGGTGAAAAAAAATCATTTTTGTGGAAAAAATATGATTTTTTAATTTTACGGCTCTACGTTATAAACTTGTGTGAATCACTTGGGGGTACAAATTGCTCACCACAGATCTAGATAAGTTCCTTAGGGGGTCTAGTTTCCAAAATGGGGTCACTTGTGGGGGGTTTCAACTGTTTAGGGGCTATCCAAATGCAACATGGTGTCAAATCTCAATTCCTGCCAATTTTGGTTGGAAAAAGTCGAATGGTGCTCCTTCCATTCCGAGCTCTGCCGTGCGCCCAAACAGTGGTTCCCCCCCACATATGGGGTAATGGTGGATCAGTGTACTCAGGACAAATTGGACAACAACTTTTGTGGTCCAATTTCTCCTGTTACCCTTGGGAAAATAAAAAATTGGTGACTAAAAGATATTTTTTGTGGAAAAAAATAGGATTTTTATTTTCATGCCCGGGCATTATAAACTTGTGTGAAGCACTTGGGGGTTCAAAGTGCTCACCAAAGATCTAGATAAGTTCCTTAGGGGTCTAGTTTCCAAAATGGGGTCACTTGTGGGGGGTTTTCACTGTTTAGGCACATCTGGGGCACTGCAAACGGAACATGACCCCATCAACGTCTGCATTTCAAAACGTTATTACTTCCTTTCCAAGCCCTGCCGTGCGCCCAAACAGTTTCCTCCCCACAGATGGGGTATCAGCGTACTCAGGACAAATTTGACAACTTTTGGGGTCCAATTTCCTTGGGAAAAATCAAAAATTTGGGACTAAAAAAATCATTTTTGTGGAAAATTGTTTTTTTTTTTTTTTTTTCTCACCCAGGCATTATAAACTTCTGTGAAACACTTGGGGGTACAAAGTGCTCACAACAGATCTAGATAAGTTCCATAGCTGGTCTAGTTTCCAAAATGGTGTCACTTGTGGGGGGTTTCCACTGTTTAGGCGCATCAGAGGCTCTCCAAACGCGACATGGCGTCCAATCTCAATTCCAGCCAATTTTGGATTGAAAAAGTCAAACGGCGCTCCTTCCCTTACGAGCTTTGCCGTGTGCCCAAACAGTGGTTTTCCCCCACATATGGGGTATTGGCGTACTCGGGAGAAATTGCACAACAACTTTATCTGTCCATTTTCTCCTTTTACCCTTGTGAAAATGAAAAAAAGTTTGTAAAAGATCATTTTTGTGACTAAAAAGTTAAATATTAATTTTTTCCTGTGAAGCACCTGAAGGGTTAATAAACTTCTTGAATGTGGTTTTGAGTACCTTGAGGGGTGCAGTTTTTAGAATGGTTTCACTTTTGGGTATTTTCTGCCATATAGACCCCTCAAAGTGACTTCAAATGTGAGGTGGTCCCTAAAAAAAATTGCTTTGTTAATTTTGTTGTAAAAATGAGAAATCGCTGGTAAACTTTTAACCCTTATAATTTCCTAACAAAAAAAAATTTTGGTTCCAAAATTGTGCTGATGTAAAGTAGAATATATGGGAAATGTTATTTATTAACTATTTTGTGTGACATGTTTCTCTGTTTTAAGGGAATAAAAATTAAAAGTTTGAAAATTGCAAAATTTTCAAAATTTTCACCATATTTGCGTTTCTTTCAAAAATAAACGCAAGTTATATCGAAGAAATTTTACCACTAACATGAAGTACAATATGTCACGAGAAAACATTCTCAGAATCGCAAAGATCCGTTGAAGCGTTCCAGAGTTATAACCTCATAAAGAGACAGTGGTCAGAATTGTAAAAATTGGCCCGGTCATTAACGTGCAAAAAACCCTTGGGGGTGGAGGGGTTAAAGCACAGATTTACCAACTGTTCATATCTCTAAAATCTGCAGCTAATATAGGTCAAACATATGTATGGATATCATATGTAATTTATATGAACTTCTTGACCAAAAGGATTCTAAACACAGTATGCTCAGTTGCACATATCAGATATTAGTAGGTAAGGTAAATCAGACCATAGAGAATACCAATCACAGTCATCAATTTCCACATGCCAGATATTAGCTCTATATAAACAACATATCTATAGTAGGATTCATACATAATGAGTCCATATAGAATAAGTACAGATAAAGCAAACCCATAATCAATAATCAAGGTGTAGAAAATAGACCTATCTTGAGGTAGAATAACCCATAAGTTTCCCACCTTGCATGTAAAATAAGGGGTTCTTCAAGGGATATATTCCCGGGTAGAGAGCAGTGCTACGATGGAACTACTCCCATCTGGACCGCTTGTATCATAATGTGACGTTGCGTGTGTTCCACCATAGCTAAGTCCCTTTTTAAATTATTCCGCTGGCCCCCTGCCATAAGTAATCTCCACTCACCAGTGGAACGCAAATGCTCTCCACCATGAAGGTTAGGAATGCACTCCGGAAGTAACATTCGCCCTGGAGTGCAAATGCCCTCCACCAGTGGTAAGCATAGGCCGGGATGTCGAGATCTAATTAAAAAACATCCACACACATTATATAAAGGGATGTTTTCCTGCTGCTCACCTCCCCTTTTCTCTCCACTCCTAAGCCAGAGCTGCTGTTATCAGTCCTGCAAAATCTCAAGCACATGGCCAGAGCCCTTCTCCTAATCACTGATCAGTTTCTCCATAAGATTTTGAGCTTATTCAAAGGCACATTTATCTTCATATAGAAAAATATAGAGATAACCGTGTAGACTTCAGAACAATCATACCTTAATGTGTCACAATAGCCCATTCAGTTCAGCCCTCAAGGAGGAGTGCCGCCTCTCCACCAACAACAAGGAAGTGAGGAGGCTGGGAAGCTGTGTTGTTCTGAAGACACTTTAAGCCACTGACACAAGTATTCTTCACCTTCAGTTGTTATCAGAATAGTATAAAATAGCTAAAAGAACAATCACAAACACACAGACTTTAGTCCTTTGTTCTGCAGCTTGTTAATTTAAGCAGTCCTCTGTCTTTTGCGGCAGCCATCACATGAACTAGCTTGTTTGACTTATTTACTGTGAGTGGCAGACTACAACAAACAGTAGCATTTTCATTCATCAATATTCTGTCCTTTTAGTCCCAACATATAGTTGCAGTATGTCGCCCCTCATAAAGTATTCCATATTACGAATTACAATGGGTAAAATAGTTATTAAACACGTCACCAATTTTCTAAGTAAATATATTTCTAGAGGTTCTATTGACATGAAATTCTCCCAAGATGTCGGTAACAACCCATTCAATCTACACAGGCAACGTTATCAAACCATGGATGTCCTTAAATTATGTGTAATAGTGAGCAGTGACACAAGGAAATAGTTATGAACACACTTACTGAAATTTATTTAATACTTCATACAAAGGCTTTTGTTGGTGAGACAGCTTCAAGATGCCTTCTGTATGGAGAAAGTAGTCGCATGCATTGCTCAGTTGTGATTTTGGCCCATTCTTCCACACAAGTAATGAGTACAATAAACAAGGAGCGCAAAATGTGTGAAATCTGGTGATATAGTGGATTATCAAACGGGCCAGGTGGCCACTCACCTAATGAAGTTGTGCACCCCTGCACAACCCCAGTTTGCGCTTGAAGGGATGATCCCTAGGGACCTTTGGAGACTGCCATGCACCGCCGCTGCTGGCCAGCACTTCCAGGTTCTGGTCACGTGATCAGGGAACAGGATACGCTACACCACAGGTCCTTAAGCTGCAAAGTGTGGATCCAGCATTGCCCGGACACCGCAGGTACTTAAGCTTCTTAATGGAATTGACTGTACTCGTAGCTGCTCCTGCCACAAACCCTCAGGAGGACGATATGGAATGATGAAGGAGAAAAAGGTAGGGACAGCAATCTGGTTAACAAACTTTTATTAACCCTTTAATCTCCACAACGCGTTTCGATAGCATAACACTATCTTCATGAGTCACCACCTGATGAAGGTAGTGCTATGCGATCGAAGCGCATTGTGGAGATTAAAGGGTTAATAAAAGTTTGTTAACCAGATTGCTGTCCCTACATTTATCCCTTATATCAGCGCTCCACAGACCGCTAAACCTTTTTCTCCTTCATCATTCTTCCACACAAACACTCTTCAAATCCTGAAGGTTCCGTTGAGTCCATCTAGGAACTCTGAGTTTTAGTTCCTTCCATAAATTTTCTATTGGATTAAGGTCAGGTGATAGGCTGGGCCATTCTAGCAGCTTTATTTTCTTTTTCTGAAACCAATTGAGAGTTTCCTTGTCTGTATGTTTGGGATTGTCTTGCTGAAATGTCCACCCATCTTCATCATCCTGGTAGATGGCAGCAGGTTTTTTTCAAGAATGTCTCGGTACATTTGTCCATTCATCCCTCCTTCAAGTATGTGAAGTTTGCTAGTGCTGTATGCTGAAAAAAGCCCCTTACCATGATGTTCCCACCTCAAAATTTCACTAGTTGTATGGTGTTTTTGGGTGACATGCAGTGCCTCTTGGCTTCCAAACAAGGTGTGTATAATGCCATCCAAAAAGTTCAATTTTGGTTTCATCTGAACAAACTACCATACATTCTTCCAGTATTTCACAGGCTTGTCTAAATGTTGTTGAGCAAACTTTAAACGTGCTTGAACATGCTTTTTGTTTAGCAATGGAGTTTTGCCTGGTGAGAGCACATACAATTCATAGAGGTTGAGTGCATTACTTAGCTTTCTTTTGAAACAGTTGTACCTGCTAATTCCATGTCTTTCTGTAGCTCCCCACAGGTGGTCTTTGGCTCTTGGACAACTCCTCTGATATTTTTTTTCAACTCCTGTCAATTCTTGCAGGGAGCCCCTGATCTTGGCTGGTTAATGATATGATGTGTTTTTCACATCCGAATTATGGTCCCAACAGTGCTCACTGTAGGCAAAAGGAAAAGGAAAAATAGGAGGATAAGGTCAGCTCACCAGTCTCTGTAGCAGTCCACAATCTTCACACGCACGGAGCCGCCTTGATCAGAGCCATTGGCTGAGGCAAAAACATGAGGAAAGAATCTCCAGCGTGGAAATAAAAAAAAAAAATCAATATTTATTAGAAAATATTAAAATCCCTCTTGGGTGGAAAAAATAGACAAAATTGCAGGTGGGGTCCTTGGTGGTCTGAAACCGACCTGTTCTTACGGTATTTGAAGTTTGCAGTATAGGTCATGCTATAAACCAAGAATAAGACCTGCTAGGTCAAAACGCGTCAGTTTCAGACCACCAAGGACCCCACCTGCAATTTTGTCTGTTTTTTCCACCCAAGATTTTAATATTTTCTAATAAATATTGATTTTTTATTTATTTCCGCGCTGGAGATTCTTTCCTCATGTTTTTGCCTCAACAGTGCTCACTGGAACCTTCACTAGTTCAGAAATTTTGACATAACCAATGCCATCAGTATGTTTTGCAAAAATAAGGTTGTGAAGGTCTTAAAGTACACCTGTCAGCAGTTTTGGCCGATATGAGATACCACCACCACCTTTCAGGGCTTATACACAGCATTCTATAATGCTGTATATAAGTGCCCAATCCGACCTGGAAGAGAAGAAAAATTACTTTTATTATACTTGCCTACAGGGCGGTCCGGTCCGATGGGCGTCGCTGGTCTTGGTCCGGCGCCTCCTGTCTTCTTATGATCACCGTCCTCCTGCTTGTTTCGTGTGGATGACATGTCCCTGCATCATCCACACAGGCTCTCTGGCATCGCACTCCTGCGCAGGTGTACTCATCTGCCCTGTTGAGGGAGGAGCAAAGTACTGCAGTGCGCAAGTGCCGGAAAAGGTCAAAGATCCCCGGCACCTGTTCACTGCAGTACTTTGCTCTGCCCTCAACAGGGCAGATGAGTACACCTGCGCAGGAGTGCGATGCCGAGGAGACTGTGTGGATGATGCAGAGACGCGTCATCCATATGAATCAAGCAGGACAGCGGCATCGCAAGAACATAGAAGGCGCCGGACCAAGAGGAGCGACACCCATCGGACCCAAATGCCCTGTAAGTAAGTATAATAAAAGTTATTTTTCTTCTCTTAAAGGTCGGATCGGGTGCTTATATACAGCATTATAGAATGCTGCATATCAGCCCTAAAAGGTGGTGGCCATATCTTATATCAGCCAAAACTGCTGACAGGTTCCCTTTAAGACAGCTCACTGGTTTTATTCATCATGCGATGTTTCTTGTGTCAAACTTTGGTAATGAGACACCTTTTTATAGGCCATCAGTTGAATCAGCTGATATTATTTTCACAAAGTGGCAGGATTGCTTTCTAATTACTGAGATTGCTTTCTAATTACTGATAGATTTCAGCTGGTGCCATGACTTTCCATGTTTTTTTTCCACTTCGTTTTCTTCATGCGTTCAATACTTTTTCCCTGTGTCATTTTTCATTACTACACTTAATTTATGGACATCTATGGTTGGATTTCTTTGTGTGGATTGGATGGGTTGTTACCAGCATCTGGCGATAATTTCTTGTCAATGGCACCTTTACAAATATACTTACTTAGAAACTTGGTGACTTGTTCAATACTTATTTTGCCCGCTGTATTTGGCAGATGTATGCTTCAAATTATTTCATAATAAGAACAACCATTTTTATTTCTGTAGCGCCAACTTATTTCGCAGCACTTTACAATTCAGAGGTTACCTGCACCCACAAGAGAAGACTTTACAGAGTAATACTTAGTTTATCACATACCTAGAGGAGTGCTTGCAACCTGACAATTTGATGAAATAGGGATGACAAAAGGTAAAAATAGTTTTCATGTTTCATAGTAAACTTAGGCAATCTGTGAGCTCATTCATGCTACCTGACTCACAAGCTATGTGATTTAGGAGATTGACTCCGTTATTGCAGACACAGATGTATGCCCCCTGTTCCACTCATGTAGTTGACAGTTCTTTCCCTATGTTTATTGCCAGTCTGGCTTAGTAGAGTGTGGAGAAACAGACAGGGACATAGTCCTTTGTTCTGCATTTCTCCACCTGTAATAATACAGCTGGTCTCTAATTCATGCCGTGCATGGTTTGGGCAGCATGAATCAGGTGCCTGGATCTCCTTAAAAATTTCAACACTTAAGGGTATGTTTCCACGATCAGGAAACATTCCGGATTAGCTGCGTGTTTGACGCTGTGCGTTGGCGCAGCGTCAAACACGCAGCATCCAGATGTTACAGCATAGTGGAGGGGATTTCAAGAAATCCCGTCTCCACTATGCGTAAAAATATGCAGGCAGAAGACCTGCGTTTCCGGACATGCGGCGCGTCTTTTTAGACCGCAGCATGTCCTAGCGTATTGCGGCGACGCTGCGTCGCCGCAACGGAAATAACACAGGGCTATCAGAAAGGGGGCGGGGCTTTGGGCGGTGCGGAATTTCCGCTCCGTCCAAAGCGCTGTGGTTCCGGACCGTGGAACCACAGCCTAACTGTGCAATATTTGGGGGTATACCATCCCTTCCTCAAGCCAAACTGCAACAATTAGGCTGTGCTTCCACGGTCCGGAACCACAGCGCTTTGGACGGAGCGGAAATTCCGCACCGCCCAAAGCCCCGCCCCCTTTCTGACGCGCGCTCTTTCCGGATGTGTTCCGGACACCTCCGGAACACATCCGGAAAGAACGCAGGGCTGCATAGCCCTGTGTTATTTCCGTTGCGGCGACGCAGCGTCACCGCAAGACGCTAGGACATGCTGCGGTCTAAAAAGACGCGCCGCATGTCCGGAAACGCAGGTCTTCCGCCTGCGTATTTTTACGCATAGTGGAGACGGGATTTCTTGAAATCCCTCCACTATGCTGTAACATCTGGACGCTGCGTGTTTGACGCTGCGCCAACGCACAGCGTCAAACACGCAGCTAATCCGGAATGTTTCCTGATCGTGGAAACATACCCTCAGAGTGCATTGAACTTGTTTATAAATGGTTCTCGAACTTTGTAGTATCATAAGTACCACTTACTGCGGAGGCCTGTGATTGGCTGCAGCTCTGGTGAAGGTGGTGATGTCCTGTTCAAGACACCTGACCACTGCAGCCAATAATGGGCACCGAAGGTCAAGTGATTGCGAACAAGACGTAATCCCTTCCTGTCCCGTGGAGACCACTATAGCGACCAACGCTCAAGTGACAGTGATTACAGCTAATCAGTATACCTCATTTTATTATCATCACTGCCATTTGAAAAATTTCGGAGGAAATTGGGCAACCCCTGCATACAAATAAATAATAAATTGAAGTTCGGTATTGGATATATAAGGTGATGACTCCTAGAAGGAATCAGGTCATAAGATATAGTCCCTCATTACCCCACAAGCTCTGAACATGGTGGAGCATATTGATAGAGAACCTGTATAGTGATGGACAGTCATATGTAAAACAAGTTGCAGAATTCTGAAAATCATGTTAGTAAGTCCAGCCTTCATTTTATATCAGTCTAGTCAATTTGTTTTTAGCCAGAAATGAAGCCTTATCAGATCTAGGAAATGTGCGTGTTCCTTAGATTTCATTAGTTCTGTTAATGTTCTGCTAATGTTCTCCTCTGACTTGGATACTGTCCCTATCGTAGTTCTTCTAGGAATTTTTCCTATTCTTCCGTGTTTTATGGGCAGTGCAACTAGAGAACTGGCATAATGCCCGTAGACAAGTAATATCGAACTTCCGAGGCTGCTATTGAGTAAGAGTTAGAGAAACCTGAATTATGGAGGTGCATTTATACTGAAAAATATTAATTTGGCCGAAGGATTTATTGATCCACTTTCTAGCTCAATTTCTACAATGCTCTAAATTATGTTCTGACTTTACTAAAAACGATCCCCAATGCTTTTCCCATTGCTTCATTTTAAACACTGGACAGCGGTGGCACATTCGAAGCATTTAAGATGGTGGTGTTACCCCGGCTCTGTCCATTTAACTAATGATCAGATACAGGCAGCAAATTCCTCATATCCTCACATGCACTGAACGCATAAGAGGGTAGCGGCGGTAAAGGTAAATCTTGGGACTGCAGCCATCTTGATTACTGTAGACACTGTGGTGGACCCATGGGAATCGTAGATCGTATAAATGCAGCGAAGGATGAAGCAATGGGGCTTTTATGATTGCTTAGGCAGGCACACAGCAAATTATGACACTGTAGAAATTTGAATAGAAAATGGCTTTTTCAACAAAACATGTAATATATAATTATATTTTCATTTTCATTAAATGAATACATTTAATGTATAATTATAATTTTTGTTTTGTACACACTATGTAGATATGTGACGTTCATTCGCCTATGTAGTTTTCAATTAAAGGGGTTACACAGTTTTGGAGGTTTGTTTTTTTTATACTAATTTTCATGTATTTGGAGCTAAAATAAATTTCTGCGATTTGGCCTCATAAAACATTTTGTACGATTTTGGCTTTTAGTTTGTTTTTTTTCCACCTGCAAACTTTATGGTCTGTGGTCATACATCAGCTGAGAGAATCTGAGCAAAAGACAGATAAAAGATGCACACTACACCATCATAGTGGGCTGAATAACTGACTCTTACTTATTGGGCACCTTGCTGCAGTTTTGATAAAATCACTGTTTTGCCTGCTGCAGATCTACTATATTGCTGAATGCTGAGCTCTGTATAACCCCGCTCACACCACTTATTGGCAGATTTCCGTGTGCACTATGCATAGGCAGAAAGCTGCCAATCAGTGGTGGGGGCGGGGTTATACAAAGCAGGAGGATTACATGTAAAAAACTAAATGTGAATAGTACGGTTTTAGTAACCAGGGGGCTCACAAAAAAACTAATACCTTTTAAAGTAGTGTCAGTATATTCAAGACATCAGCGACAGCCTGAATGTTCCATTCGCCTCTTATCATGAGAGGGAAACGCGTCGAGGCTGCTTCAATATTTGTAATGGATTACAGATAAATCAAAGTAATTAAATCAAAAGCTTAATTATTTTCTGACATAGTGTATATTTTGGGCATAGTGCAATAAGTGTTTATTTCTGAAGAGTTCCCTTGGAAGAGAAAACCATTGAGTGCTGAGATAGCTTTATTATGTGGCAATAAAGCAATGCAACTGAGGTATACTATTTGGAGTATCTATGGCAATTATTGCAAACGTTATGTCCTTGGCACCTTAGGGCAAAGTGCAATTATTTCGGTTACTTTGGAATATAGGAGGTGTGTAGCACCAATATATATACTATTAAAGCAAGGACCTCTTCTTTTTTTCTTTGTGGCACTATAGCACTTTATCAGAATTTATTACCCAGACACCCTGTCTTCTATGTCCTTCTACTTGGGGTTTGGGGTTTATAATAGTGCTTTATCGTTCCAATGAGTTAACCCACCCCTTTAACCTACACCTTCCCCTTACCTCCACTATTGTTTTTCTGTGATTAGACAGAGTTGGAAGGGAGAGTATTCAAGGGAAGTGAGGGTAAGCCGCCGTTGAGCAGGGGCGCCACTTTGTGTACAAGATTAGAGTGCCAACCTCCGCGGCAAGGTAGGGACAATTGATTAGGGATACCGGAGGGTGAGTTATATTTTGTTAGTTCCAACTCTGTTGCTAATCCCCAAAGTGATTCAAATAGCTTTTTTCTGGATATCTGACATTAATCGCTCTCATAGAGCATTTGTTTTGGTTATGTAAATGGTATTGATGTGACGGGCTTCATAGGTTTGTTAGTAGTTTGAATGACTGGCCATATGCTGGGGCACTGTTCAATCTCCCTTGGTTCTATTGTATTAATACTTCCCTCCCCTTCCTTTCCCTACCTCTCCCCCAACACCATTGTTCCTTATTGGGTACTGATTACTCCTTGTGGGCTATTAACCTACAAAGGGACAGGTGTGGTATCTGGTGACCTTGGTTTCCTCCTGGCATTTGGTACTAGTTAAGGAATTCAGAGAGAATCTAGGGGCAGCCATCGGTGAGCGGCGGCGCTAGTTTGCGTTCAAGATAGGGTGCCAACCTCCGCAGCTAGGTAGGGGTAAACTAGGGAGAATTAGGGTTACCTATGACATATCATGGTTTACCCTTCCACCCTTAGTACCTGAATAAGAATGAAGTGATTAAACAGAGTCAGCATGGGTTTGTAACTAATAAGTCATGTCAGACTAACTTAATTTCCTTCTATAACAGAATCACTGACTGGGTGGATCAGGGAAATTCTGTAGATATAGTATATCTTGACTTCAGAAAAACATTTGACAAAGTATCTCACACAATCCTTATTGAAAAAATGACTAAGTATGGAATGGACAAGGAAACTGTTAGGTGGATTCATAACTGGCTTAGTGATCGGAGCCAAAGAGTTGTCGTAAATGGCTGCACATCCAGTTGGAAGAATGTGTCAAGTGGGGTACCACAAGGCTCTGTTTTGGGCCCTGTATTGTTCAACATCTTTATCAATGATTTAGATGAAGGAATTGAGGGTAAACTGATCAAATTTGCTGATGACACAAAGCTAGGAGGGGTAGCTAATACTAGAGAAGATAGAGAGAGGATTCAAAAAGATATAAATAAACTGGAGCAGTGGGCAGCAACTAACAGAATGGATTTTAACAGGGAAAAATGCAAAGTACTACATCTGGGCAATAAAAATGAAAAAAGCATATACAAAATGGGAGGAATAGGGCTAAGTAACAGCACATGTGAAAAAGACTTGGGTATACTAATTGATCACAGACTGAACATGAGTCAACAGTGTGATGCAGCAGCAAAAAAGGCAAATGCAATTCTAGGATGTATCAACAGAAGCATACAGTCTAGATCACGTGAGGTCATTATTGCCCTCTACTCCTGTTTGGTCAGACCTCATCTGGAATACTGTGTCCAGTTTTGGGCACCACATTTTAAAAAAGACATCAACAAACTGGAGCAAGTTCAGAGAAGAGCCACCAAAATGGTGACCGGTCTGCAAACCATGTCCTATGAGGAACGGTTGCAGTATTTGGGAATGTTTAGCTTGCAAAAAAGAAGACTGAGAGGAGACTTAATAGCTGTCTACAAATATCTCAAGGGCTGTCACATTGTAGAAGGATCATCTTTATTCTCATTTGCACAAGGAAAGACTAGAAGCAATGGGATGAAACTGAATGGGAGGAGACACAGATTAGATATTAGAAAAAACTTTTTGACAGTTAGGGTGATCAATGAGTGGAACAGGCTGCCACGAGAGGTGGTGAGTTCTCCTTCAATGGAAGTCTTCAAACAGAGGCTGGACAGACATCTGTCTGGGATGATTTAGAGAATCCTGCTTTGAGCAGGGGGTTGGACCAGATGGCCCAGGAGATCCCTTCCAACTCTGCTATTCTATGATTCTATGATTTACTTTTGTTTATTTATAAAAATGACCCAATATTATACGCAATATGATATAAAATGTATTTCAATAACTTAAACTGTAAAGGAGTCACATCTTTTTCCTTTTTTTCATTTATTTACGGTAGATGGAAAGCATGAAGTTCTCTGCAGCTTATGTGTCAAGTTGTGGAATACTTTGGATGATGCCAGCATGTTAGGAAAAAGATGCAAAAGGCGATCCCAGATCTTGAAGACGTTGTACAAGCTGGTTGATGTTGGTTCAGATAGACTTGGTCTTATCCTGGCTAAGTTAGTTCTAGAGGTAACTGTCATGCAGTGATATTCAGTAAATTGACAAATTCGGGATACGTTACGAAAGTTACCATTTTAGTGGAGAAAAACATGTACTGATGCTGCAGTTCAATATAACATCATATTGTTCTTGTGCTTACCTACATACTGTGGCATACGGCACTGTGTTTTACTATGCTGTATGTTATGATGTAAACTAGCTGTGACTAGGAGGTCTTTTTTTATTGTTGACTTTAATTATTAAAGCGGTTGTCCACTACTTTTTCATTGATGACCTATCCGTGAGTCATCCTCTTTATGTATGTGCGTGCTTGGACTTGCATTCAATTGAAATACATTACGGTGCAACAAAATAGTTCAAATAGCTGCTGGCCTATCAGAGGCAGGCGGCTGACGTAGGCGCGCATGTCACCAGTGTATTACTTCACTGCAATGTGCCGCCTCTTCTTCACCACCAATGAAGCAGGAGGAGGTTGCTGCGGCTCTGCGGACAGGTAAGAAAAATCTTTTTTTCTTTTCTTTTCTTACAGAAGAGCACAATATGAGGGACACATGGGGACATGAATGAGGGCTATATAGGGACCTGAATGAATATAATATGGGGACCTGAATGACAGACACGGAGGCCTGAATAGAAATAGGGACCTGGATGAGGGACATATGGGGACCAGCATGGAGGACATATGAGGAACAGGATGCATGAAATGTTTGTTACATAAAGGGATCAGGATGAAGAACATTATTACAGGAAGGTGCCAGGATGGGGACATTATTACAGGATGGGTGACATAATTACTGTATGGCTGGCAGCCAGAATGAGAAAAATAGATTATTGCTTTATGATGGCAAGTGGGAGACAAAATTACTGTAGGGACCAATTAGGGGACATTATTACTGCTGTAATATAATTTACTTTTGAGGATACAATTTTCCATGGGAAGAACAAAGGGGAGGCCCTATTACGATGCAGGGTGGCACTGTCACTTTTTTTTCTTCATCTGGCGCAGTGTAGATGTCGGAGGAAAAAGTGGGAAATATGGATGAAGAGGAAAAGTGAAGATGAATGACATCAACTACAGACGTTGCTGGTAAGTCACTGTATTAATTGTACTTTATACACTATATAGTATATACAGGGCTCCTGTGTATAATGTCACCAGTGATCCCTGTATTACCTATACACTATATGCAGAGCTCCTGTGTATAATGTCACTGGTGATCCCTGTGTTACCTATACACTATATACAGAGCTCCTGTGTATAATGTCACTGGTGATGATATTAGTGCTATAAGTATTGTGTTTATTATTAATGATCGGTATTGTATTCAGTCACTCAGAGGTGAGAATATGTGGTCCGGTCATGGTGTGGCTGTATTTTTCCCTTGTATGTGGTATTATTAGGTCACTATGACTTTGTAATATGTGGTCCCATCGTGGTATGGCAGTATTTGTCTCAGTATTTATTATTCGATCACTATGTGGTGGTAATATGGGGTCCTGTCATGGTGCGTCGGTATTTCTCCCTTGTATGTGGTATTACTCTATATAGAGTATATAAAATGCCTTTATGGATGAATAAGGTGGGTTTGCATAAGGGCTCCAGATGTCCTAGATGTACTGTATTACAGAAGAGGCAGATATTCTATATTTCATGTGGACATGCCCTTGCTTACAAATGTTTTGAACCGCAGTTTTAAATTTATTTAATCTGGTAATGGGGGTGACAGTGAGTAGAGACCTCATAATATGCGTTTAAGGGCATATACAGTGCCTTACGAAAGTATTCGGCCCCCTGGAACTTTTCAACCTTTTCCACATATCATGCTTCAACCATAAAGATACCAAATGTAAATTTTTGGTGAAGAATCATCAAGAAGTGGGACACAATTGTGAAGTTGAACGATATTTATTGGTTATTTTAAATTTTTGTGGAAATACAAAAACTGAAAAGTGGGGTGTGCAATGTTATTCGGCCCCTTTAACTTAATACTTTGTTGCGCCACCTTTTGCTGCGATTACAGCTGCAAGTCGCTTGGGGTATGTCTCTATCAGTTTTGTACATCGAGAGACTGAAATTCTTGCCCATTCTTTCTTGGCAAACAGCTCGTGCTCAGTGAGGTTCGATGGAGATCGTTTGTGAACAGCAGTTTTCAGCTCTTTCCACAGATTCTCGATTGGATTCAGGTCTGGACTTTGACTTTTTCCATTCTAAAACCTGGATACGTTTATTTGTGAACCATTCCAATGTAGATTTTGCTTTATATTTTGGATCATTGTCTTGTTGGAAGACAGATCTCTGTCCCAGTCTCCGGTCTTTTGCAGACTCCAACAGGTTTTCTTCAAGAATGGTCCTGTATTTGGCTCCATCCATCTTCCCATCAATTTTAACCATCTTCTCTGTCCCTGCTGAAGAAAAGCAGGCCCAAAGCATGATGCTGCCACCACCATGTTTGACAGTGGGGATGGTGTGTTCAGGGTGATGAGCTGTGTTGCCTTTACGCCAAACATATCGTTTGGCATTGTTGCCTAAAAGTTTGATTTTGGTTTCATCTGACCGGAGCACCTTCTTCCACATGTTTGGTGTGTCTCCCAGGTGGCTTGTTGCAAACTTTGAACAACACTTTTTATTGATATCTTTGAGAAATAGCTTTCTTCTTGCCACTCTTCCATAAAGGCCAGATTTGTGCAGTGTACGACTGATTGTTGTCCTATGGACAGACTGTCCCACCTCAGCTGTAGATCTCTGCAGTTCATACAGAGTGATCATGGGCCTCTTGGCTGCATCTCTGATCAGTCTTCTCCTTGTTTGAAATGAAAGTTTAGAGGGACGGCCGGGTCTTGGCAGATTTGCAGTGGTATGATACTCCTTCCATTTCAATATGATCGCTTGCACAGTGCTCCTTGGGATGTTTTAAGTTTTGGAAATCATTTTGTATCCAAATCCAGCTTTAAACTTCTCCACAACAGTATCACGGACCTACCTGATTTGTTCCTTGGTCTTTATGATGCTCTTTGTGCTTCAAACAGAACCCTGAGACTATCACAGAGCAGGTGCATTTATACGGAGACTTGATTACGCACAGGTGGATTATATTTATCATCATTAGTCATTTAGGACAACATTGGATCATTCAAAGATCCACAATGAACTTCTGGAGTGAGTTTGCTGCACTTAAAGTAAAGGGGCTGAATAATATTGCACGCCCCACTTTTCAGTTTTTGTATTTCCACAAAAATTTAAAATAACCAATAAATTTAGTTCAACTTCACAATTGTGTCCCACTTGTTGTTGGTTCTTCACCAAAAATTTACATTTGGTATCATTATGTTTGAAGTATGATATGTGGGAAAAGGTTGAAAAGTTCCAGAGGGCCGAATACTTTCGCAATGCACTGTAGCTGAGATATTAGCGGATGACCATGGAATAGTGACGAATGCTAGACTTCTGTATCCTGCAAGAAAATTGATTATTCACGTTGGTTGTCAGATGTTCCGCCTGCACACAGAGAATTCATTAACAAGGTTAATGATGGAAAAAAAAAGTGTATATCTTAAGAGAGGCAGGCCGCGTTCACTATAAAAAAAAAAAAATCCTGGCCAACTGGTGAAATTCTCCAAGGTTAGCAACTTTTAACAAGATTGTTAAATGAGCCTATGTAAAGATTATTAATGCTGTGATGTGTTTGTGAGGTCTCGAGGAGGAATCCATGGGTTCTCAGACTCGCATAAAGATGATAATGTTGGTCCTAGTAGAGGTGAAGCTCAACAATTGAAGGGCCTCGAAAGACTACATTAAAATGTTTTAGATAGAACTTCTTGCCCTAAGATGGATACTGTCATCTTGGTCATTCGGTTTGCCATGTTTCTTTTATACTGAGATTTGTCGGGGATAACGTGTTGGGGTGAAAGGGGAAGGGATGAGGCAGAGATGTTTCTCTTGTTGTATATGTACTGCTGTGTTTGAAAACTTAATAAAAATTGTCTAATTTAAAAACTACACAGTTATCGGCAAGAAGCATTTCTAGAAATGCTCGTTCTCGATATTCAGGCCACATTAGGAAGCTGCTTGGCATCTGACGAGGAATTAAAACGCTCATTCGTCTGGTGAAACAATCTTTTGGATGGATTAAGAATCCTCTTTCTTGGCAGTGCAGTGTCCTGCCTAGAACAATAACAGCCTGTGAGCACAACAAGCTATTACTGATCGTTTTGTGTGCATTGTAAACGCGGTCTGCCCGTCTGAACAGGCTATTAAACGACCGATGATCTGCAAACAAGCAGCAGTTTGTTTAGTGCCCCAGGTTGGTCCTTGTAAAAAAGCCGTTAATCAAAAGGAACAATTATGTAAAGGTACAGTTGGGGTCCGTTTAGAGAAACCAACTGTCAGTACAATACAACCCCTGATCAGTAAACTTCTACCACTCGATCGATTGAATTCATGTTTACACTGGCAAACCAAAGTGAAGCAGTGCTATATTAGATCTCTCAGTGCATATCGGCTGCCATTGTTCTCAGCAGCACGAATCTTGTTTATCTGCTCCACTCAGAACAAGGATCGTCTATGCTATATAGAAGATCATTTCACCTGATGAATGAGTGTTTTGATCGGTGGTCGGAAGCCTGTTTACACTGCAAGATAATGGTTAAATGAGTGTTTTTTAACAATACTCGTTCACAATTATCCTGCAGTGTAAATGCCCCGTTAGTGCAATGAAATCTGATTAGTCTTTGTCTAATAGTATGATTCACATGTACAAATTTCTGACTTCTGTTGGATATTTTCTGAGATTATTTTTGTTTTTTTTGGCCCAGTTGAGAGTAAGTGGCAAAAACCTGTTAAACATCTGCAAGCTCGTGTTTAAAATAAGCAGAAGCGAAAACAATGATGGCCTCTTCCAAAGTGATAACATGATGGGTGAGATCATTTATTTCTATTTTATTCTTTATTTTTCACAGAAATGCTGGAATGGCAGGTGTTTTTTTAACATAGTATGACATATAATTTCACAGCTTTATATATGAAATGCTTATTAGAGCACTGGGAAACAAACTTTCACCTGATTTAAAGAAAATTTACATACCATTTGCGAATGGAGATTAGTTCAATCTCTTTTTATTTCAAGTATGCAAAACAAGTCAATAATTAGTCGCACGTTAACAATAGTCCATATATGATACATAAACATGGTAATACTTAATAAACTACGACCTCTAGCATACTTGAAGTGGTTATTTTTACAAAAACAAAAAAACCTCCATCTATCAATCTAGCATGAGATTTCACATAAAAACATACCCCTACGGGTCCATACTTTGGCAATTATCAAACAAACAACAAAGAAACACCACCACAAACATATCAAACAAACAATAAAAAAATGAAAGAAAAAGGGGGGAGGGAGAGGTGGGGAAAGGGGGGAAGGGAAGGCGACAAACACATATCCAAGAAAGGGGAAATATATTAGGACACACCTCATTCCTCCAAGCAGGCCCCAGCACCAAGACCGAATTGCGAATGGAGATTAAAGCCAACTATGCACAAGTTTGCCTCAAGCTGAACCAGTCAACCAAATTAACATGAGTATTAATACTAATTATGTGATGAAAATATAACCGCACTCCAGGATCATTCTATAGCTTGTTTGTGATCAAAAATGTAAAAGTTACTGGACCGCATAATGGTTATTTACAACTGATTTAACAACTGTATGCACTTTAATATCTTATTAACTTTTCTAGCATTTTTCATTGGCTGCTAATAAACATGTAAATAATTAGGAACACAGATGTTATCTGGGTCTTTGATTATTGTTTCATATGGCTCCAAGAACTTACTGCAGTTAATTGCAAACTTCCTACCTATTTTGTGCGGCGACAATCTCTACCAGCTCAGAGCGGACTCGGACCGCTCTTGCCAGCGATGTTTCTGATAATGTTGGCAGAGCAGCTTCTTTTCTTCCGATAGGCTCTGTCGACAGGGCGTCACTGCCGATGTCAATCTGATAGACAGCCAGCTCTCCACTGCCTAACTGCAACAACTGTGATGCTCCATCGACAGAGTAGAACGGAAGAGTAAGAGCTGCATTGTTTATGTGGGGTCAAAGGAAGCAGGAAATTCATGACCTGTAGGAGTCTAGAAGACCTGAACAGGAGGAAATCGGCTAGTCAGTTTTTATAGTGTGTGTAAATATGTGTGCGTTTGTATACATGCGTGTGTATGTGCTCTGTCTATACTTTGTGTGTGTGTTTGTTGATATATATACAGTCAGGGCCAGAAATATTTGGACAGTGACACAATTTCCGAGTTGGGCTCTGCATGCCACCACATTGGATTTGAAATGAAACCTCTACAAAGAATTCAAGTGCAGATTGTAACGTTTAATTTGAAGGGTTGAACAAAAATATGTGTTAGAAAATGTAGGAATTGTACACATTTCTTTACAAACACTCCACATTTTAGGAGGTCAAAAGTAATTGGACAAATAAACATAACCCAAACAAAATATTTTTATTTTCAAAATTTTGTGGCCAATCCTTTGGAGGCAATCACTGCCTTAAGTCTGGAACCCATGGACATCACCAAACGCTGGGTTTCCTCCTTCTTAATGCTTTGCCAGGCCTTTACAGCCGCAGCCTTCAGGTCTTGCTTGTTTCTGGGTCTTTCCCTCTTAAGTCTGGATTTGAGCAAGTGAAATGCATGCTCAATTGGGTTAAGATCTGGTGATTGACTTGGCCATTGAAGAATATTCCACTTTTTTGCACTCATGAACTCCTGTGTAGCTTTGGCTGTATGCTTGGGGTCATTATCCATCTGTACTATGAAGCGCCGTCCAATCAAGTTTGCAGCATTTGGCTGAATCTGGGCTGAAAGTATATCCCGGTACACTTCAGAATTCATCCGGCTACTCTTGTCTGCTGTTATGTCATCAATAAACACAAGTGACCCAGTGCCATTGAAAGCCATGCATGGCCATGCCATCACGTTGCCTCCACCATGTTTTACAGAGGATGTGGTGTGCCTTGGATCATGTGCCGTTCCCTTTCTTCTCCAAACTTTTGGCTTCCCATCATTCTGGTACAGGTTGATCTTTGTCTCATCTGTCCATAGAATACTTTTCCAGAACTGAGCTGGCTTCTGGAGGTGTTTTTCAGCAAATTTAACTGTGGCCTGTCTATTTTTGGAATTTATGAATGGTTTGCATCTAGATGTGAACCCTTTGTATTTACTTTCATGGAGTCTTCTCTTTACTGTTGACTTAGAGACAGATACACCTACTTCACTGAGAGTGTTCTGGACTTCAGTTGATGTTTGTAACGGGTTCTTCTTCACCAAAGAAAGTATGCGGCGATCATCCACCACTGTTGTCTTCCGTGGGCTCCCAGGTCTTTTTGGATTGATGAGTTCACCAGTGCTTTCTTTCTTTCTCAGGATGTACCAAATTGTAGATTTTGCCACTTCTAATGTTGTAGCAATTTCTTGGATGGGTTTTTTTCTGTTCTTGCAGCTTAAGGATGGCTTGTTTCACCTGCATGGAGAGCTCCTGTGACCACATGTTTCCTTCACAGCAAAACCTTCCAAATGCAAACACCACACCTCAAATCAACTCCGGCCCTTTCATCTGCTTAATTGAGAATGACATAACAAAGGGATTGCCCACACCTGTCCATGAAATAGCCTTGGAGTCATTTGTCCAATTACTTTTGGTCCCTTTAAAAACAGGGTGGCACATGTTAAGGAGCTGAAACTCCTAAACCCTTCATCCAATTTTAATGTGGATACCCTCAAATGAAAGCTGAAAGTCTGGACTTCAACTGCATCTGAATTGTTTTGTTTCAAATTCATTGTGGTAATGTCTAGAACCAAAATTAGATAAATGTTGTCTCTGTCCAAATATTTATGGACCTAACTGTATGTGTGTCTGTATATCCCGTGAGAAGGTCACTGGTAAAATACTGGAGGGGAGATCGGTGTCACTCAGGATGTTAGCCTTAGTGATTTGAACCTGCCAAAATGCTCCTGCTTACTAAGTGCTGAGAGAGGTTAATCGGCCATGTTAAGGGATGGGTTTTTGTGAACACTTGAAGAGTAGGTGTGAGGCTGTTCACCATATCTTAACCCCAGGGTGTGGTCCAGGAGGTGAATATGGAGCCTTTGGACTCATTCAGTGTCTTTGTGCTTGTGTTAAAAAGAGTTGATCCTTGTTTTTTTTTCCCTTTAATGGGTGGATGGGTGGGCAGCCACACAGACTGTACTGTATGTTATTTTGTTTTCCCATTAAGCCAGAAGGGCCATGTTTATCAAAATTTGCACTGCTTTATGCAGTATGTATTTTCCAATAAACTAGTTAAAAATGTAAATGTAAAGCATTACTGTGACTACCTTTGTGAGCAGCTGCATCACCTGAGTGAGGTGATCTACATTATATATTTTATAAACACACAGTTGTGTGTATTAGACAAAGATAACACAAGTAAATACAAAATGCAGTTTTTAAATGAAGATCTTTATCATTCAGGTAAAAAGAAATCCAAACCTACCTGGCCTTGTGTGAAAAATTGGTTACTCACCACTCCACTTAAAACATAAATTAATTGAGGTTTATCACATCTTTGGGAAGCGGACTTCAAACTGCCTAGCCACACCCAGGTTTGGATGACTGCCACACCTGTTCTTAATCAAAAAATTACTTAAATAACTGAAATTCACTGACAAAGTGAAGTAAACCAAAAGATCATCAAAAGCTAGATATCCTGCCGTGATCCAAAGAAATTTTGGAACAAATTGGAGACAAAGTAATTGAGATCTATCATTCTGGAAAAGGTTATCATGTCTAAAGCTTTTGGACTCCAGCAAACCAGAGTGAGAGCCATTATCTACAAATGGCGAAAACATGGAACAGTGGTGAACCTTCCCAGGAGTGGCCAGCTGACCAAAATTACCCTAAGAGAGCAGCTTTGACTCATCCAAGAGGTCACAAAAAGACCCCTTACCTGCCAAAGAACTGCAGGCCTCACTCGCCTCAGTTAAGATCAGTTTTCTTGACTCTATTATAAAAAAGGGACTGGGTAAAAATGGCCTGCATGATAAGAGTTCCAAGACGAAAACCACTGCTGAGCAATAAGAACATAAAGGCTTGTTTCAGTTTTGCCAGAAAACATCTTGATGATTTTGAAGACTTTTGGGAGAATATTCTGTGGACTGATGAGACAAAAGCTGAACATTTTGGAAGGTGTATGTCCCATTACATCTGGTGTAGAAGTAAAACAGCTTTTCAGAAAAGGAATATCATACCAGCAGTAAAATATGGTGGTGGTACTGTGATGGTCTGGGGCTGGAAGACTTACTGTGGTAAATGGAACCCTGAATTCTGCTATCTACCAATAAATCCTGATGGAGAATGATCGGCCAACTATTCGTGACCTCAAGGTGAAGTGCAATTGGGTTATGCAGCGGACAATGATCCAAGACGCACCAGCAAGTCAACTATTGTGTGCTGTGTATACCAATGTATTTTTACTGTTAATATGTGTGTATGTGCTTTCAGCATACTTGTGTATATGCACTCTGTGCTTTTGGAACGATGCGCTCTGTTCTTACATGTGCATCCTCTACATATCTGTGTGTGCTCTCTGTATACATACATGTGTGTGATTTGTGTATACGTACAGATGTGGGTGCTCTCTACACTGTGTTCCAAATTATTATGCAAAAATTGTTTAGGAGTGATAAGGTAAGAATTTTTTTGTTTGTCAGTTAAACTCATTGATGGTGATGTGTGTCAGGGCTCTTTATATCACTGTAAGCAATTGCAGACACCTGTGCTAATTAGTTTGGCAGGTGTGTCCAATGAAAGGCAAGACTACTTAAGAAGGCTGTCCCACATTATTAAGCAGCCTACATTTTCTGCCAAAATGGGAAAGAAAAAGGATGTGTCGGCTGCTGAGAAGCAACAAATTGTGGAGTGTTTAGGTCAAGTCATGACTACAATCAACATTGCCAAGAAAATTCATCGTGATCATCGCACAATCAAAAAGTATGTAGCTGATTCACAGTACACACGTGTGCGTGCTGATCAGGGAAAATTGAGGACTCTTTCCTACAGGCAATTACATCAGGTTAAAAGAGCAGCGGCAAAAAAGCCTTATCATAGCAGCAGACAAGTTTTTGAAGCTGCTGGTGCCTCCAACGTCCCCCGAACAACAAGATGTAGGGTCCTTCAGAGGTTAGCAGCTGTGCGTAAGCCATCCTGTCTACCTCCTCTATCCACTGCACACAAGCAGAAATGGCTCCAGTGGGCCAAACAATACATGAAGACTGACTTCAAAACTGTTTTGTTCCCCAATGAGTGCCGTGCAACGCTCGATGGTCCAGATGGATGGAGTGGAGGATGGCTGGTTGATGGACACCCCATGCAAACACGGCTACGGCGCCAACAAGGAGGAGGTGGAGCAATGTTTTGGGCTGGAATCATGGGGAGAGAGATTGTCGGCCCCTTTAGGATCCCTGAAGGGGTAAAGATGAACTCCATAGTGTATGTTGAGTTTCTCAAACAGCACTTCCTGCCATGGTTCAAGAAGAAGAACCGTGCATTCGCAGCAAGATCATTTTCATGCATGATAATGCACCATCTCATGCTGCACATAACACATCTGCATCTCTGGCTGCTATGGGCATAAAGGGGACAAACTTATGGTGTGGCCCCCATGCTCCCCTGACCTCAACCCCATTGAGAACCTCTGGAGAATCATCAAAAGGAGTGTCTATGATGGCGGGAGGCAGTTCACATCTAAGCAACGGCTCTGGGAGGGTATTCTGTCCTCATGCAAAACAATTGAAGCAGAAACCATCCAAAACCTGACAAATTCAATGGACGAGAGAGTTCAGAAGCTCCTTTCGAACAATGGGTCCTATGTGCAAATGTAACATCACCTAGAATAAAGTTTTGAGTTGAAAACTGTTTGATTTCAGTTTGTAAGAACTTACTAATGCTTATAATTTCAAAAATGACCATTTTTTTGTTCTTTATTAAAATGAAAAGGTTGAAAACTGTGCTGTGCATAATAATTTGGAGCATGCATTTTGAGTGCAGTTTGAGTGTTTTATTTTTTAAAAAATATACTGTTATCATAGGCAGTTTGTACAAAAACCTTTCAATTGTACTCTAATAGTTATTTGACTGGAAAATTACAATGACTGAAATTCATATAGGTAATTTGGGAACATCTGAGAAAATATTATTTGCATAATAATTTGGAACACAGTGTATATATTTGTGTGTGTGCTCTGTGTGTTGTGAATGTGCTAGAGATGGTTTCTGAGCAGAGGCTCCCTCTGGTGGTTACAGACAGTACTGAACCTTCCAGCGAGGAATGGCAATCTGGGATCACTGACTGGACTGATATAAGGGAGGTTCCCTCCCATGATGGTTGCCGGTGATCAATTTTTCTTGTATCAATTTTGGTTCCTGTTTCATTTGGAAGTTTGCTGGAGTCTTGCCTGCGTCTGCTGCTTTCAGATAAGATATTTTTGCTCTTCTTTTTTTGCTTGCTTTTTGAATAGTTTTCTTCACTTTTGCAGTTCAGCCGGGTCCCCTCCTGGGGCCTGTGCTCCTCTCAGTTTATCTGTAGCCACTGTTATTTGTTCATTTGCTTTTTCCTGTTTTTTCAGTGGCTGCGGCTTGGTTTTGTTACACCAGAGATCTGATTTAGGTGAGTGAGATCGTGTGATCTCAGGTTTTTTGGCAATCAAAAGTGTTGGTATTTTTTAGGGGTTTTTTTTGGATTGCAGTCAGAATTCTTTCCTGTACTTTTCTGTCTAGACAGATTAGGCCCCAGCGTTTGCTCATTCTATTTTCTGTCTGTGTCCGTGCTTTCTTCTTGTCTAACCGCCATTACATGTTTGGGGGCTTCCTATTTTCTTTGGGGATCTGCTCCGGGGCAGATAGCTTTCATCTTTCTGCCTTTAGGTGTAGTTATCTCTCAGGCTGTGACGAGGCGTCTAGGATCAACGTAGGAACGCTCCACGGCTACCTCTAGTTGTGTGGTTAGTTCAGGTTACTGCAATCCAATAGGTTCCCGCCTCTCTGGTGTATTACCGTTTTTGCTATTTCTCCTCAGCTACCTAAACATAACAGTATCACCGGCCCAAAAACTAAAATTGTATTGTACTCACAGAAGGGAAAAATAGTGTGGAAAAAAAAAAAAGTTGTAAAAGTTGTCAGAGATTTTTTTTTTCTGATTGTTGCATTTTTTTCCCCCTCTTTCTCACTGGGTGCTGAGGAGGATTTTTTTTTTTCTCTCAATGGAGTTTGCACAGTTGTCTGGCTGTGTGGAGCAGCTTGCCACTGAGGTTCGGAGTATTGCTACCTATCTTGCTAGGTTGCCTGTTGTGGAACCTAGGATCCCGATGCCAGATTTGTTTTTGGGGGATCAGGCTAAATTTCTGAATTTCAAAAATAACTGTAAGTTGTTTTTTGCCTTAAAGCCTAAGTCCTCAGGGAACGCAGAACAGCAGGTTCAAATTGTCATCTCTCTCCTGCGTGGCGACCCTCAGGATTGGGCTTTTTCCCTGACACCTGTGGATCCTGTTTTGAATGATGTTTATGTATTTTTTCAGGCTCTGGGGTTGTTGTCGGATGAACCCAATGTCACTGATCAAGCTGAAAAAACCTTGTTGGCATTAAGTCAGGGCTGTGAAGCCGCTGAACTGTATTGTCAGACATTTCGAAAGTGGGCAGTCCTGACCAAATGGAATGATGATGCTTTGGCAGCCCTTTTTCGGAAGGGTCTGTCAGAGAATGTAAAGGATGTTATGGTGGGATTCCCTGTTCCCTCTGGTCTCAATGATTCTTTGTCTTTGGCTATTCAAATTGACAGACGTTTGCGTGAGCGCAGAGGTATGTGTGAGATGGTGTTGCCTTGTGGGCCAGCTCCTGAGCCCATGCAGTGTGATGGAGTGACTTCTGGGGCACAGCGTCATGAATTTTGAAAGCGCAATGGGTTATGTTTCTACTGTGGTGACGCCTCTCATGCTATTTCCGTCTGCCCCAAGCGGGGAAGACGTTTTGCACGCTCAGTTGTCTTGGGTAGTGTTCAGACTAAATTTCTGTTGACTGTTACCCTGATTTGCTCCATGTCCACATTTTCAGCTCAGGCTTTTGTTGATTCAGGAGCAGCTATTAACCTGAAGGATTTTGACTTTGCCAAACGTTGTGGCTTTCCAATGATGCCCCTGCGGAAGTCTATTCCCCTACTGGGCATTGATTCTATCCCTTTGGCGGAGAATAAAACCCAATTTTCTACTCAGGTGATAATGAGGGTAGAACCAGATCATCAGGAGAGTTGCAAATTTCTGGTGTTGCATAATCTGCATGACATTATTGTACTGGGTTTCCCTTGGTTACAGATTCATAATCATGTTTTGGATTGGAAATCTGTGTCTGTGACCAGTTGGGGCTGCCAATGTGTTAATACTGACACTGCTGTTTTTTCTGCCTCTCCCCAGTCTCAGGATGTCCCTGACTTTTTGACTGATTTTTCTGATGTGTTTAGTGAAAGTAAGTCTGCATCCTTACCCCCTCACAGAAGCTATGATTGCGCTATTGAGTTAGTGCCTGGTGGTAAATTTCCTAAGGGTCGCCTTTTTAACTTATCTGTACCTGAACACGATGCTATGCGATCTTATATCAAGGAGTCATTGGAGAAGGGTCATATCAGACCATCCTCTTCACCCTTGGGCGCCGTTTTTTTCTTTGTGGCCAAAAAGGATGGTTCATTGAGGCCGTGTATTGATTATCGCCTCCTGAATAAGATCACTGTGAAATATTAATATCCGTTACCCTTGATTTCTGACCTGTTTTCCAGAGTGAAAAGTGCTAGTTGGTTTACCAAGCTTGACCTCAGGGGGGCGTATAACCATTGTAAGCTTTTCAGGGGATATAGCTCTGAGATCGCCGTCCGGGTAGACGGAATGGCATAGAAACAGTTAATTCAGAGACAGCAGTTCTGGTAAAAACTGGCCGCAACCAGCTTTATTAAAGTCCACAGCAAACAGATAAAACAAATCATAAACATAAGACCTGGGCTTGTCCAGCCACTTACTACACTTAGATAGATTTCCCTATCTATCCGGGTCCCGACTCTAACAGCCTGGGCCAAAACAACACAAATGTTCAGCATTTACCAGCATGAGTTTCACAGAGTCTCCTCCTTGTGTCTGAAGGCACCTTCAACGTCCAGACTTGAGAGAGCTCCCCTCCTATTTAGCAGCTATCCGCATGGATTCTCACAGAGACTACTCCTGTGTCTGGGGTACATCGAGCACCCAGACTGAGACAGCTCATACTCGTGGAGTCTCCTTCTTGTGCCTGGACTCCTTGTCCAGACTAAGCGAGCTCTCTGACTGTGTTCGCAGACACCTACTTCTGGTCAACTAATTAACAGCTGAATGGTTTCAGGCCTGAGCTGCAAGTGTGTACTGAATGTAAGGTGTAGTGACCTTTCTCTACCACTAGGTTTAGAAAGCCACACATTTCCCTTATACCATACAGCACAGTACCTAGGTGAAATGTACACCCCATTCGACACATATTCCTTCACTGTCTCACATATCCCCCCCCCTCTTCTCCAGACCGGAGGGCTGGTCATCCAGACCGGAGGGCTGGTCAACAATCCAAAAGAGACAGTGAACTCTGGACCAGTCATGGCCTTCATCAGCTTCATCTTCACTACTGTCATCTGTATCTTCACCTGAGCCATAGCCAACATCAGCTTTCTCTTCATCTGAAGCATCCGCACTACCCTGTACCCTCCCAGGCCTATGCTCTCTGCGGGCCTCGGGTATCCTGCACGGTTTCATCTTGACCTTAGGGCCGGGCTCAGTTTCGATATAGTGCCTGGCCAGAGAAGTACGACCCGGCACATCAGAACACTTCTGCTGACTCTTCCTCAGAAACTCATGTACCTCCTGTCCTTGGTGCACTGACCATGTGTCACCAACTATCACAGAAGGTATAGGGGGTTTTTTACTTTTCTCTAGTTCCCCTTGAACCCTCTTTAGCACATCTATTTTCTTGAATATCGGTGGACTCATAAAGTCTATTTCACAGACCTTAAGCTCCTCTGCCATGGTCTCTGACCATTTTAAGCTACTCTGTTCAAATGATTGGGACTGTAGAAGGAGCAGATCGTTTTTCTTTTGCAGTACACATAATTCATCCGCTAAGTCTCCAGCTGAATTGTAATGTTCTACCGTGACAACAGCATTCTTATATAGAGCCTTAGACTTATTGAGCAGCATTTGCTCTTGCAACAAAGAGATTCCCTGTATTCTTCCTTTTACTTCATTGACTTTCTCACGAAGATGCTCATGGCTTTCATCACACTCCTTCATCACAGGAGTTTTTTCTGAGAAGTAATCAATTCATCTGGTACATGTTGGACGTCCTTTATGTCTTCGGCCCCTTCTTCAGGCTCTTCTGGTAGAACATGCTCAGAAGCCCTACCGTCAGTCTTACATTCTACCTCTTCAGTCACATCATTATGGTCTCCAATATCTCCATTTATTCCAGCTCTCAAGTTCTCCTTGATAGCTGCATCTGTATACTCAGAACCCACCGGATTCTTCTCTTCCACCACGTTCTGCATCCCATCTGAGCTCCCGTGTGTCTGCAGCGGCAACGGAGTGAACACCCACTTTTCCCATTTGTTGGGACGTGGCTCCGATGTGGACTCCATGAAAGTGCGCTTGAGCTCACCAATGCCAGCCTGATGTCTCAAAATCTCATCTTGTGATTTATCCAGATCCTTGGTATCACTCGGGAACACTGCTGGGGCTCCGGGCGCCGAACTTCCAGCCCGAGCTTCACGAGTTGCAGCTACTGATCCGGACCGCAACCTGTCCACGCCGCTGTCTTCGGGAGAAACAGATTCCTGGACAGAGTCAGTCCCCATATCTTCAGTCTTGTTCCTCACAGCTTCACTTGAGACCTCAGCTTCTGATGAGGCATCTGGCTTGGTGACCACCACTTCCATGGCTTTTTCCACCTCTGCAGCATTACCTTCAGAGTCCTGGGCATGATGCAGCTCCATACCATACATTGATGACTTCTCATCTTCAACAGCATCCACTTGTGCTGTGTTCAGTTTCAGAGTCCTGCCTTTAAAGCTCAGCTCTCCTCCTTTCACCTTAGTCTTCGCCAGGGAACCGGCCAACTGTTAAAACATCTTCAGATGCCATCTTCTGTCCGGCTGTAAGGTCAGCATCAGCTTTCTTCTCAGGACTCTCAACCTCCTCTGCTACCATGCCTTCCTCATTTGCACTGGTTGCTTTATGGTCATCAGATGATTCACTATCACTACCACTATCCCTGTCTGACCCCTTTTTCTCAGCCACATCTGGCTCACTTTCAGGGTTATACACTTCATTTTCATTCACATCCTGCTCACTGTCAGGGTTATACAATTCATTCTCATTCACATCCTGCTCACTTTCAGGGTTATACACTTCATTTTCATTCACATCCTGCTCACTGTCAGGGTTATACAATTCATTCTCATTCACATCTTGATCTGGAACCTTAGTTAACATGTCATCCACAACATTAACTTCACCATCTGGTCCCTCAAGTATGTGACTATGTGACACCCCCAGCACTATACTTCTATATAGCTCAGGTACTAGGAGCTGGCTCACGACCTCTCCCTGGACTTCAGTGTCCCTATACAACAGGTGAGTGTTTATGGCAACATGAGGTAACCTCTCCTCAGAGCCAGGCTCTTGGGAAACCTCATTTAGAACATTTATATTTTCCTGGGCCGTTTTAAGAGAGGGGTCTCGCCACTGCTCACTCTCAAAATTGTCACAGGACACAGGTAAGTCAGGGACACTCGGTTCCCGAGAACCACCATCCTCGTCTCCCAACATCACCTGCAAAGGAATTTCATCACTATCACAGTCATCATTATTATCAATATCATTATCATGATTATGATCAGTATCATCATCACTATCATGATCTCATCATCATTATCAGCATCAGCATCATTATCATGGTCATCATCATTATCATGATCATCATCATCATTATCGTTATATCATCATCATCATCATTATCAAATAAGTTTAACGGCCCACTAGCATTGTGTTCCGCCCCTCGGGACTGCGCACCTCAATAGGAGCTTCATCACACTGTCCATCAGAAACATTTTTCCCCCAGAGATCCTTAGATCGGGGAAAGTCATTACCCAATATAACGGGTTGCACCAGGTTCTTCTCTACCCCCACTTCACATGAAACCTCCCCGCGTTTGGGGATCAAGTCCACGACAGTCTCTGGGTAGACTTTGGTGTCTCCATGGACGCACACCACACTCAGGTGCTTATCAGGGAAGAAGTCCCTATCAATCAGGCTGTCACATACGGAAGTCAATGGACTCTCTGAGTCCAAGAGGGCCTGTGCTGGGCAGTCATTTACAACCACCGGGGACACCTGTGGTCCAGTCTCTTCGGCTGAGGTGGACACACACACAGGTTCTGGCGCAGAGAGAGAGGGATCTGCCAACATCACAATACATAGGCTCCCCCTCTATTGGACAGTTGGCTGCAATTTCACGACATCTCCAACACTGTCCATCACACTTTTCCACCCACATGTCCCCTCGGGCCTGAACCCGCTTATCAGCATACCCCATGTCCCCAACAGCTGGAACGCTCTTACCGCGAGAGTTCAGCGTCCGGCGGGAACTCTGAAGTGACGACCTCTCAGACGGCTGGTCACGGAGACAGTCTTTGCTGGCGAAGGCCTTCTCCATCAGGCTGACCAGACTATTGGCGTCCTGGTGGTCTCCTTGTCCGACCTCTGGCTGTACCTCAGGAGGACATGCTCGGGTGTAGCGATTCACTATCACCTTTCCAACTCCATAATCAGGTTTGCTGACTGCAGACTCCCAACTGCATCTCCAGTCATGAACTCCCCTGGCACGGGCTGTCACTGTAACACCCAGCCGGGTAAGAATCTCCGCTTTCAGCTTGGCATAGTCTTGGCTGTCCTGCTCGCTCAGGTCAGCATAGGCCCTTTGGGGTTCTCCAATCAGATAGGGTGCGACCATCATGGCCCATTCAGATAGGGGCAGATTCTCCTTCTCTGCCAGTCCCTCAAACCTAGTGAGATATACCTCCACATCGTCACGAGGTGTCATCTTTTTCAGGGACCGTCTTACCGCCTTCTTTACAACGGACAATGCAGGTGACTTTGCCACATTACTTCGGGACGCGTCACCGAAATCCTTTTTTTGTGCTGCCATCTGCTCAACAAATAACTGGTTATTCTCCTGCTGCTGCTGCAGGAATTGCTGCTGGGCCTGCTGCATGCACTGCTGGGCCTGGACCAGGTACTCAATGAGCTCCTCCATACTGCCAGACTTATCTGTCTCAACCACGGCAGTCTTATGTTGCACATTAACTTGCGCCATTTGTTCAAATAGCGCCTCCATGCTGTCATCCATGCTGTCAGACTTCTCTGTCTCAACAACGGCAGTCTTCACTCAAGACATACACACTCCACAGTCTTTTCCACAGAAAACTCAGCTTTGCTGTGCAGACACTCTTTTTTTTTTTTTCTCTGCAAACTCTATTAGGGCCACTGTCTCTTTAAGACTGCTCCAACAGACTTTTCCTTTGCTGCTGCACACTCCACAGTCTTTTCCACAACAAGTTCAGCTTTGCTGTGCAGACACACCTTTTTTTTTTTTTTTACTTTTGCAAACTCTATTAGGGCTACTGTCTCTTTAAGACTGCTCCAACAGACGTTTCTTTTGCTGACACACTTTTTTTTCTCTGCTGCTGCTGCTTCAACAGACTTCACCTTTTATTGCTGTCTCTCGCCACTGTGCTGCACGCACATTCCAGCACCAATTGTATCAGCCACTGTGCTGCCCCAGCATTCTCCGCCAATTGTAAGCTTTTCAGGGGATATAGCTCTGAGATCGCCGTCCGGGTAGACGGAATGGCATAGAAACAGTTCATTCAGAGACAGCAGTTCTGGTAAAAACTGGCCGCAACCAGCTTTATTAAAGTCCACAGCAAACAGATAAAACAAATCATAAACATAAGACCTGGGCTTGTCCAGCCACTTACAACACTTAGATAGATTTCCCTATCTATCCGGGTCCCGACTCTAACAGCCTGGGCCAAAACAACACAAATGTTCAGCATTTACCAGCATGGAGTTTCACAGAGTCTCCTCCTTGTGTCTGAAGGCACCTTCAACGTCCAGACTTGAGAGAGCTCCCCTCCTATTCAGCAGCTATCCGCATGGATTCTCACAGAGACTACTCCTGTGTCCGGGGTACATCGAGCACCCAGACTGAGACAGCTCATACTCCTGGAGTCTCCTTCTTGTGCCTGGACTCCTTGTCCAGACTAAGCGAGCTCTCTGACTGTGTTCGCAGACACCTACTTCTGGTCTCCTAATTAACAGCTGAATGGTTTCAGGCCTGAGCTGCAAGTGTGTACTGAATGTAAGGTGTAGTGACCTTTCTCTACCACTAGGTTTACAAAGCCACACATTTCCCTTATACCATACAGCACAGTACCTAGGTGAAATGTACACCCCATTCGACACATATTCCTTCACTGTCTCACACCTTATTCGCATTAAGCACGGGGATGAATGGAAGACGGCGTTTAATACCCCAGAGGGGCATTTTGAGTACCTAGTGATGCCCTTTGGGCTCACTAATGCTCCTTCCGTCTTCCAATCCTTCATGAATGATATTTTCAGTGATTTTGTGGATAAATTTCTGATTGTTTATTTGGATGATATTTTGATTTTTTCCAATGACTGGGACTCATGTGAAACATGTTCGGACTGTGTTCCAGATTTTGAGAGAGAATGCACTGTATGTGAAGGGATCAAAGTGTCTTTTTGGCGTACAGAAGGTCTCATTTCTGGGATTCATTTTGTCCCCATCTGTTATTGAAATGGACCCGGTCAAGGTTCAGGCCATCTGTGATTGGGTTCAACCTACTTCATTAAAGGCTCTTCAGAGATTTTTGGGTTTTGCCAATTTTTATCATAAATTTATTGGTAATTTCTCCGGTATTGTTAAACCATTGACTGATTTGACCAAAAAGGGTTCTGATGTGGTGAATTGGCCTCCTGAGGCAGTCTCTGCGTTTCAGGAACTTAAGCAGAGATTCACTTCTGCTCCTGTTCTACGGCAGCCTGATGTTTCTCTACCGTTTCAGGTGGAGGTTGATGCTTCTGAAATTGGGGCAGGTGCCGTTTTGTCCCAAAGGGATCCAGAGACCTCTAAGAGTAACCCTTGTGCTTTTTTCTCTCGAAAATTTTCTCCAACTGAACGTAATTATGACATGGGTAATCGGGAGTTATTGGCCATGAAGTGGGCCTTTGAAGAGTGGAGACATTGGCTGGAAGGAGCCAATCATCAGGTGGTGGTCCTCCCGGACCATAAGAACCTGGTTTATCTCAAATCAGCCAAGCGACTAAATCCTAGACAGGCCAGGTGGGCCTTGTTTTTCACACGTTTTAATTTTGTGGTTTCTTTTCTTCCTGGCACTAAGAATGTTAAGGCGGATGCCCTCTCGAGGAATTTCTTTGCGGATTCTCCTGAGTTATCTGATCCTGCTGTTATTTTGAAAGCGGGTGTAGTACTTTCCACCATCTCGCCCAATTTGAGAGTGGCTCTGGAAGGGTGTCAGGAGGATAAGCCTGAGCGCTGCCCTATTGGGAAATTGTTTGTCCCAGACCAGTGGAAGAAGAGTGTGATGTCTGAGATTCATTGTTCCGCGTTGGCTGGTCATCCCGGGATTTTTGGTACCAGAGACTTGGTGAGTCGGTCCTGTTGGTGGCCTACTTTGTCTCGTGACGTCAGGGACTTTGTGCAGTCCTGTGGGACTTGCTCTCATTCCAAGCCTTGCTCTCGCTCTAGTGGTTTGTTAATGCCATTACCTGTGCCCAAGAAGCCATGGACCCATATCTCTATGGATTTTATTTCCAACCTCCCTGTCTCTCAGAGAATGACCGTTATCTGGGTAATCTGTGATAGGTTTTCCAAGATGATACATCTTGTGCCATTACCTAAGTTACCTTCCTCCTCCGAGTTGGTGCCTTTGTTCCTTCAGCACGTGGTTCGGTTACATTGCATTCCGGAGAACATTGTGTCTGACAGAGGAGTCCAGTTTGTTTCCAGATTTTGGAGGACATTTTGTTCTAAACTTGGTGTTCAATTATCTTTCTCCTCTGCATTTCATCCTCAGACCAATGGACAAACAGAGAGAACTAACCAGACCTTGGAGACTTATTTGAGATGTTTTGTGTCTGCTGATCAAGATGACTGGGTCTCTTTTTTGCCTTTGGCTGAGTTTGCTCTTAATAATAGGGCTAGCTCTGCCACCTTGATGTCTCTATTTTTCTGCAATTCTTGGTTTCACCCTCGATTTTCTTCTGGACAGGCGGAGGCTTCTGTCTGTCCGGGTGTTGACTCTGTTGTGGAGCGAATGCAGCAGATTTGGGACCAGGTAGTGGAGAGGTTGTCTCTCTCTCTCAAGAGAAGGCCCAGCGGTTTGTCAACCGGCATAGGACTGATGGTCCTCGGTTTAAAGTGGGGGACTTGGTTTGGTTGTCCTCAAGAAATATCCCTATGAGGGTTGCATCTCCAAAGTTTAAGTGTTGTGAATAGACTGGAAATGAGTTCTGAGCAGAAGCTCCCTCTGGTGGTTACAAACGGTACTGGACTGTCCAGTGAAGATTGTGAGGATTGGGAATCAGGTGTTACTGACTGGTCTTATATAAGGGAGTCGCCTTCCCATCAGGGTTGCCGGTGATCAATTGTTCTGGTCTCAATCCTTGATTCCTGTTTCCTTGGTAGCCTGCTGTGTCGTGTCTGAATCTCCTGCTAACAGATAAGACATTTTCTTCTTTTTGTTTTTGTGCTTGATTTTTGCATTTTGTCCTGCACTTCTGTGGGGGCCTTCTGGGTCCCCTCGGGGGGCTTTTGCCCTCTCAGTTCAGTTCAGCCACTGATGTTTGTACATTTGCTTTTTCCAGTTTTTTCAGTGGCTGCTGTTTTGTTTTTGGTTACACCAGAGAACTAATTTAGGTGGTAGAGGTCGTGTGATCTCAGGTGTTTTTGAAATTAGTAGAGTTGGTGCTTTTCAGGGTTTTTTGAGATTGCAGTAAGTGCCCTTCCTATCCTTTTCTATTTAGTAAGTTTGGGCCCCAACGTTTGCTCATACTATTTTCTGTCTGTGTCAGTATTTCTTCTTGTCTAACCGCCATTACATGTTTGGGGGCTTTCTATGTTCTTTGGGGATCTGCTCCGGGGCAGATAGCTTTCCTCTTTCTATCTTTAGGTGTAGTTAGTTTCTCAGGCTGTGACGAGGCGTCTAGGACCAACGTAGGAACGCTCCACGGCTGCCTCTAGTTGTGGTGGTTAGTCAGGGTACTGCAATCTCATAGTTTCCAACTGCTCTGGTGTATTTCCTTTTTTGCCTGTCTCTCCTAGCTACCAAATCATAACAGTATCACCGGCCAAAACTAAAAATTATATGGTACTCACAGAAGGGAAAAATATTGTGGAAAGAAAAAAGTTGTCAGAGTTGTCAGAGATTTTTTTTTTTTTTCTGTTTGTTGCATTTTTTTCCCTCTGTATCTCTGGGTGCTGAGGAGGATTTTTTTTTCTCTCTCAATGGAGTTTGCACAGTTGTCTGGCCGTGTGGATCAGCTTGCCACTGAGGTTCGGAGTATTGCTACCTATCTTGCTGGGTTGCCTGTTGTGGAACCTAGGATTCCCATGCCAGATTTGTTTTTAGGGGATCGAGCTAAGTTTCTGAATTTCAAAAATAACTGTAAATTGTTTTTTGCCTTAAAATCTAAGTCCTCAGGGAACGCAGCGCAGCAGGTTCAAATTGTCATCTCTCTCCTGCGCGTAGACCCTCAGGATTGGGCTTTTTCCCTGACACCTGGGGATCCTGTTTTGAGTGATGTTGATGCGTTTTTTCAGGCTTTGGGGTTATTGTACGATGAGCCTAATGTCACTGATCAAGCTGAAAAAACTTTGTTGGCATTAAGTCAGGGGCTTGAGGACGCTGCGTTATACTGTCAGAGATTCCGTAGGTGGGCAGTCCTGACCAAATGGAATGACGACTCTTTGGCAGCTCTTTTTCGGAAGGGACTGTCAGATAATGTAAAGGATGTTATGGTGGGATTCCCTGTTCCCTCTGGTCTCAATGATTCTATATCATTAGCGATTCAAATTGACAGACGTTTGCGTGAGCGGAAAGGTATGCGTGGAATAATGTTGCCTTGTGAACCTGCTTCTGAATCCATGCAGTGTGATAGAGTGGTTTCTGGGGCACAGCGTCATGAATTTCGAAAGCGCAATGGGTTATGTTTCTACTGTGGTGATGCCTCTCATGCTTTTTCAGTCTGCCATAGGCGGGGAAGACGTTTTGCACGCTCAGTTGTCTTGGGTAGTGTTCAGACTAAGTTTTTGTTGACTGTTGCCCTGATATGCTCTCTGTCCTCATTTTTGCTCAGGCTTTTGTTGATTCTGGAGCAGCTATTAACCTGATGGATTTTGATTTTGCTAAACGTTGTGGGTTTCCCTTGATACCCCTACGGAAGTCTATTCCCCTACTGGGGATCGATTCTACCCCTTTGGCTGAGAATAAACCTCAGTTCTCTACTCAGGTGATAATGAGGGTAGAACCTGATCATCAGGAGAGTTGCAAATTTTTGGTTCTGTATAATCTGCATGACATTATGCTGGGTTTCCCTTGGTTACAGTCTCATAATCCTGTTTTGGATTGGAAATCTGTGTCTGTAACCAGTTGGGGCTGCCAATGTGTTAATACCAACACTCCTGTTTTTTCTGCCTCCCCCCAGGCTCAGGATGTTCCTGATTTTTGATTGATTTTTCTGATGTGTTTAGCGAAAGTAAATCTGCATCCTTACCTCCCCATAGGAGCTATGACTGCGCTATTGAATTAGTGCCTGGTAGTAAATTCCCTAAAGGTCGCCTTTTTAACCTGTCTGTACCTGAACATGACGCTATGCGGTCTTCTATCAAGGAGTCATTGGAGAAGGGTCATATCAGACCATCCTCTTCACCCTTAGGAGCCGGTTTTTTTCTTTGTGGCCAAAAAGGATGGTTCATTAAGGCCGTGTATTGATTATCGTCTCTTGAACAATATTACTGTGAAATATCAATATCCTTTACCCTTGATCTCTGATCTGTTTTCCAGGGTGAAAAACAGTACTTGGTTTACCAAGCTTGACCTCAGGGGGCATATAACCTTATTCGCATTAAGCACGGGGATGAATGGAAGACGGCATTTAATACCCTGAAGGGCATTTTGAGTACCTTGTGATGCCCTTTGGGCTCACTAATGCTCCTTCTGTCTTCCAGTCCTTGATGAATGACATTTTCAGGGACTTTGTGGATAAATTTCTGATTGTTTATTTGGATGATATCTTGATTTTTTCCAATGACTGGGACTCTCATGTAAAACATGTTCGGACTGTGTTCCAGATTTTGAGAGAGAATGCTCTGTATGTGAAGGGATCAAAGTGTCTTTTTGGCGTTCAGAGGATCTCATTTCTGGGATTCATTTTGTCCCCATCTGTTATTGAAATGGACCCGGTCAAAGTTCAGGCCATCTGTGATTGGGTCCAACCTACTTCATTAAAGGCTCTTCAAAGATTCTTGGGTTTTGCCAATTTTTATCGTAAATTTATTGGTAATTTCTCTGTTATTGTTAAACCATTAACTGATTTGACCAAGAAGGGTTCTGATGTGGTGAATTGGCCTCCTGAGGCAGTCTCTGCATTTCAGGAACTTAAGCAGAGATTCACTTCTGCTCCTGTTCTACGGCAGCCTGATGTTTCTCTACCATTTCAAGTGGAGGTTGATGCCTCTGAAATTGGGGCAGGTGCCGTTTTGTCCCAAAGAGATCCAGAGACCTCTAAAAGTAACCCTTGTGCCTTTTTCTCTCGAAAATTTTCTCCCACTGAACGTAATTATGACGTGGGTAATCGGGAGTTATTAGCCATGAAGTGGGCTTTTGAAGAGTGGAGACATTGGCTGGAGGGAGCCAAACATCAGGTGGTGGTCCTTACGGACCATAAGAATCTAGTTTATCTGGAATCTGCCAAGCGACTTAATCCTAGACAGGCCAGGTGGGCCTTGTTTTTCACACGTTTTAATTTTGTAGTTTCATTTCTTCCTGGCACTAAAAATGTTAAGGCGGATGCCCTCTCGAGGAGTTTCTTGGCGGACTCTCCTTAGTTATCTGATCCTTCTGTTATTTTGAAAGAGGGTGTAGTTCTTTCCGCCATCTCGCCCAATTTGAGACTGGCTCTGGAGGGGTGTCAGGAGGATAAGCCCGAGCGCTGCCCTGTTGGGAAATTGTTTGTCCCGGACCAGTGGAAAAAGAGTGTAATGTCTGAGATTCATTGTTCCACGTTGGCCGGTCATCCCGGAATTTTTGGTACCAGAGACTTGGTTAGTCGGTCCTTTTGGTGGTCTACCTTGTCTCGTGATGTCAGGGATTTTGTGCAGTCCTGCGGGACTTGCTCTCGCTCCAAGCCTTGCTCTCGTTCTAGTGGTTTGTTGATGCCATTACCTGTGCCCAAGAGACCATGGACCCATATCTCTATGGATTTCATTTCCGACCTCCTTGTTTCTCAGAGAATGACCGTCATCTGGGTGATTTGCGATAGGTTTTCCAAGATGATACATCTTGTGCCATTACCTAAGTTGCCTTCCTCCTCTGAATTGGTGCCTTTGTTCCTTCAGCACGTGGTTCGTTTACACGGCATTCCTGAGAACATTGTGTCTGACAGAGGAGTCCAGTTTTTCCAGATTTTGGAGGACCTTTTGTTCTAAAATTGGTGTTCAATTGTCTTTCTCCTCGGCGTTTCATCCTCAGACCAATGGTCAAACTGAGAGAACAAACCAGACTTTGGAGACTTATCTAAGATGCTTTGTGTCTGCTGATCAGGATGACTGGGTCTCTTTTTTGCCTTTGGCTGAGTTTGCTCTTAATAATAGGGCTAGCTCTGCCACTTTGATGTCTCCATTTTTCTGTAATTCTGGGTTTCACCCTCGATTTTCTTCAGGACAGACGGAGGCTTCTGTCTGTCCAGGTGTTGACTCTGTTGTGGAGCGTATGCAACAGATTTGGGACCAGGTAGTGGAGAGGTTGTCCCTCTCTCAGGAGAGGGCCCAGCGGTTTACTAACCGGCATAGGACTGATGGTCCTCGGTTTAAAGTGGGGGACTTGGTCTGGTTGTCCTCAAGAAATATTCCTATGAGAGTGGCATCTCCTAAATTTAAGCCTAGGTTCATTGGACCTTATAAGATCATGGAGATTCTTAATCCTGTTTCTTTTCGTTTGCTTCTTACAGGGACATTTAAGATCCATAACGTGTTCCACAAGTCCTTGTTGAAAAGGTTTGTTGAGCCAGTGGTTCCTACTACTGTGCCTCCTGACCTGTTTTGGTTGAGGGCAATCTGGAGTATGTGGTTGAGAAAATATTGAATTCTCGTTTTTCTAGACGGAAACTCCAGTATTTGGTTAAATGGAGAGGTTATGGTCAGGAAGACAATTCTTGGGTGTTTGCTTCGGACATCCATGCTAGGAGACTCATCCGTGCGTATCATAGAACTCATCCTGACCGACCTGGTTGTTCAAATGAGGGTTCGGTGACCCCTCCTCAAGGGGGGGTACTGTTGTGAATAGGCTGGAAATGAGTTCTGAGCAGAAGCTCCCTCTGGTGGTTACAAACGGTACTGGACTGTCCAGTGAAGATTGTGAGGATTGGGAATCAGGTGTTACTGACTGGTCTTATATAAGGGAGTCTCCTTCCCATCAGGGTTGCCGGTGATCAATTGTTCTGGTCTCAATCCTTGATTCCTGTTTCCTTGGTAGCCTGCTGTGTCGTGTCTGTATCTCCTGCTAACAGATAAGACATTTTCTTCTTTTTGTTTTTGTGCTTGATTTTTGCATTTTGTCCTGCACTTCTGTGGGGGCCTTCTGGGTCCCCTCGGGGGGCTTTTGCCCTCTCAGTTCAGTTCAGCCACTGATGTTTGTACATTTGCTTTTTCCAGTTTTTTCAGTGGCTGCTGTTTTGTTTTTGGTTACACCAGAGAACTAATTTAGGTGGTAGAGGTCGTGTGATCTCAGGTGTTTTTGAAATTAGTAGAGTTGGTGCTTTTCAGGGTTTTTTGAGATTGCAGTAAGTGCCCTTCCTATCCTTTTCTATTTAGTAAGTTTGGGCCCCAACGTTTGCTCATACTATTTTCTGTCTGTGTCAGTATTTCTTCTTGTCTAACCGCCATTACATGTTTGGGGGCTTTCTATGTTCTTTGGGGATCTGCTCCGGGGCAGATAGCTTTCCTCTTTCTATCTTTAGGTGTAGTTAGTTTCTCAGGCTGTGACGAGGCGTCTAGGACCAACGTAGGAACGCTCCACGGCTGCCTCTAGTTGTGGTGGTTAGTCAGGGTACTGCAATCTCATAGTTTCCAACTGCTCTGGTGTATTTCCTTTTTTGCCTGCTCTCAGCTACCAAATCATAACATTAAGCCTAAGTTCATTGGACCTTATAAGATCATGGAGATTCTTAATCCGGTTTCCTTCCGTTTGCTTCTTCCAGGGACATTTAAGATCCATAACGTGTTCCACAAGTCCTTATTGAAGAGGTTTGTCGAGCCAGTGGTTCCTATGGCTGCGCCTCCTGACCCTGTTTTGGTTGAGGGCAATCTGGAGTATGTGGTTGAGAAAATATTGGATTCTCGTTTTTCTAGACGGAAACTCCAGTATTTGGTTAAATGGAGAGGTTATGGTCAGGAGGATAACTCTTGGGTGTTTGCTTCGGACATCCATGCTAGGAGACTGATCTGTGCCTATCACCGAGCTCATCCTGATCGGCCTGGTTGCACAAGTGAGGGTTCTGTGACCCTGCTCAAGGGGGGGTACTGTTGTGAATGTGCTAGAGTTGGTTTCTGAGCAGAGGCTCCCTCTGGTGGTTACAGACAGTACTGAACCTTCCAGCGAGGAATGGCAATCTGGGATCACTGACTGGACTGATTTAAGGGAGGTTCCCTCCCATGATGGTTGCCGGTGATCAATTGTTCTTGTCTCAATTTTGGTTCCTGGTTCATTTGGAAGTTTGCTGGAGTCTTGCCTGGTCAGCCGGGTCCCCTCCTGGGGCTTGTGCTCCTCTCAGTTTATCTGAAGCCACTGTTATTTGTTCATTTGCTTTTTCCTGTTTTTTCAGTGGCTGCGGCTTAGTTTTGTTACACCAGAGATCTGATTTAGGTGGTAGAGATCGTGTGATGTCAGGTGTTTTTGCAATCAGAAGAGTTGGTATTTTTTAGGTTTTTTTTTGGATTGTAGTGAGAATCCTTTCCTGTACTTTTCTGTCTAGACAGATTGGGCCCCAGCGTTTGCTCATTCTATTTTCTGTCTGTGTCCGTGCTTCTTGTCTAACCGCCATTACATGTTTGGGGGCTTCCTATTTTCTTTGGGGATCTGCTCCGGGGCAAATAGCTTTCCTCTTTCTGCCTTTAGGTGTAGTTATCTCTCAGGCTGTGACGAGGCGTCTAGGATCAACGTAGGAACGCTCCACGGCTACCTCTAGTTGTGTGGTTAGTTCAGGTTACTGCAATTCAATAGGTTCCAGCCTCTCTGGTGTATTGCCGTATTTGCTTTTTCTCCTCCGCTACCAAAAACACAACAAATAGGGCTAGCTCTGCCACCTTGATGTCTCCATTTTTCTGCAATTCTGGGTTTCACCCTCAATTTTCTTTGGACAGGCGGAGGCTTCTGTCTGTCCGGGTGTTGACTCTGTTGTGGAGCGAATGCAGCAGATTTGGGACCAGGTAGTGGAGAGGTTGTCTCTCTCTCAAAAGAAGGCCCAGCGGTTTGCCAACCGGCATAGGACTGATGGTCCTCGGTTTAAAGTGGGGGACTTGGTTTGGTTGTCCTCAAGAAATATCCCTATGAGGGTTGCATCTCCAAAGTTTAAGCCTAGGTTCATTGAACCTTATAAGATCATGGAGATTCTTAATCTGGTTTCCTTCCGTTTGCTTCTTCCAGGGACATTTAAGATCCATAACGTGTTCCACAAGTTCTTATTGAAGAGGTTTGTCGAGCCAGTGGTTCCTATGGCTGCGCCTCCTGACCCTGTTTTGGTTGAGGGCAATCTGGAGTATGTGGTTGAGAAAATATTGGATTATCGTTTTTCTAGACAGAAACTCCAGTATTTGGTTAAGTGGAGAGGTTATGGTCAGGAGGACAATTCTTGGGTGTTTGCTTCGGACATCCATGCTAGGAGACTGATCCGTGCCTATCACGAGCTCATCCTGATCGGCCTGGTTGCACAAGTGAGGTTTCTGTGACCCTCCTCAGGGGGGGGGTACTGTTGTGAATGTGCTAGATATGGTTTCTTAGCAGAGGCTCCCTCTGGTGGTTACAGACAGTACTGAACCTTCCAGCGAGGAATGGCAATCTGGGATCACTGACTGGACTGATATAACGGAGGTTCCCTCCCATAATTGTTGCCGGTGATCAATTGTTCTTGTCTCAATTTTGGTTCCTGGTTCATTTGGAAGTTTGCTGGAGTCTTACCTGCGTTTGCTGCTTTCAGATAAGATATTTTTGCTTTTCTTTTTGTGCTTGCTTTTTGCATAGTTTTCTGCACTTTTGGAGTTCAGCCGGGTCCCCTCCTGGGGCCTGTGCTCCTCTCAGTTTATCTGTAGCCACTGTTATTTGTTCATTTGCTTTTTCCTGTTTTTTCAGTGGCTGCGGCTTGGTTTTGTTACACCAGAGATCTGATTTAGGTGGGTGAGATTGTGTGATCTCAGGTTTTTTGGCAATCAAAAGTGTTGGTATTTTTTAGGGTTTTTTTCTGTCTAGACAGATTGGGCCACAGCGTTTGCTCATTCTATTTTCTGTCTGTGTCCGTGCTTTCTTCTTGTCTAACCGCCATTACATGTTTGGGGGCTTCCTATTTTCTTTGGGGATCTGCTCCGGGGCAGATAGCTTTCATCTTTCTGCCTTTAGGTGTAGTTATCTCTCAGGCTGTGACGAGGCGTCTAGGATCAACGTAGGAACTCTGCACGGCTACCTCTAGTTGTGTGGTTAGCTCAGGTTACTGCAATCCAATAGGTTCCAGCCTCTCTGGTGTATTACCGTTTTTGCTATTTCTCCTCAGCTACCTAAACATAACATCTGTGTGTACATATGTGTGTCACATATTGAAATTGTTCCAAAAAATGAAGTATTTCTCTCAGAAAATTATTTCTGTTACAAGTGTTTTTTATACATGTTTATTTCCTTTGTGTGTATTGGAACAGCACAAAAAAACTGAGGCAAAAAAGGCAAATGGAACATAATTTCACATTAACTCCCAAAATGAGCTGGACAAAATTGTTGAAACCTCTCCAAAAATGTGGGTAAAAAACTATGCTTCAAGTATGTGATGCGATCAACCTGCAAAAAATGATTGTCCCATAGTGGGACAAAGTGACATGTGCCGGGAAAGATGTGGGCTCTACGCCGGAGCCCACATCAAAGAGGGAGACACGACTTGCGCAGTATATGTACGGCGCAAGTTGTGAAGGGCTTAAACTGCAACTCCCGTTTGCTTGGAAAATTAATAGTTCTTTCCATGTCTCGCTTCTTATAAAGTTTGAAGGAACACTGAGTCATCTGGACAGTATTTAGGTAGCCTTTGAAGAAGACATGGAATATAAGGTAGAATGAGTTGAAATCCAGACGTGTCAGACGGCAACTTCAGTTTCTTTTTAAGTGGAAGGGTTTCGGTCCTGAGGAAAGCTCCTGGGTGGATGCTAAATTCCTAGACGCCGATCACCTAGTGAGGGAGTTTCAGCTGTGGTGTCAGCACTTGAGGATCTTTGTGGATTCAGTGCCCCCTCCTTGAATGGGGGGTACCGTTATGCTTCTGGATTCGAACCCTTGATTCTGTGTTCTATGGTCAGCATCTCTTTCAGCTTGGCCACAACAGATACACCTTTTCTTTGGGTGTTTTAGTTCTGTTATCTTTGTTTCTGTCTCTTTTGGGTGACAGGTTTTTTTTCCGTTGTCTGTTCTATCACCTTTTGGGTGCAGTGTTAAAAACCGTCCCTTACTGGTGTTTCGTGCTAGTGATAGACTTTGTTGAATTCATTCACTTTCCTGTCGTTTGTGTTGGTTTAAGTTGTTTTGTGTGTGATTAAGTTACTCCTTAGGGAACTGCTACTCTAGCGATCTTGGGAGCTGCTAAGGACATTTAGGGTAAGCCGCTGACTAGTGGGGGCGCCATTACGTTATCTTGGCGTGCCAACCTCCGCAGTCAGGCAGGAACAGACCAGAATCAAACAGGGCTTTTTTTCCTAGTCTGAACAGGAACCTGTCAGGTTCAGGTATGTGTCTTACTGGTTTATACGTTACCTATGGTGAATGTACTTTGGCAGTCATAAGAGTGGCTTCACTGTGTGCAAGTCATCATGAAGATTACCAAAGGACTTTGGGTCGCAATGCAGTGCTCAGTGTCTGAAAGCTGGGTTTGTGTCCTAGGTCATGAGTCTTCCAGCAGGACAGTGACCTCAAAGATACTTCAAGAAGCATCTAGAAATGGATGGAAAGAACGCACTGAAGCAATTGACTTCAGTTATTTATTCTAAAAGGTGTGCAACAAAATATTAAGTTGAGGGTGCCAAAAATTTTTGTCCTGCCCAATGGGGTTTGATGTGAATTGTGATGCAGTGACCCACAAAGTTCAAACACAATGTCTCTATAATGCAGTTACTTCATAGCATTAACCCCTTAACCCTGGAGCTTTTTTCAGTTTTGCGTTTTCGTTTTTCGCTCCCTTCCCTCCCAGAGCCATAACTTTTTTAATTTTCCGTCAATATGGCCATGTTAGGGCTTATTTTTTTGCAGGACAAGTTGTACTTTTTTACGACACCATTGGTTTTACCATGTCGTGTACTAGAAAACGTGAAAAAATTTCCAAGTGCGGTGAAATTGCAAAAAAAGTGCAATCCCACACTTGTTTTTTGTTTGGCTTTTTTGTTAGCTTTACTAAATGCTAAAACTTATCTGCTATTATAATTCTCCAGGTCATTACGAGTTCATAGGCACCAAACATGTCTAGGTTCTTTTTTATCTAAGTGGTGAAAAAAAATTCCAAACTTTGCTAAAAAAATAAATACCCATAGCGTCTCCATTTTTCGTGATCTCGGGTTGGGTGAGGGCTTATTTTTCGAGCGCCGAGCTGACGTTTAATGATACCATTTTGGTGCTGATACGATCTTTTGATGGCCCGTTATTGCATTTTAATGCTATGTCGCGGCGAACAAAAAAACGTAATTCTGGTCTTTTGAATTTCTCGCTACGCCATTTAGCGATCAGATTAATCTTTTTTTTTTTTTTTTGATAGATCGGCCGATTCTGAAAGCGGCGATACCAAATATGTGTATGTTTGATTTTATTTTTATTGTTTTATTTTGAATGGGGCAAAAGGGGGGTGATTTGAACTTTTTTATATTTTTTTATTTTATATTTTTAAACACATTTTTTTTTAGTTTTGCCATGCTTCAATAGTCTCTATAGTAGACTAGAAGCTGGCACAACTCGATCGGCTAGGCTACATAGAGACGATGAGCAGATCGCCTCTATGTAGCTGAATTACTGACTTGCTATGAGCGCCGACCACTGGGTTGGCGTTCATAGCAATTCAGCACTGACAACCACTGTTCAAAACAGCTGACATGTCCCGGGAAAGATGTGGGCTCACCGCCGGAGCCCACATCAAAGGGATGGATACCAACATCGGCGTAATTATACGTCCGATATCGGTAAGGGGTTAAGGTCCAGTTCACACACAAGTGCATAGCATTAGCGTTCACTTCACACAAGTGTAAAGCATTAATGTCCAGTTCATAGCAGTACATAATACACGGCATCCTTTAGTTCACAGTCACTAAACACGCTGGACTACCCTTTGACCAGTATCCGTGGGCGACTGCAGTGCTGTATTAAAGTCTCTTTACTCACACTCACAGCCGTACACAGTCCATCATATCCTACTGTTTGCAGTTGTTACACATGCCAGTCCTCTGACTAGTTACTGTGGATGACAGCACCGATCCTCCGGATCGCAGCCGTGAGCCATATCCTCTGTTTGCAGTTGTTACACATGCCAGTCCTCCTCTGACCAGTTACTGTGGATGACAGCACCGATCCTCCGGATCGCAGCCGTGAGCCATATCCTCCTGTTTGCAGTTGTTACACATGCCAGTCCTCCTCTGACCAGTTACTGTGGATGACAGCACCGATCCTCCGGATCGCAGCCGTGAGCCATATCCTCCTGTTTGCAGTTGTTACACATGCCAGTCCTCCTCTGACCAGTTACTGTGGATGACAGCACCGATCCTCCGGATCGCAGCCGTGAGCCATATCCTCCTGTTTGCAGTTGTTACACATGCCAGTCCTCTCTGACCAGTTACTGTGGATGACAGCACCGATCCTCCGGATCGCAGCCGTGAGCCATATCCTCCTGTTTGCAGTTGTTACACATGCAGTCCTCCTCTGACCAGTTACTGTGGATGACAGCACCGATCCTCCGGATCGCAGCCGTGAGCCATATCCTCCTGTTTGCAGTTGTTACACATGCCAGTCCTCCTCTGACAGTTACTGTGGATGACAGCACGATCCTCCGGATCGCAGCCGGGAACCATATCCTCCTGTTTGCAGTCGTCACACACGCCAGTCCTCTTCTGACCAGTTACCGTGGACGACAGCACCTCTGTGTACGCTGTGGGTGCCAGGCCTCTTGGCTCCGCTCTGTCCTGTGTCTCCTCATACAGACAAAGTTATGCAGAACCTCTGCTGTGCACTCTCACCTGCCAAACTCAAACTGGCCCTGACACACCCAAACCCTTTCCTGCAGGGCTTTTAACAAAGGAACCTGTGGCCTTCTGCCACATGGAAAACCCGGGCCTGGAATAAAACGGACTGCACGACTACCATCCTGAAGTCTGTTTCACAACCCAACATCCCAGAGCAGGTTTTCACTACATCTACCTTGGACACTAGCCTGTCCAATGCTAGTACTAGTATTTTTAGTCTGTATTGCAGTCACAGCTACGCCCATGACTGCCATGCCCTCCTATTGCCTTCATACACCTCTGTGCACAACCTGGGGAGAACACACAGTAACCCCTACCTGTGACATCCATCACTGCTTCACCATTGTAATCACAGCAACACTTACGACTGCAATGCCTCCTCATGACCTAAATACGGCTCTGTGCGCATCCTGGGGAGAACAGCGACCCCCTCCCTACCTGTGACTAGGGTCACTGCCTCACAGAATTTATGTCCAATTTGCTTTTTTTCTCTGTTTTTTTTTTTGTGTTGTTTCAATACACAGAAAGGAAATAAACATGTGTATAGCAAAACATGTTATTGCAATCATTTTCTGGGATAAATACTTCTTTTTCTGGAACAATTTCAAGGGTGCGAACACTTTCAGCCATGACTGTACAGTACATACAGTGGCATGTAAACATTTGGGCACCCCTTGTCAACATTACTGTTATTGTCAACAGTTAAAGGGGTTGTCCACTAGTAGGAAAACCCCTTCTTGAACTAAAATTTTGGCCCCGATCAAATAAAAAAAACCTCCAGTGCCGTAGCTGTTCCTTGGGGGTCTTGTGTGATGATGTGACACATGACCCGACACCTAATCAGCTCTGCCTGCACTGTTCCCACCTAAGTATGGATTGAACATGAAGAGGAAGTCTGAGCTGCAGCTGCTCTCTGGCTTCCTCTTTATGTTCGATCCATTCCTCAAAAAGCAGTGCATGCAAGACGACCCAGGAATCTCACAGAGCTGAAAGAATTTTTGAGAAAGAATGGATGAAAATCCTTCAAACAAGAATTGAAAGACTCTTGGATGGCTACAAAAAGTGTTTACAAGCTGTGATACTTGCAAAAGTGGGGGCTACTAGGTGCTAGCCATGAAGTATGGCCAAACTTTTCCATCGGTCCATTTTCCTTTCTTATTTTTAAAATGTAAAAGATTTTTTTTTTGTTTGTCTAAAATACAAAGGAAATGTGTCATCTTTAACTTTAGCCCGTTTGGACATCATTTCACCTTCAACTTGCTTAACTGTTCTTATTAACAGTAATTTTGAACAGGGGTGCCCAAACTCAAAACTTTTAAATGCCACTGTAGATTAGAGAGCTAATAGCTCTATTGTCAGTGTTTCTCTGCAGCATATGTATTAACACATATACACTCCTCAACTTTGCTTTAGTGTTCAGTGTAGCAGAACATTCTTCAGACAACCATTATCCCCTTTCCAACATCGGATGTAAATTTACACCGATGTCGGACTCACTCCCTTTGATATGGGCTTCAGCGATGAGCCCACATCTTTTCCAGCACGTCAGCTGTTTTGACAGCTGACATGTGCCCAGAACAGCCGCAGGTGGAATCGCGATCCACCCACAGCTATTAACCCGTTAAATGCTGCTGTCAAATTCTGACAGCGGCATTTAACATGCGCTTCCGACACTCGTACCGGAAATCCGACCTTTGGTGACCCCGTCATGTAATCGTGGGTCACCGATGGGTTGGCATGACAACAAGAGGTCTCCTGGAGACTTCTATGGATGTCACTGCTGGATTGCTATGAGCACCGCCCAGTGGTCGGCGCTCATAGAAAGTGAGATATTCTGCTACATACAGGCGATTTGGTCATCGCCTGTATGTACCAGAGCCGATAGGGTTATGGCAGCTTCTAGTCTTCCATGGAGACTATTGAAGCATGCCAAAAGTAAAAAAAAAAAAAAAAATGTTTTTAAAAATATAAAAAAAAGTTAAAATCACCCCCATTTCGCCCATTCCAAATAAAACTATAAAAAAAATCAAACATACACATATTTGGTAGCGTCGTGTTTAGAATCACCCGATCTATCAATAATAAAAAAGAATTAACCTGATCGTTAAACAACATAGCGAGAAAAAAAGTCAAAACGCCAGAATTACGTTTTTTTGGTCGCAACAAGATTGCATTAAAATGCAATAACAGGCGATCAAAAGATCGTATCTGCACCAAAATGGAATTAAAAACGTCAGCTCGGTGTGCAAAAAATGAGCCCTCACCCAACCTTAGATCACAAAAAATGGAGACGCTACGGGTCTCGGAAATTTTTATGTTTTTTTTTTAACTAAGTTTGGAATTTTTTTTCACCACTTAGATAAAAATGAACCTTGACATGTTCTGTGTCTATGAACTCGTAATGACCTGGAGAATCATAATGGCAGGAGCGAACCTAGTAAAAAAGCAAAACAAGAAACAAATGTGGGATCGCACTTTTTTTTGCAATTTCACCACACTTGGAAATTTTTTTTCACGTTTTCGATTACACGACATGGTAAAACCAATGGTTTTGTTCAAAAGTACAACTTGTCTCGAAAATAACAAGCCCTCACATGGCCATTTTGACCAAAAAATAAAAAAGTTATGGCTCTGGGAAGAAGGGGAGCAAGAAATGAAAATGCAAAACCAAAAATACCTCTGGTCATTAATAACGTGATTGATAGCAACCAAGGCATGTAAGTGTATATGTTTCTGTGAATGGTGCTCATACTCAATACTGAATAAATTAAGATATATTAAAAATTTAACATACTCAATACTGAATAAATTAAGATATATTAAAAATTTAATTTCCATTTTTTTAATTGGTATATCACAAACATGTCTACCAGTCGTGTAACTTCTATAATTCCATAACTTTATTTTTCTTGGTGTTGTAATTTCAATGTTGAGAAGCGTAGCTTCACAGCACACACGCCCAATTATGCAAGAAAACTGGTGTAAAACACTTTGAAAGTAGCACATTTTTTGCATAACCTTTGGCGTTCTCAGTTTCAGACATTTCCATCAAAATGCTTACGAAGCGCCAGTCTTAGTGAAGTGGGGCCTTTGTATACAATCTCTGCAGCGCATATACAAAACATTGCTGCATGTGAGGTACACTCACACTTAGTTCTGCTGTTTATACACACACAAAGCTCAGCAACACACACAAAGCTCTGATTTGCACACATATGCTACATTCACACACATGCTACATGCACACATGCAGCTATGCTACATGCACACATGCAGCTCTGCTACATCTACATATGCACATGCAATGTGTATATACTAGCATATTTTGAACTTTCTTCCAGGCATGTGACTAATCACATGATCTAAAGGTACTTTTGTTAGCAAGGACCTGCAGCATAAATGCAGCCTGGCACTTTTCTCTGTCATTCTTTCCACCGATCAGACTGATTAGAGTCGGGCAAGAAGAGAGAGGACTGCAACGCTGCAGAGTTCTCTCAGTGATCAGGAAGGACGCTGTGTTAGCCTTCCACTCAATTATAGGAAGGTATTTCCAGAGTATAAAATGCATACTTTTTGGTAAGATTATTTTTTTTCTAAAATGTGCGTAGTATGTTCCAAAAAATGATATGTACTGTAAATAAATGTTTTCATAGAAGTATTTGTATCTATATCTCGCTTTATAATCTTCCTACATTGTTTGCTTTGATACTGAATTGCTCATGTTTCTTGCAGGCGTACTCTTAGAAGTCCTACAGAATGAAAATACACATGCCAACAGTGAGGCTTTCTTGTATTGTTTAGGGACAATCAAGTTCCTGTCTGGGAATAAAGTGCTGCTCAATGAATTACTCAAAAAACAGGCAGTGGAAATACTAGTAGCGTTAATGAAGCAGATCATCCAACTCAACACCACCTCACAAAGTACTTCTTCTGACATGAGCCATCTGATTGTTCAGGTCTGTTTCTCATAACTTTATATACCTTGATTGCTAATCTTGGTGATAGATTTCTGATGTGGAACCAAGCTTGTGTTAAGGTACAAATGATTGAGAAGCAAGAGTACCAGATGGTAGCAACAAAATGATGAGTATTTTTCTAATTTCAGAAAGAGGGTTCTTTACTATACCATTTATTGCTGAATGCCAAAATTAAATGGTGGGACTTCAATCAAACACTACTTGGAACACTGTGTTGGGCCTAGTTTTTGACACACAGTTCTTTCTTTGGTGTTTTTTCATACATTATGATATAGTTATAGCTGAAGGCACCCAATAAATTGTTCAAGAAAATGAAGCATTTCTCCCAGAAAATTATTGCAATTACACAAATTTTGCTTTACATTTGTTTATTTCCTTTGTGTATATTAGAACATCACAAAAAAATAGAGGAAAAAAAAGGCCAATTTGGCATAATTTCACACAAAACACCAAAAATGGGCTGGACCAAATTGTTGGCACCCTCAACTTAATATTTGGTTGCACACCCTTTGGAATAAATACTGCAATTAATCACTTCCTATAACCATCAACAAGCTTCTTACACCTCTCAAATGGAATTCTGGACTACTCTCCTTTTGCAAACTGCTGCAGGTCGCTCATATTTGAAGGTGTCTACTCCCAACAAAATTTTTTAGATCCCTCCACAGGTGTTCAATGGGATTTGGATCCAGACTCATTGCTGGCCACTTCAGAACTCTCCAGCACTTAGATCCATCCGTTTCTGGGTGCTTCTTGCAGTATGTTTAGGGTGATTGTCCTGCTGGAAGCTCCATGACCTAGGATGCAAACCCAGCTTTCTGACACTGGGCACTACATTGCGATCTAAAATCCTTTGGAAATCTTCCGATTTCTTGATGCCTTGCACACAGTCAAAACACCCAGTGCCAGAGGCAGCAAAGCAAACCCAAGACATCTTTGAACATTCACCAAATTTGACTGTATGTGCTGTGTTCTTTTCTTTGTAGGCTTCATTCTGTTTACGGTGAACAGTAGATTTATGTGCTTTACCAAAAAGCTCTTCCTTGGTATTCACAAGATGCTTTCCCAGAAGGATTTTGGCTTACTAACGTACATTTTGGCAAACTGCAGTCTAGTTTTTTTAGGTCTCTGTGTAAGCAGTGGGGTCCTCCTGGATCTTCTGCCATACCATTTAATTTCATTCAAATGTCGACAGATAGTTTGCGCTGATACTGATGCGCCTGAGCCCGCTGGACAGCTTGAATTTCTTTGGAGCTTGATTGGTGGGGCTGCTTATCCATCATCCGGTGTTGCAAACCTTTCATCAATTTATCTCTACCGTCCACGTCCAGGGAGATTGAGTGAAGTGCCATGGGTTGTAATCTTCTTAGTTATGTTGTGCACCGTGAATAAAGGAACATCAAGATCTCTGGAGATGGATTTGAGATTGTTGTTATTTTTCAACACCTTTGGTTCTCAAGTCTTCAGACGTTTTTCTTCTCTTTCTGTTCTCCATGCTTAGTGTGGCACATACAGACACACAATGCAAAGATTGAGTCAACTTTTCCCCTTTTTATCTGGTTTCACTTGTAATTTTCATATTGCCCATACCTGCTACTTGCCACAGGTTAGCTTAAATGAGCATGCTTGAAACAAAGTTGTTTACCCACAATTTTGGAAAGCTGCCAACAATTTTGTCCAGCCCATTTTGGGGGTTTTGTGCGAAATTACCGTATATACTCACGTATAAGCCGACCCGTGTATAAGCCGACCCCCTAATTTTGCCACAAAAAACTGGGAAAACTTATTGACTCGTGTATAAGCCTAGGGTGAAAAATGATTATGCCCCATATGCTCCATAGATTAGGCCCCATAAACTGCACAGATTATGCCCCCGTATGATCCACAGATTATGCCCCCATATGCTGCACAGATTATGCCCAATATGCTCCACAGATTAGGCCCCCATATGCTCCACAGATTATGCCCCCATATGTTCCACAGATTAGGCCCCCATATGTTCCACAGATTATGCCCCCATATGCTGCACAGATTAGGCCCCATATGTTCCACAGATTAGGCCCCCATCTGCTACACAGATTATGCCCCCATATGTTCTACAGATTAGGCCCCCATATGCTGCACAGATTATGCCCCATATGTTCCACAGATTAGGCCCCCATATGCTCCTCAGATAATGCCCCCATATGTTCCACAGATTAGGCCCCATATGCTTCACAGATTATGCCCCCCATATGTTCCACAGATTAGGCCCCCATATGCTCCTCGGATTATGCCCTCATATGTTCCACAGATTAGGCCCCCATATGCTCCTCAGATTATGCCCCCATATGTTCCACAGATTAGGCCCCCATATGCTCCACAGATTATGCCCCATAGTATGTCCCTTATGCTGCCGTGCTGCTGCAAAAAAAAATGACATACTCACCTCTCGTCGCTGGGGGCCAGGTGCCGGTGTCCTGAGCAGGCGGGGAAACCGGCGCGCTATGGGGGACAGGTGCCGGTGTCACCGCTCACTCAGGACCCCGGCACTTGAGATATTTACCTGTCCCGGGTCCACCGCTGCACTGCTCCCGCTTCCGGGTCCTTGGCAGTGAATGATCAGGCTGGGGGCGCGCACTAACGACGTCATTGCGCCCTCTGCCTGAACATTCAGAGTCGGACTAGGAGGTCGGAGCAGCGCACAGCGGTGGAACGGGACAGGTGAATATCGCTATACTCACCCCTCCGCCGGCGCGTCTCTCTCTGCAGTGTCTCCTCTTCTCCCGGCGGTCTCCGCAGCTCTTCCTTCCTACAGCGGTCACACCGCTCATTAAAGTCATGAATATGTGCATATTCATGACTTTAATGAGCGGTACCATGTGACCGCTGCAGGAAGGAGCCGGAGATCGTGGGAGAAGCAGGGGGGCTGCAGAGACCGCGCCGTCGGAGGGGTGAGTATGATCCGACACCCCTGCTCCCCCTCCCCCATCGACCCCCGTATATGACCCGCGTATAAGCCGAGAGGGGGATTTTCAGCCCTAAAAAATGGGCTGAAAATCTCGGCTTATACACGAGTATATACGGTATGTCCAATTTGCCTTTTTTTTTTTCTCTCTGACTTTTTATTGTTTTGTTCCTATACAGACAAATAAATGTGTATAACAAAACATGTTTAATTGGAATAATTTTATGAGAGAATGCTTCATTTTCTGGAACAATTTCAAGGGTGCGAACATTTTCGACCATGATTGTATTTACCAATGTACCAAGCAAACAAATACATTATGATATTTGCACAAATTGCTGTAAAGTCAGTGTTAGTGTCCTAAAATGCATTTTGTTTTACCTTCACTCAGCTAACCGCAACACTAAGGAACCTTGCTGATCTCTCCCAGTCACGTCCAAAGTTTCTTGCAAGTAATGCTTTAGCGGGTTGTGTGTTTTATTGGAGTCTTATAATGATGATAAAGATATATGCACCAATGTTTCACGAATACTAAGGTATGTACCAATAAAGTTCTCAGAATTATAATAAACACAAACATTGCCTGTTGGCGCCAGTTATGGCATTTTGCAGAAGTAGATGCACCAAGGATCTCTTGTCTATAGTTTAGTCAATTCAAAACTGGGCCATTTAACCCCCGTTACGACTAGACACATTTTTGGTTTTTTTTCGTAAATGCGGTTTAAGGAGCTGTAAACATTTTCTCTCATTAAGATCTTCAAGTAATTTTTGTGGATTTTTTAATGATATATTGGGTTTCATTTTTATGTCACTGTCTTATTCTCTTTTTTGTTCTTTTTTTGTTTTTTTGCTAAAATCTGGCAAAATCAGTGAGAAAATAAGGGAAATGGCTGTCTGTTTTTCCCATTTTTTTATTTTTTATTTTTGCCACGACAAAGTACCACTAAAATACATTTTAAAAGTTGTTCCCCCTTTTGTAGCAATTATTTTTTTATATCCAAAACTTTTTTTGTTTGTTTTTTTAACCCCTTTACCCCCAAGGGTTGTTTGCATGTTAATGATCTGGTCAATTTTTACAATTCTGACTACTGTCACTTTATGAGGTAATAACTCTAGAACGCTTCAACGGATCCTGGTGATTCTGAGATTGTTTTTTCGTGGCATATTGTACTTCATGATAGTGGTAAAATTTCTTCAGTATGACTTGCGTTTATTTGTGAAAAAAAACGGAGATTTGGCTGAAATTTGGAAAATTTCGCAATTTTCCTACTTTGAATTTTCATGCCCTTAAATCTCAGAGATATGTCACACAAAATAGTTAATAAATAACATTTCTCGCATGTCTACTTTACATCAGTGCAATTTTGGAACCAAAATTTTTTTGTTAGGAAATTATAAGGGTTAAAAGTTGACCAGTAATTTTTCATTTTTCCAGCTAAATTTACAAAACCATTTTTTTTAGGGACCACATCACATTTGAAGTCACTTTGAGGGGTCTATATGATAGAAGATACCAAAAAGTGACACCATTATAAAAACTGCACCCCTCGAGGTGCTCAAAACCACATTCAAAAAGTTTATTACACAGGAATTTTTTGAAAAAAAAAAATGTTAACATTTAACTTTTTTCACAAAATATTGACTTCAGATCCAATTTTTTTTTCTTTTGACAAGGTTAACAGGAAAAATTGGACCCCAAAATTTGTTGTGTAATTTCTCCTGAGCATGCCGATACCCCATATGAGGGAGAAAACCACTGTTTGGGCGCGCAGCAGAGCTCTTAAGGAAGGAGCGCCATTTGACTTTTTGAATGCAAAATTTGCTGGAACAATTGGCGGATCCCATGTTGCTTTTGGAGAGCCCCTGATGTGTCTAAACAGTGAAAATCCCCCAAATGTGACACCATTTTGGAAACTAGACATTCTCAGGGAACTAATCTAGATGTGTGGTGAGAACATTGAACCATCGGGTGCTTCACAGAAGTTTATAACGTTGAGCCGTAAAAATAAAAAAAATCTAATTTTCCCCACAAATATGTTTTTAGCACACAATATTGCATTTTCCCAAAGGTAACAGGAGAAATTGCACCATGCAATTTGTTGTGCAATTTCTCTTGAGTATGCCGATACCCAATATGAGGGAGAAAACTACTGTTTGGGGCTTGGCAGGGCTCTGAAGGGAAGGAGCATCATTTGACTTTTGAATGTAAAATTTCCTGAAATCATTTTTGGACATGATATCCCATTTGAAGAGCCCCTGATGTGCCTAAACAGTGGAAAACCCCACAAGTGATCCCATTTTGGAAACTAGACCCCTCAAGGAATGTACTTAAAAGCGTGGTGAGCACCTTGAACCCCCAGGTGTTTATAACTTTAAGCCTTGAAAATAAAAAAAATCACATTTTTCCCCACAAAAATTTTATTTTGGCCCCAAATTTTGCATTTTCATAAGGGTAACAGGAGAAATTGCACCATACCGTTTGTGGTGCAATTTCTCCTGAGTACGCCGATACCATATATTGGGGAATACTACTTTTGAGGCACAGTGCAAAGCTCAGAAGAGAAGAGGCACCTATTTGAGTTCAGATTTTGCTGGAATGGTTTGAGGGTGCCATGTCACATTGGCAGAGCCCCTGAGGTGCCAGAACAACAGAAGCCCCCTATATGTGAACTCATTTTACAAAATACACTCCCCAATGAATTCATCTAGGGGTGTAGTGATCATATTGACACCACATATGCCTCACAGAATTTATACCACTGAGTGGTGAAGAAAGAATAAATTACATTTTTACCATTAAAATGTTGTTTCCAGGACATCCCTCCTGACAACACCACCAGGAGGTAGTCTTTTGTATCCTTGATAGGAACAGGAACACAGAAGAGGTTAAATAGCGCCTCCCCACCACCACCTTCCAGTGTTTTTCCTGACCCTATCAGGGACAGATGCAGAAGTGGAGCACACAGGTGCGAAGATTCTGGGATAAGGCTCTACATACCTGAGAGCCTTGCCAACGTACTCTTCAGGTGTCGGAGTCCGGTCGAGCTGGGGGCTCCCGGGGACAGCTACATGCCTCTCTAGAGGGCTCTGGGGCTTCAGGACCATGTCTGTTCGTGCAGGCTCCGGCATCACGCTGATACCCGGGAGGTCCCTCATCGTCCGGTTCGAGCTGTGCGCTCCCGGAATCTGCCGTATCCCTCTCCAGATGGCTCTGGGCATCAGTTGTCAGTCCCGGGCTTCTCGCTTGGGGGTCGGCTTCCGGCTGGCAGCACGCTTCCCTGAGCGAACTTCCGGCGCACCGAATCATCGGTGGGCGTGCCGGTGACTCCGTTTTTTGGGGGCATGTCCGTACAGGTGACAGGCCGGGAAAATGGCGCCAGATACCAGCGTTTCTACTGCGGCTGGCGTGCGTTCCAGGCGGAGCATGCGCAGTACGGCCGAACTTCAGGGTAGCAACTGGAATTTGCAGCAGTTGGGGCTCGGATGACGAATCAGATGTCCTGAAGCCGGGTAAGGCTGACTACTTAAGGGGTGAGGGACAGCTGGCAGAACTCCTGCCTTACTATGGAGAGTGCTTGCCATTCTGACGTCGAGTCTTTAGAGCCATCCTTGGATCATGTGAGTAAAGCGTAGTTTATCACGTTACTGGGCACTAGATCCAAATAACTACAGGAGCCTTCTTTACATACTGTCTTTTAGTACAAAGAGATGCCTAGACGGTCCACCTCAGCATCCAAAAGGAAGGCTAACAGATGTGCCATATGCAATGCCAGATTCCCAAAGAGCTATGATAAGAAGCTCTGTGAAGGTTTAATTTCCAAATTACTTAAGGAAGAGCAAACCTCACTGCTAACCAGCATAAAGACCATGATTAGGGAAGAGGTTCAGATCACAGTTTAAGCTCTAATGCCATCCCAATCACCTCGTCCTAAGTGACCCAGGTGGGACATAGAACCAAGTTCAGAGGAAGGAGAATTGTCTGGCTATTCTGATCCAGACACTGGAGAAGGTGAGGTTTTCTCAGTAGTTCTTCCTGATGAAAAGAAGAGATATTGGTTTTCCTCTGAGAACACAGACTTGCTCCTACAAGCCATTAGGGGCACCATGAAAATTGAGGACTCCACTGAACCACTGACGGTCCAGAATGAAATGTTCAGGGGGTCTAAGAACTCGTAGGAACAGGGTCATCCCAGTTAATAATCATATAACAGCAATGATACTGTAAGAGTGGGAAGACGTGGGGAAAATGATGGTTGTCCCAAGAGATTTTAAGTACCGCCTTCCCTTTGATCCAGAAGAGACCAAGGTATGAGAGAACGTCCCAAAAGTTGACATATCGGTAGCTAGGGTCTCTAAGAAAACAGCTATTCCTTTCGAGGACTCCTCTGGCCTTAAAGGGAATCTGTCACCCCGTTTTTCGACCATCAGCTGAAGCCACCGCCATCAGGGGCTTATCTTCCACATTCTGTAATGCTGTAGATAAGCCCCCGATGTCACCTGAAAGAGAAGAAAAACGAGTTATACTATACTCACCCAGGGGCGGTCCGCCGTCTGGTCCGATGGGCCTCGCGGTCCGAGCCGGCGCCTCCCATCTTCGAGCGAAGCCCTCCTCTTCTCAGCTTCACGTCGCTGCTCCGGCGCAGGCGCACTGCTCTGCCCTGGTGAGGGCAGAGCAGAGTACTGCAGTGCGCAGGCAACAGGAAAGGTCAGAGAGATCCGGCACCAGCGCACTGCGCAGGAGCCGCGATGGGACATAAAGAAGAGGCCGGCTTCGCTCGAAGATGGGAGGCGCCGAACTGGACCGCGACGCCCATCGGACCGGACGCCGTACCGCCCCTGCGTGAGTATAATATAACTCGTTTTTCTTCTCTTTCAGGTGACATCGGAGGCTTATCTACAGCATTACAGATTGCTGTAGATAAGCCCCTGATGGCGGTGGCCGCATCTCATAGCATAGTTTACACATCGGTAGCCAGGTCAATGAGTCTATTTGTGAATGAGCTGGAGAGTCATATTAAAAACAAGACTTCCAGGGAAGAGATCCTGAAATCGCTTCCTTTGCTAAAAATGGCGACTGATTTCAGGGCAGACTCTTCAGCAGAGTCAGTCCAGTTTGCAGCGAGGAATAATGTATTATCAAACGCGGCAAGGCGGGCTTTATCGCTAAGATCATGGTCAGGGGATACCCAGTCAAAAATAAGTTATGCTCGATTCCCTTCTCTGGCCTACACGTGTTCTGACTAGTCCTGGATGAGTTGTTTGAAAAAGCATCTGATAAAAAGAAGGGCTTGCCGACCTTTCGGAAGACTCACTCTCATCGCAGTCAGGACTATAGAGGGAAGGGGTAGTCGGACTACCCCAAGGGTGGCAGAGGTAGAGGCTTCTTTCAGGACCAAGGACAAAGGCCCAGCAGACAATGACGCCAATGATATCGGGGGGGAGACTTCAGTACTTTCTGGGGGCTGGCAGGAAATTTCCAAAAATCCATAGATTCTGCAGACAGTCTCTCAGGGGTACAGGATAGAGCTCATCCAGTCACCTCCCAAAAGATACTAACATCTACCTAGTCTCCAGTGGTCCACCAGAAGCTCCTAAAGGATGTAAAAGAACTTATAGACTTGCAGGTCATAGTTCAAGTGACACATTCCCAACAATTCTAGGGACACTATTCCAGTTTGTTTTCCATAAAAATGCCAGGAGGGGAACACCGAAAGATAATCAACCTGAAACCACTTTACAAACAGTTCAGGATGGAGTCAGTCAGGTCGGTCATATGTTTGATAAAAAAAGGACTCTGTGATGAGCACGTTAGATTTAAAGCGTGCCTTTTACCACGTACCTATCCATACCTCGCACCAAAAATACCTCAAGTTTGCGATAAAGAATCAAGGGACGTTGCAACATTTCCAATTTCAGTGTCTTCCGTTCGGTCTGTCCTCTGCGCCCCAAATTTTCACGAAGCTCATGGTGGAGATAATTGCCTTCCTAAGAGAAAAGAAGATCCTCATCTTCCCATACTTTGATGACCTACTCCTCGTAGCAGACTCGCCAGAGCAGATGGAGGAATATCTAACAACAACCATGGCAGTCCTGAAGAGGCTGGGGTTGTTAATAAACTTGAAAAATTCAAGTTTCAGACCAGAAAAAAGAAAAGTGTTTCTGGGTGTACTGCTAGATTCCGAGCGGGAATACTCATTCCTTCCATTGCACAAACAGCAGACAATCAGAGAGGAGATACAGGCTATTCAAAAGCGGAAGTATATCTCAATCAGGAAAGCCATGAGTATCCTAGGTTTAATGACCTCAATCATTCCCAGCATACATTGGAGTCCGTTCCATTCAAGAATCCTACAGCGGGAGGTCCTTTCAGCCTGGGATGGCAGAGAAGCCTCACTGGACAACCAAATGTTAGTATCCAAAGAGGTAAAGCAGTCTCTGTCTTGGTGGACCAGAATAGCAAACCTTGAGAAAGGAAGACCCTGGAAAGTATCACCATGTGTGGGCATCACTATGGATGCAAGCCTCAGAGGTTGGAGAGCCCACATAGAAGCACGTTACCTCCAAGGAACATGGCCTGCATCAGTGCGGAACAACTCTTCGAACCACATGGAGCTCAGAGCAGTTTGGGAAGCACTGCAGAAATGTCAGGTGGAGCTAAAAGATCGACACGTCAGAGTCTTTTCGGGCAGTTCTACCACAGTATCCTTCCTCCTGCATCAGGGAGGTCCGATGCACCGTCATTTACAGGAAATATCAGAAAGAATATTTTCCTGGGCAGAAAACACGATGAGATCAATCACTAAAAATCAGATAGCAGACTTTCTAAGCAGAGAAAAGGTTCAACCCTCAGAGTGGTCTCTAAACGAGGAAGTCTTTTTTCAGCTGACACAGCACTGGGGTACCAAGATACGAGTGTTCTTTTCAATAAATCCAGGAGACAATCCGACCGGGGTGGACGCCTTGGCACAGAACTGGAATATGGAGCTAGCATATGTCTTCCCACCACTCACATTAATACCGAGATCAGGCTGCCACTAGGAATTTTAGAGCCCCATTCTGGCAAAATTTTCAGGCCTCTTTGAGACTCCGCCCAGGCTCCACCCCAGCCCCGCCTCCACCCCTTGAACTGTCCACAGCCCCACCACTCTCTCTTTAAAAAACTCCATTTCTCACCAATCACACATTGACAGATTCCATCATCAGATCACACATATAGCCAGCAGCTTTTGTTTTGGCCAAAAGATTTTTTTAAGCCGCCACCACGACAGGGTAGACTGTTATGTTTCGGTAGCTGAGGAGAAATTGCAAAAAAATAGCCAAAGTAGTAATACACCAGAGAGGTTGGAAACTATTGGATTGCAGTACACTAAACTAACCGCCACACTAGAAGTAGCTGTGGAGCGTACCTACGGTGATCCTAGACGCCTTGTCACAGCCGGAGAGATAACTACACCTAAAGGCAGAAAGATGAAAGCTATCTGCCCCGGAGCAGAATCCCCAAAGAAATAGGAAGCCCCCAAACATGTAATGGCGGTTAGACAAGAAGAAAACACGGACACAGACAGAAAATAGAATGAGCAAACACTTGGGCCCAATCTGTCTAGATAGAAAAGCATAGGAAAGAATTCTGACTGCAACCCAAAAAAACCCTGACAAAAATACCAACACTTCTGATTAACAAATAAACCTGAGATCACACGATCTCAACCACCTAAATCAGATCTCTGGTGTAACTCACAACAACTCAGCAAATAAAAAGTGACAACGGAACAAAGCAAAAGTGCAAACACAAAATGAGCACAATTGCGCGCCAAAACCCAAAAGGGGGACCCGGCGTACCCCGCAACCCCAAAAACCCGCAGGAAATCCCCAGAGGAAAAAAAAAAAAAACAAAACCTTTTCTAAATGAGAGCAGGAAAGCAAGCTGGCTCCAACAAGACCAGGAGGAACAATTTATTACCGGCAAGGCTGATGGGGAACCCGGCATTTTAATCATACCACAGAGCCAGTGAAGGCATCGTAAATTTTTCATTACCTCAGCAACCCCGGAGGGAGCCCCAGTCAGAAGTCCCCTCCAAAAAATTACAACAGAGGCCTTTTTTTGGGCCATACTCTACTCTAACCTGTTAAAATAGCAATACAAATTTGGGGGTATTTTTTTTTATTTTTCAAATTTTTAAAATGACCAAAATACCAAACAAGGGGCAAAAGCCCCCACACCATGACCAGGGGCACCTATTCACCCAAAGTGCCCCATAAAACCCTCTAAGTACGGAACTAATACCGCCACACCCTTCCAGCCCCAATTACCACCAAGTGACCGAAAATAGCACATACAAGGGAAAAATACCCCACACCATGACCAGACCCCATAATACCACCACAGTGACCGAATAATAT
>JARQOD010000005.1:304753572-304778595 GCA_033576555.1 Oophaga sylvatica
TGCGATACCCCATATGAGGGAGAAAACCACTGTTTGGGCGCGCAGCAGAGCTCTTAAGGAAGGAGCGCCATTTGACTTTTTGAATGCAAAATTTGCTGGAACAATTGGCGGATCCCATGTTGCTTTTGGAGAGCCCCTGATGTGTCTAAACAGTGAAAATCCCCCAAATGTGACACCATTTTGGAAACTAGACATTCTCAGGGAACTAATCTAGATGTGTGGTGAGAACATTGAACCATCGGGTGCTTCACAGAAGTTTATAAACGTTGAGCCGTAAAAATAAAAAAAATCTAATTTTCCCACAAATATGTTTTTAGCACACAATATTGCATTTTCCAAAGGTAACAGGGAAATTGCACCATGCAATTTGTTGTGCAATTTCTCTTGAGTATGCCGATACCCAATATGAGGGAGGAAAACTACTGTTTGGGGCTTGGCAGGGCTCTGAAGGGAAGGAGCATCATTTGACTTTTGAATGTAAAATTTCCTGAAATCATTTTTGGACATGATATCCATTTGAGAGCCCCTGATGTGCCTAAACAGTGGAAACCCCACAAGTGATCCCATTTTGGAAACTAGACCCCTCAAGGAATGTACTTAAAAGCGTGGGTGAGCACCTTGAACCCCCAGGTGTTTATAACTTTAAGCCTTGAAAATAAAAAAAATCACATTTTTCCCCACAAAAATTTTATTTTGGCCCCAAATTTTGCATTTTTCATAAGGGTAACAGGAGAAATTGCACCATTACCGTTTGTGGTGCAATTTCTCCTGAGTACGCCGATACCATATATTGGGGAATACTACTTTTGAGGCACAGTGCAAAGCTCAGAAGAGAAGAGGCACCTTATTTGAGTTCAGATTTTGCTGGAATGGTTTGAGGGTGCCATGTCACATTGGCAGAGCCCCTGAGGTGCCAGAACAACAGAAGCCCCCTATATGTGAACTCATTTTACAAAATACACTCCCCAATGAATTCATCTAGGGGTGTAGTGATCATATTGACACACATATGCCTCACAGAATTTATACCACTGAGTGGTGAAGAAAGAATAAATTACATTTTTACCATTAAAATGTTGTTTCCAGGACATCCCTCCTGACAACACCACCAGGAGGTAGTCTTTTGTATCCTTGATAGGAACAGGAACACAGAAGAGGTTAAATAGCGCCTCCCCACACCACCTTCCAGTGTTTTTCCTGACCCTATCAGGGACAGATGCAGAAGTGGAGCACACAGGTGCGAAGATTCTGGGATAAGGCTCTACATACCTGAGAGCCTTGCCAACGTACTCTTCAGGTGTCGGAGTCCGGTCGAGCTGGGGGCTCCGGGGACAGCTACATGCCTCTCTAGAGGGCTCTGGGGCTTCAGGACCATGTCTGTTCGTGCAGGCTCCGGCATCACGCTGATACCCGGGAGGTCCCTCATCGTCCGGTTCGAGCTGTGCGCTCCCGGAATCTGCCGTATCCCTCTCCAGATGGCTCTGGGCATCAGTTGTCAGTCCCGGGCTTCTCGCTTGGGGGTCGGCTTCCGGCTGGCAGCACGCTTCCCTGAGCGAACTTCCGGCGCACCGAATCATCGGTGGGCGTGCCGGTGACTCCGTTTTTTGGGGGCATGTCCGTACAGGTGACAGGCCGGGAAAATGGCGCCAGATACCAGCGTTTCTACTGCGGCTGGCGTGCGTTCCAGGCGGAGCATGCGCAGTACGGCCGAACTTCAGGGTAGCAACTGGAATTTGCAGCAGTTGGGGCTCGGATGACGAATCAGATGTCCTGAAGCCGGGTAAGGCTGACTACTTAAGGGGTGAGGGACAGCTGGCAGAACTCCTGCCTTACTATGGAGAGTGCTTGCCATTCTGACGTCGAGTCTTTAGAGCCATCCTTGGATCATGTGAGTAAAGCGTAGTTTATCACGTTACTGGGCACTAGATCCAAATACTACAGGAGCCTTCTTTACATACTGTCTTTTAGTACAAAGAGATGCCTAGACGGTCCACCTCAGCATCCAAAGGAAGGCTAACAGATGTGCCATATGCAATGCCAGATTCCAAAGAGCTATGATAAGAAGCTCTGTGAAGGTTTAATTTCCAAATTACTTAAGGAAGAGCAAACCTCACTGCTAACCAGCATAAAGACCATGATTAGGGAAGAGGTTCAGATCACAGTTTAAGCTCTAATGCCATCCCAATCACCTCGTCCTAAGTGACCCAGGTGGGACATAGAACCAAGTTCAGAGGAAGGAGAATTGTCTGGCTATTCTGATCCAGACACTGGAGAAGGTGAGGTTTTCTCAGTAGTTCTTCCTGATGAAAAGAAGAGATATTGGTTTTCCTCTGAGAACACAGACTTGCTCCTACAAGCCATTAGGGGCACCATGAAAATTGAGGACTCCACTGAACCACTGACGGTCCAGAATGAAATGTTCAGGGGGTCTAAGAACTCGTAGGAACAGGGTCATCCCAGTTAATAATCATATAACAGCAATGATACTGTAAGAGTGGGAAGACGTGGGGAAAATGATGGTTGTCCCAAGAGATTTTAAGTACCGCCTTCCCTTTGATCCAGAAGAGACCAAGGTATGAGAGAACGTCCCAAAGTTGACATATCGGTAGCTAGGGTCTCTAAGAAAACAGCTATTCCTTTCGAGGACTCCTCTGGCCTTAAAGGGAATCTGTCACCCGTTTTTCGACCATCAGCTGAAGCCACCGCCATCAGGGGCTTATCTTCCACATTCTGTAATGCTGTAGATAAGCCCCCGATGTCACCTGAAAGAGAAGAAAAACGAGTTATACTATACTCACCCAGGGGCGGTCCGCCGTCTGGTCCGATGGGCCTCGCGGTCCGAGCCGGCGCCTCCCATCTTCGAGCGAAGCCCTCCTCTTCTCAGCTTCACGTCGCTGCTCCGGCGCAGGCGCACTGCTCTGCCCTGGTGAGGGCAGAGCAGAGTACTGCAGTGCGCAGGCAACAGGAAAGGTCAGAGAGATCCGGCACCAGCGCACTGCGCAGGAGCCGCGATGGGACATAAAGAAGAGGCCGGCTTCGCTCGAAGATGGGAGGCGCCGAACTGGACCGCGACGCCCATCGGACCGGACGCCGTACCGCCCCTGCGTGAGTATAATATAACTCGTTTTTCTTCTCTTTCAGGTGACATCGGAGGCTTATCTACAGCATTACAGATTGCTGTAGATAAGCCCTGATGGCGGTGGCCGCATCTCATAGCATAGTTTACACATCGGTAGCCAGGTCAATGAGTCTATTTGTGAATGAGCTGGAGAGTCATATTAAAAACAAGACTTCCAGGGAAGAGATCCTGAAATCGCTTCCTTTGCTAAAAATGGCGACTGATTTCAGGGCAGACTCTTCAGCAGAGTCAGTCCAGTTTGCAGCGAGGAATAATGTATTATCAAACGCGGCAAGGCGGGCTTTATCGCTAAGATCATGGTCAGGGGATACCCAGTCAAAAAATAAGTTATGCTCGATTCCCTTCTCTGGCCTACACGTGTTCTGACTAGTCCTGGATGAGTTGTTTGAAAAAGCATCTGATAAAAAGAAGGGCTTGCCGACCTTTCGGAAGACTCACTCTCATCGCAGTCAGGACTATAGAGGGAAGGGGTAGTCGGACTACCCCAAGGGTGGCAGAGGTAGAGGCTTCTTTCAGGACCAAGGACAAAGGCCCAGCAGACAATGACGCCAATGATATCGGGGGGGAGACTTCAGTACTTTCTGGGGGGCTGGCAGGAAATTTCCAAAAATCCATAGATTCTGCAGACAGTCTCTCAGGGTACAGGATAGAGCTCATCCAGTCACCTCCCAAAAGATACTAACATCTACCTAGTCTCCAGTGGTCCACCAGAAGCTCCTAAAGGATGTAAAAGAACTTATAGACTTGCAGGTCATAGTTCAAGTGACACATTCCAACAATTCTAGGGACACTATTCCAGTTTGTTTTCCATAAAAATGCCAGGAGGGGAACACCGAAAGATAATCAACCTGAAACCACTTTACAAACAGTTCAGGATGGAGTCAGTCAGGTCGGTCATATGTTTGATAAAAAAAGGACTCTGTGATGAGCACGTTAGATTTAAAGCGTGCCTTTTACCACGTACCTATCCATACCTCGCACCAAAAATACCTCAAGTTTGCGATAAAGAATCAAGGGACGTTGCAACATTTCCAATTTCAGTGTCTTCCGTTCGGTCTGTCCTCTGCGCCCCAAATTTTCACGAAGCTCATGGTGGAGATAATTGCCTTCCTAAGAGAAAAGAAGATCCTCATCTTCCCATACTTTGATGACCTACTCCTCGTAGCAGACTCGCCAGAGCAGATGGAGGAATATCTAACAACAACCATGGCAGTCCTGAAGAGGCTGGGGTTGTTAATAAACTTGAAAAATTCAAGTTTCAGACCAGAAAAAAGAAAAGTGTTTCTGGGTGTACTGCTAGATTCCGAGCGGGAATACTCATTCCTTCCATTGCACAAACAGCAGACAATCAGAGAGGAGATACAGGCTATTCAAAAGCGGAAGTATATCTCAATCAGGAAAGCCATGAGTATCCTAGGTTTAATGACCTCAATCATTCCCAGCATACATTGGAGTCCGTTCCATTCAAGATCCTACAGCGGGAGGTCCTTTCAGCCTGGGATGGCAGAGAAGCCTCACTGGACAACCAAATGTTAGTATCCAAAGAGGTAAAGCAGTCTCTGTCTTGGTGGACCAGAATAGCAAACCTTGAGAAAGGAAGACCCTGGAAAGTATCACCATGTGTGGGCATCACTATGGATGCAAGCCTCAGAGGTTGGAGAGCCCACATAGAAGCACGTTACCTCCAAGGAACATGGCCTGCATCAGTGCGGAACAACTCTTCGAACCACATGGAGCTCAGAGCAGTTTGGGAAGCACTGCAGAAATGTCAGGTGGAGCTAAAAGATCGACACGTCAGAGTCTTTTCGGGCAGTTCTACCACAGTATCCTTCCTCCTGCATCAGGGAGGTCCGATGCACCGTCATTTACAGGAAATATCAGAAAGAATATTTTCCTGGGCAGAAAACACGATGAGATCAATCACTAAAAATCAGATAGCAGACTTTCTAAGCAGAGAAAAGGTTCAACCCTCAGAGTGGTCTCTAAACGAGGAAGTCTTTTTTCAGCTGACACAGCACTGGGGTACCAAGATACGAGTGTTCTTTTCAATAAATCCAGGAGACAATCCGACCGGGGTGGACGCCTTGGCACAGAACTGGAATATGGAGCTAGCATATGTCTTCCCACCACTCACATTAATACCGAGATCAGGGCTGCCACTAGGAATTTTAGAGCCCCATTCTGGCAAAATTTTCAGGCCTCTTTGAGACTCCGCCCAGGCTCCACCCCAGCCCCGCCTCCACCCCTTGAACTGTCCACAGCCCCACCACTCTCTCTTTAAAAAACTCCATTTCTCACCAATCACACATTGACAGATTCCATCATCAGATCACACATATAGCCAGCAGCTTTTGTTTTGGCCAAAAGATTTTTTTAAGCCGCCACCACGACAGGGTAGACTGTTATGTTTCGGTAGCTGAGGAGAAATTGCAAAAAAATAGCCAAAGTAGTAATACACCAGAGAGGTTGGAAACTATTGGATTGCAGTACACTAAACTAACCGCCACACTAGAAGTAGCTGTGGAGCGTACCTACGGTGATCCTAGACGCCTTGTCACAGCCGGAGAGATAACTACACCTAAAGGCAGAAAGATGAAAGCTATCTGCCCCGGAGCAGAATCCCCAAAGAAATAGGAAGCCCCCAAACATGTAATGGCGGTTAGACAAGAAGAAAACACGGACACAGACAGAAAATAGAATGAGCAAACACTTGGGCCCAATCTGTCTAGATAGAAAAGCATAGGAAAGAATTCTGACTGCAACCCAAAAAAACCCTGACAAAAATACCAACACTTCTGATTAACAAATAAACCTGAGATCACACGATCTCAACCACCTAAATCAGATCTCTGGTGTAACTCACAACAACTCAGCAAATAAAAAGTGACAACGGAACAAAGCAAAAGTGCAAACACAAAATGAGCACAATTGCAGCGCCAGACCCCAAAAGGGGACCAGGCTGTAGTCCACTGCAAGCAGCAAACCAGCAGTGAAAATCCAACAGAGGAAAAAAAAAACAACAAAACACTTATCTAAATGAGAGCAGGAAAGCAAGCTGTGCTCCAAGCAAGACCAGGAGGAACAATTGATTACCGGCAAGGCTGATGGGAACTCAGGTCACTTATATCATACCATTCAGAGCCAGCTGAAGGCCATTCAGTAATTAGTTCATTACCCTCAGCAACCACCGGAGGGAGCCCCAGCTCAGAAGTCGCCTCCAAAGTATTCACAACAGTAGGCTCTTTTGGCTGGGCCATACTCTACTCTAACCTGTTAAAATATGCAATACAATTTGGGTATATTTTTATTTATTTTTCAATTTTTAAAATGACCAATAATACCACATACAAGGGACAAATGCCACCACACCATGACCAGACACCATATTATCACCACAAAGTGACCTATAATACCATCTGCAAGTACGGTAACTAATACCGCCACACCATGTCCAGACCACATATTACCACCACAGTGACCGAATAATAGCACATACAAGGAACAAATACCACCACACCATGACCAGACCACATAATACCACCACAGTGACCGAATAATATCACATACAAGGGACAAATACCACCACACCTTGTCCAGACCACATATTACCACCACATGGTGACAACTACATACAAGGAACAAATACCAACACAACATGACTAGACCACATATTACCAACACACAGTGACCGAATAATAGCATATACAAGGAAAAAATATCACCACACCATGACCAGACCAGATATTACCCCCACAGCGACCGAATAATAGCACATATAAGAAACAAATACAGCCACACCATGACCAGACCACATATTACCACCACATTGTGACTGAATAATACAATACTGATCATTAATTTTAAAAAAAAAAAATACTATCACCGTAAGTGCCATTATACACAGGAGATCTGTACTTAGTATGCAGTGTCTGTGTACAGGTAATACAGTGATCACCGGTGCCATTATATACAGGAGCTCTGTATATAGTGTCGGTGTACAGGTAATGAAGTGATCCCCAGTGACTTTATACACAGGAGCTCTGCACATAGTGTATAGTGTACAGGTAATACAGTGATCACCGGTAACATTATACACAGGAGCTCTGTATACAGTCTATAGTGTCAGTGTACATGATGGACTCCTGGGAACACCATTACCAGTAGGACTAATTCCTAATAATAATAATAATAATTTTATTTCTATTGCGCCAACATATTCCGCAGCACTTTTAGAGGGGACTCGTACAGACAATAGACATTAAGAATAACAATAAACACATAGATCAACAGATAATAAGAGAAATGAGGCCCTGCTCGCAAGCTTACAATCTATGAGGAAATAGGGGAGACACGAAAGGTGGATGGTAACAATTGCTTTCGTTGTTCGGACTAGCCATAATGTAGGAAATCGGATGTTCATGTAATGCTGCAAGAACCGGTTATCAGCCAGAATACGTAAAAGTACAGACACGGAGGGCTATTAAATGCATAAGGCGTATGAGAACATAATGCAAGGAACCTGGTTATGGTAAAAATTTTGAATGGGCAACACAGGGATAGTTAGATTAATGTGTTGAGGCGGTAGGCCAGTCTGAAGAAATGCTTTTTTTAGTGCATGCTTAAAACTGTGGGTATTGGGGATTAATTGAATTAACCTGGGTAGTGCATTCCAAAAAATTGGCGCAGCACGTGAAAAGTCTTGGAGACTGGAGTGAGAGGTTCTGATTATTGAGGATGTTAACCTCAGGTCATTAGCAGAACGAAGGGCACGGGTAGGGTGGTAGACTGAGACTAGGGAGGAAATGTAGGGTGGTGCTGAGCCGTGGAGTGCTTTGTGGGTGAGAGTAATAAGTTTATACTGGCATAAGGTAGAGGCATAGGTGTAACGGTTGGTGAGGAATATGATCCTGGCTGCAGCATTCAAGACAGATTGGAGAGGAGAGAATTTGGTGAGAGGGAGACCGATTAGTAGAGAATTACAATAGTCCAGACGAGAATGAATAAGAGAAACAGTAAGAGTTTTTGCAGAGTCCTACTTTTAGCCCCAAGTTTTTAATTTTTCTAAGAGCTAATAGGAATTTTCTTTACAACGAACTGAGGTTGATTTTTTCCTGAGTTTGCCAATACTCTACATGTAATCGGGAAGTATTTTTCATGCACAGTGCAAAGCTCAGAAGGCAAGGAGCTCCAGATTTTACTGTTATGGTTTCAGGTGCCATGACCCACTGGGAGAGCCCCTGAGGTGCCAGAACAGCAGAGCTCCCCATAAGTGACCCCATTTTACAAACTACACCTCTCAATGGATTAATCTAGGGGTGCAGTGATCATATTGATACCACGGATGTGTCACAGAATTTTATACCATTGGGCCGTGAAGAAAAAATAACTACATTTTTACCACCAAAATTTTGTTTTATCCCCAGATTTTACATTGTCACACAAGAAGTGTCTAAAAATAGCACCAAAATTGGTCCCACAATTTCTACTGAACATGGCAATACCCCAAATGTGGCTGTACAGTACTACTTAGCCATACGGAGAGACTTGGGAGGAATGGAGCGCTGTTTGCTTCCTGGAGCGCAGATTTTCCTAGAACAGTTTGCGGACTCCATATACAGAACCCCTAATTGCTAGAAAAGCAGAATCCCCTCTCAAGTGACCCCATTTTGGAAACTATACCCCTTGGGGAATTTATCTACAGGTGTAGTGACGATTTTGACTCCATGGGTATTTTCCAGAAACAAGCAGCAATGAATGTTGCCGAGTGAAAATTGCAATCTGCCGTTGTAGTACGCTGTAGTGACCAGTACGTTGCAATGATCAGTATGTTATGTCCAGCTCGTGATTCTGGAGACATGCACCTGTAAGTTAAGCGGGCTCTCATCGCTTCAGAAATGCCAAACATGTGGAAGCTATATGTGGTTTAGGTACACTGTGGGGCTCAGAAGGGAGGGGTGCATTTGGATTTGAGAGTGCAGAATTTGCTGAATTTCTTTTGCCGGGTGAAGAGCCATTTCACTTTTCCAGAACCTTTGTACTACCAGTAACGTGGAAGCCCACATATATTTCTGTTAACAGTTGACAGACCTGAGTGAGGACTTGTTTTTTTTTTTGTCTGTTGAATTATAGCTTTTATTGGGAACATTTTACATAGCATTTTAGATCTCAGTTATCTGGCAGCATAGTTACTCTGGACTCCGTCTGGTCTCTGTTCAGCGGTGTCCTTCTTTTCAGAAGTGCACAAAACTGTGGCCGATGGCACTTTTATGCAGTCCCAAAAAGACGGACACCGCCGGATCACAGATTAGATGGCGTCCACAGTGCCTCCATCTGCCTCATTATAGGGAATCTTCTGCCAGAGGTTCTGTCTGAATCACGTATTTCAGAGGTTTACACGGAAGGAGCTGAGGTCTCCGAAACGCGCGTCGGGCTGGGCCTGGGTCCTGTCCTACTGCATCAGGTATATGGCTTAATCCTCCATGTTTGACTGCATGAAACTAATATGCATGTGCATAATAATATATATGACCACCTATGATGGCTGCAGTATATGGTGGGTACTATTGATATGTGTATTGACATGTGGGTGGACGGGACTCGGTCCCTTATGGCGTGTATATGTTGACACCACAATATGTAACTGCCCCTATCCAAACCAATCACCTTTTTACAGTTTGTTATTTCATTTTATTGGTGTTTAAATAAAGTTTACATTTTATGGGACTTTATGGCTGTATTTTTTTGTTTTTTTTTGTGTATGAAGGAGGAAAGGCCAACAGCGGTTTAGTGATTGACAAGGCAGAGATAGTAATAAACCATTTCTGCCTCTTCTATGGGAACTTACTCTGTGTGTGACAGCCAGATCCTTTCTTCCACACCTACACGATCACATGTTGCTGCACTATTATACAGTGACGTTTTAGAACGTCTTAGCAGAGTAGGAGCCAGACCGCCCAAATGTTTAAAATGTATAGGAATCAGTTAAAAAAATGCTCAGTATTTGCTCCGTCGTTTCATAGAAAACATAGTTTAAAGATCTGGCCAGGGACCATAGGGAGAGGCCAGATTAGTCTGGCGCCGCCCCAGGCATCTTCTCCAGCGCCGTTTTAGGTGATTGACAGATTTCTCCCTATGTTCACCCATAGCAAAGTCCTGTCATTCAACGAGAGCAGAGCGGAGAGAAGGCAGCCAGATCTTTAACCCCTTAGCGGCCGCTGATACGCCTTTTAACGGCGGCAGTGAAGGGTACTTATTCCTCAGCGCCGCTTTTTAACGGCGCTGAGAAATGAAGTTAAAGTGACCCCCAGCGTCGGAAAATCTCCGGAGTCTCGGCTACTAGGGGAGCCGAGACCACGGAGGACATGATTCGGGTCGTTTTTTTTACCGTCCCCAGTCTTTTGATCATCGTTATTCACCGAATAATTGCAATCGAAAAAAAAAAGTCAGGTTTCCCATTAATTTCTCTCTCCTCTGATATGATCTGCCGGCCGGTAACCGGCAACAATAGAAGATTTTTTCTATTGGTTCATTTTGATCACTGTGATAGACCCTATCACAAATCAAACTGCCCTTTGTCACCCCCTTAGTTAGGTAAAAGTAATAAAAAAAAAAAAGTTTTTTTCCATTCTTTGCAGTTAGGCTTAGGGTTGGGGTTAGAGTTAGGGTTAGTGTTAGAGCTAGGGTTAGGGTTGGGGGTTAAGGTTGGCGTTACAGTTTTGGTGTTGGGGTTACAGTTTTGGTGTTGGGGTTACTGTTTTGGGGTTGGGGTTGTGTTGGGGTTACGGTTCGGGTTAGCATTGTGTCTAGGGTTGGGATTAGGGCACAAAAATTAAAAGTTTAAAAATTGCAAACATTTCTAAATTTTTCCCAAATTTCCATTTTTTTCTTAAATGAACGCAAGTCAACTTGAAGAAATTTTACCATTACCATGAAGTACAGTATGTCACGAAAAACAGTCTCTTAATCAGTGGGATATGTTGAAGCGTACCAGAGCGTTAGCCTCATAAAGTGACAGTAGTCAGAATTGTAAAAATTGGCTTGGTCATTAAGGACAAAATTGGCTCGGTCACTGTAGTATGTTTTCTCTGAAACACTGGCACAAACAAAAAACAAACCACTAATGTTTTTATTTTTTGCTATTTATTTCCAGCAAACTTTCTCTCTACCATGACTGCTGCATGGCTTTGGCAGATTGTTCCAACTGTTACTCCATATTCCTGTCCGTTCTAAACAGATATCCAAGTAAACAGGTTTGTTAGTTTTCATTATAAATATACAGTGTATAATTGTAGGTAAACTTGGTCAAATAGTCATCTGAGAAGGGGGAGCCTAACAGGTACTCCTCTTTGTGTACCCGGAAAAAAAGTCAATTCAGAATATGTTACTGTAACACTGAGTGCAGTCCACAGCGCTCCTCAATGACCAATGAGGCCAGTGATAGGCTGCAGTGGTCGCGAGACAGCATTGTACCCGCAGCAACTATGTAGATGGCAAGAGGGAGGAGCTATAAGCAGAGCTCCTCCCTCCCCTTTCTATCTACATAGAAGTGAATGTCATGTCCTGTATCAGTAATGGGAAAGTGTCTTCCCTGAATACAGATTTTACCTCAGAATTGAGACTGTTGATAATAACTGATCAGCCCTGGCAGAGAAAGAAGCAGATCTCTCTGATAAGATATATTACAAAGTCGCTTATTTTCATGTGTACTATTAATTTGTGGACTAAAAATTAAAACGATGGTTACTCTTTAAACTTCCAGGAGCATAACTGCGTATATGGCACCAGATGGAGCCATATTAAATACAGGCCCTTCATAATACATGAGAAAATCTGTTTACCGCTACAAAGTCTTCATTGGGTTAGTTTTAATTCCCGCTAGGATTCCAGACCCAACCACTGAGCGTCCCAACAACAACAGCATTAAGGAAAGCATGGAAAAAAGTGTGTCTGCCAATATTTAATACAAGCAAGATGGAATATTCCTCTGGGAAAGGCCATTTTTCTTTAGCGCAGGAGACAGCACAAACAATTCCTAGAAATCTGAGTACTGCTGGCAGTGGGAGTGCTATTCAGGCAGTGTAACGTGCTTTATTGCCATTCCAATCAAGGTCATATTGGCCAACTGTCTATACATCCACTTCTTCCAAGCAAGTTTTAGGTTCTCAATTACAAATTGCAGGATTCCTTCTATGTGGAGATGCCTGTAACTATTGCAATACATATTTGTCATTGCAATCTTTTGTATGTCACTGCTGTAGGAATACATGGACTGCTGCTGACATTTAGTCAGTTTTCACATGTTCATGTGTAAGAATAAGGACATGCTGCTCACATTTTTCTCTGAAGAAAGTGTACTGTTATGTGATGTAATGTGAAATGTAACATATCATGTTATGTGATGTGATGTTCGTTAGTAATATGTGTAGCTTGACCATATGGATAGTTACAGTTAATGTCTGGGACTAGCCCAGAGCGGGAGGGAAAGTGATAATTTTCTGTCACAGAGTCAGATAGGGCCTGGAGTGCTTAGTGAGTAGACTGGAAGGTCTAAGGTGAGCAGTGCTGCATTATCGGGTGACTTGAAGTGAAAGTAGACCGAATAAAATGGATCGTGAGATCCAAAGCATAATTGACTAAGAGACAGAGTGACCTTCCAGAAATCGGTCCTAGGAGAGGATGCCTAGCCACGAGACCCTGAACTTATAATGCTTGAAGGTAATGGGCCTAAACAGGATGGAGTATGTGGGACAAGCAAAGTGTCCTGAGCAGGAGTTCCAGAGTGTTAGCATTACCAGTCATACTGGCACCTTAAAGGGAAGAGGGGACCTGGAACTGCAGAACAAGCAGATGACACTCAGGACTGTAGTGTTAAAGGGAGCCTGTCCGCAGGATTGTGCACAGTAACCTACAGACAGTGTCAGGTTGGCGCCATTATACGAATTTAAATGATACCTTGGTTAATTAAATCTGTCTTGTGGTTGTTGTTTAATCTTTATTTTGAGTTAACAATATGCTCGTGCTTCGGGGCGGCCTGTGAGGGTCTTCATGTGGTGCTCTGCTTAGCTATTCATAATGAAGACTGCTGACAGGTCACTGATCCCTCACTGACCTGCTCTCTAGTTTACGTACTGAGTATTATATATACCTTGGGGAAAAAAAATCCTCTCCTGCAGGCAAGTGTAATTTGTATATTATTCATTTGTTTGAGGTTATCCTGAAATTCATAAAAAAAGAAAAAAAAGTATGAAAATGGTGCCGGCGGCGCCATCTTTGTAGAGAAAATTGCGGCACTATCTTGGAGGAGGAATTTTTTTTTTCACTAGTAAGATGCGCCTGCGCAATAGCAGCTATCGTATCACCAAAAGCTGCTACTGCGCAGGCGTGTCCGGTGTCATTTTCAAACCGATTTTTTTTTTTTTTTATGAATTTCAGGACAACCTCAAACAAATGAATATATACACATTGTATATGCAATGCGCCTGCCTGCAGTAGGAGATTTCTTTTTGTATACATATATATATATATATATATATATATATATATATATATATAATAATGTATATATATAGTATATTATTCATTACGTAAACTAGAGGCAGGTCAGTGAGGGATCAGTGACCTGTCGGCAGTCTGCATTATGAATACTTAATCAGAACACCACATGAAGACCCCCCACAGACCGCCCCGGAGCACGAGTGTTATGATTTGGTAGCTGAGGAGTGCAGGTAAAAAGGCAATACACCAGAGCAGTTGGAATCTATGAGATTGCAGTACCCTGACTAACCACCACAACTAGAGGCAGCCGTGGAGCGTTCCTACGTTGGTCCTAGACGCCTCGTCACAGCCTGAGAAACTAATTACACCTAAAGATAGAAATAGGAAAGCTATCTGCCCCGGAGCAGAACCCCAAAGATAATAGAAAGCCCCAAACATGTAATGGCGGTTAGACAAGAAGAAACACTGACACAGAAAGAAAATAGCATGAGCAAACGCTGGGGCCCAAACTAACTAAATAGAAAAGGATAGGAAGGGTACTTACTGCAATCCCAGAAAACCCTGAAAAGCACCAACTCTACTAATTTCAAAAACACCTGAGATCACACGACCTCTACCACCTAAATTAGTTCTCTGGTGTAACAAAATCAAAACAGCAGCCACTGAAAAAACTGCAAAAAGCAAAAGTACAAACATCAGTGGCTGAACTAACTGAGAGGGCAAAAGCCCCCGGAGGGGACCCTGAAGGCCCCCACAGAAGTGCAGGACAAAATGCAAAAATCTAGCACAAAAACAAAAAGAAGAAAATGTCTTATCTGATAGCAGGAGATGCAGACACGACTCAGCAGGCTACAAGGGAAACAGGATTCAAGGATTGAGACCAGAACAATTGATCACCGGCAACCCTGATGGGAAGGTGACTCCCTTATATAAGACCAGTCAGTAACACCTGATTCCCAATCCTCACAATCTTCACTGGACAGACCAGCACCGCTTGTAACCACCAGAGGGAGCCTCTGCTCAGAACTCATCTCAAGCCCATTCACAACACACGAGCATATCATTACCTCAAAACGGAAAATAAAGATTAAACAACAACCACAAGACAGAATTCATCAACCAAGGTATCATTGTAATCAGTATAACAGCACCGACCTGATACTGTGTGTAGGTTACTGTGCACAATCTGCTGACAGGTTCCCTTTAAGTGGTGAAGTACTTGTGGTGAATTAGTGAGAAACAGTGGCCATAGAGGACACTAGACTACAACAGAAGGAAACTGTGTGGAAAATTCTTCGAGTTGTAAAGGAAACATTCATAAGACTGTGTACCCACTATCCCTTGTATATAACCCTTCTCTAGTTGCAATTCAGTAAAGAGTTTATTTTGATTGGTGATCTCCCTCATTGTACTGTGAAACATCTGGTTCTAGCAAAGCAGCAACATCGGTTACATGCCGCCTGCATGTGCGTAATGCTCTCACAGCACAAGTCCACACACCCAGCCAGGGCTCCCACAGGCAAGTGCCTCATCCACGGCTACCACCCCACGGCACGTAAAACATGGACCTCAGTTATCCTAAATTTTTATGTTTTTTTAAATGTGCATGTGTGTTGCATTGCTCATTGTTTAGGGCACGAAGAAGCCACAAACATGCCATTCCTGAATAATGACCAATGTATGTTCTTTCACATACATTTGCTCTTTTATTCTTTATAAAATATAATATTTTATTTGTTTTGTAACATTTTCCTATAGACTGACTTGAACTTTTGCTCTTTATCCTATACTAGTAATATTGCTGCTTGCTGTTGTTTTGTTACAGTCACTTGTATAAGCAGGAGATTATCACTAGAGGAGTAGTAAACCTGCTCCCATGTAGTCCTCCATATTCATGAGCACTGTGTGGCAGCTTTCTGCCTATGCACAGTGTACGCAGAATGCCACCAGGGATATACAGAGTTCATCATTTGGAGAACTGCTAGATCTGCAGCAGATTAAAAGTGATTTTATCTAAGTAAGCACCCCAATATATGATACATCGCTGGAATCTGGGTCTCTGCCCTTACACCATGCTGTTCTCAGGTTACATAAATATATATAGAAAGAATAATGAAGGGCTCCAAAAGCAAAATCATATAACATGCCTTATAGGCAATATTTATTAATAAATACCACAATCGGTAGCACCAACCAAAGTGACAAAACATAAACGTGTATTCCTACATTAAAAACTCTGGGATTGTCCTGGATGTCCCTAGTATGTGGTCTAGGCTGTCGCCTGCCTAACTGCGGAGGTTGGCACCCTAGGGGGGAGCATTGTGGCGCCCCCGCTCCACGATGGCTGACCCTGGTGACCCTGTTACACCCTACCGCCCTAGGGAATCCCTCTGCCCAATCGCTAAGGGGGCCCCTATAAATATACAGAGACCAACTACACCTAAGGAAAGTCCTGGGTCCCAAGAGTGGTTAAAAACAATCTGTAAACACACGATATGGTGGGTGGTGTCTCAGTAGGTTGCACTGAACTGATGTGCACCATAAATGTACATATATGTAAAACCCTTTAACAAATTTGGGGGTCAAAGTACATACAGGTAGAAGATTCTACTTGAGAGATTTTGCAAACTGTAAGACCACGGCAGTGGTATACAATGGGACGTGTTCATGCCCCAAGGATTATGTGGGAAAAACAAAAAGAGAATTCAGGAGAAGGGTGGGGGAACATATGGGTGACATCCGGAACAATAGAGACACTCCCCTGGCAAGACACATGAACAACCACCATGATGGCAATCTGGGGGAAGTTAGTTTCATGATCATCGAGGTGGTCAGTCAGTGTGAACCCAAGGGGGGATGACGTGGATAAAGTCATACTCAATCGTGAGTATGAATGGATATTTAGACTTGAGTCCCTTGAACCTCATGGTTTGAATGAACAGTTGTCATTCGCCTGCTTCTTGTAGTCATGATTTTGGTTGGTGACCTCCGTATGAAATTGAGCCTTACATTACTGTGTTTTATTTCTCTCCAGAGTGAGAGAACCTTATGAATTTTTTCTAGGCCCATTTAATAGGTATTTACCTGATTAATTTATGAGTCAGATTGAGTATATTGGATCATATAGCCAGAAGTTATGTCGGGATATGGTTGCCCTTTGGACATATGTAGTCAGGTCATTTAATGGAGAATGCCGCTGCATGCCATATAAATAGAATTGCACTATACACCGGTACCTGTGCAGTCATCAGGCTATCAAGGACCGGGTCACTAGAGGGTAGGTCAGATCTGACGCCTGAAATTAATTTGCTGCCTAGGGAATCAAGTGTCTCTGAGGTGGGTACATTGTCAATTCAGGGATAGCGCGAGAATAGGTGTTATGCCCATAGATACCCCCTCACGGGATAGAGGTGGAATACAGCGTCGGTTGACGCAGGGGTATTTGAATTTGTGCACCGTATGTCGACACCTACTCATGCATGCGCAATGAAGCCACTCAGAGAGGCCAGGGAGCGATGTTAGTCAATATACCCATGTGATAATGGTGCAATGCAATTTAATAATCGCTGACAGAGTGGCGTCTAAATATGCCCCCTGGATATCGTCATCTCCTGACGCATACGCAATGTATCCACTCGGAGAGGCGGAAGTGACGTATGGGGGAGGCAGCTATGACGCGGCGGCGAGCCCACGAGTTTAGGCGGGGCCTATTTGGCATGCTTCCCGGCGGCATTTACAAATAGAGGAGAGTCACTAAGCATCGGTTAGTCTATGCACCGCATCTAGGACATTTGCTATCGGATCATCTGGCCTCCTGATGAGCCCACAGGGCGAAACGCGTTGAGGCACTAACTAATACTTTGGTTGGGTGGCTAAAAGGAGAGATGAGTATCATTACATATTTATAACTTGTCTCTCCGGTTGTATCAAGTCTCATGTATACATATACATCAGTTGCATGTTTCATTATTATCGGGGCATAAGTTGATTGTGCAACCAGTATCTGAGATCCGGCGGGATCCCGCACAGTATGGGGGGTAATAATTTTTGGATATGCATCCCTCTCGTATAAATGGGATGCGTATTAGATGACCTCTACATCATTAGGGGCATATATCTTTAACATATTGATATCATTAAATTGCCCCTGCTATATTAAGTCTGATTTGATAGATCTATAGGTTGCAATACCTCTCTGTGGTAATATCTAAGTATAGGAGATTATGTAACAACTGTCTTTGATCCGGTGGGACTTTGTACACCCGATTCATTACGTGCTATATGACTCCCACACATCTACCCCTTTTGTGGGGCGCACAGCTTTATTTTGACTCAACATCACTGAGGATTTTGTATGATAGGAATTGTCTTGATTAGTAACCATGCATGACGTGCAAAACTAAGATTTGACCTACATTTTGGTTTTTCTTGCCATGGTGTAGGTTGTGCGTCATTTGAGCGACCATATGTCTCACCAATACTATAGTTGGAATGGTTGTTATAACATCAGATTTATGCACGTTATAAGGCTCTAGTATCACTTGTTATTTATCGTAATCTTCCTATATATGTGATTAGAGGGTTCATATATCTTTCTGCACACGTGTTAGAGTGATCCTCTCTTTCTGACATCTCATGGACCCCTGGCACTATTAGGTGCTGATATCTACTCTGACCCCTAAATTCGTTATGGGTCTTATATATATGTACATTTATGGTGCACATCAGATCATTAGATATATGCACGTTATAGGGCTCGAGTAGCACCTGTTATTTATCATAATCTCCCTATATATGTGAATGGAGGGTTCATATCTTGTTTTGCACACGTGTTAGAGTGATCCTCCTTTTTTGATATCTCATGAAATAAGCCCCTGGCACTACTAGGTGCTGATATCTACTTTGACCCCCAAATTTGTTAAAGGGTTTTACATACATGTACATTTATGGTGCACATCAGTTCAGTGCAACCTACTGAGACACCACCCACCATATCGTGTGTTTACAGATTGTTTTTAACCACTCTTGGGACCTAGGACTTTCCTTAGGTGCAGTTGGTCTCTGTATATTTGTAGGGGCCCCCTTAGCGATTGGGCAGAGGGATTCCCTAGGGCGGTAGGGTAACAGGGTCACCAGGGTCAGCCATCGTGGAGCGGGGCGCCACAACGCTCCCCCCTAGGGTGCCAACCTCCGCAGTTAGGCAGGCGACAGCCTAGACCACATACTAGGGACATCCAGGACAATCCCAGAGTTTTTAATGTAGGAATACATGTTTATGTTTTTGTTTTGTCACTTTGGTTGGTGCTACCGATTGTGGTATTTTATTAATAAAGTATTGCCTATAGGGCATGTTATATGATTTTGTCTCAGGTTACATAGCAAAAACCTGCTGACAGATTCCCTTTACGCTACTGAGATATATATTTGATACTGAAATCTATACAAAAGCATGGTTAGATTTTAGCGTCAAATGATTACATAGTTTCCAATTCAGACACTAGAGTGCCAGGGTCTACTGCAACCCGTGCTTGAATATAGTTTTGAATAAATTAAAATGTACACAGTGTTCTCACTAGTCAGGAATAAGTCTTATGTTGTACTCAATGGTATCCCGCCAAATAAATAAGCCCGCGATCAACCATTTACTTGGCCCTAAAAAGAGATGATTTTGGCTCTAATATATTGCAGGGTTCATAAAGTTGGTGTCAATGGGCGATGTGGAAGTCAGAAACAAGAGATAAGGAAATTGTGGGGAAAATTTTATGAGGTTGGGAAAGTGTTCACGCTTCTTTGCTCCCTGAGCAATGCAGAAATGCACTTTAGAAACATATACAAGGCCATCTGGTTTGTACCGATGCCACAGTGCATTGTTTTAGAGCATGTCGTAAATGCAAACAAAGTGAGGTTACAATCACACAATAGTATTTTTGCACTAAGTGTTGTCCTCTACCTGAAGACAGCCAGCTCTGCAAGGGAGTACTTCTGGCCAGCGGCCGCCACCGATGCCTGCTTTTCTTCCGGGGTACCGTGTGTCGGACCCCGGCCAATCAGACATTGATGACCAATCCAAAGGATCGGTCATGAATGAAAAAGTAGTGGTCAACCTCTTTTAAGATTTCTCTCTCAAAAACCACACTTACTAGTCGTGTTCTGTGCGGGTTCCTAGGTTTCTACCTCCAGCACAGTGTTATGGAGTGTGATTATAGAGTGCTGGAGGCAGAAACTGAAGGGACAGCACAGACTAGGGCTAAAGAAAATGGTTTAGAAAACAATTATTGTGTAGTCGTCGTTCCGTATAGCTGCAGTCACACATTAATTTTTAGAGGGTGTTTTTATCTGCTTTTATTTAATGGGTTAAAGAAAGATGCTGGACTTGTTTTGAAACTTTAATTTTCAGTGTGACATTTTACTGGGCGTGTTGGCACTTGCGGTTGAAGAGCATGTGTTATTCATTTATGGCATGGGAGGCCAAGAATATATACACTTTTTTTTGGTCAAAACTTAAAAGGATTGAGGACCACTGTAGCTCCAACAGTGCAGGTCTACGTTCTGATACACAGAGGGGGTCCCAGTCAGAATTTTTTTTTTTTTTAACTTGAGCCTGTATATGGGTCAGGTTTGCATTTTTAAGACCGGTTTCCCTCTGCATGTTATCAAGTCTGTTTCCAGTTAGAAAAAAAACAAAGCTGTTGAAAGCTGTGAGGAATGAAAGCACAAATAACATCTTACTATACAGTTAATAAACTTTTGGAACAGAACACTAAAAAATAAATTAATTTAATGTCAGATTATGCTGTGAAATCTTTAATTTTGGTATACATGTCCTTTCAGTAGTGTAGATGTCTATTTTATGTTACATTTAATTTTCCTTTATAGCATTGCTTAACCCCTTCACCCGAAGCCTGTTTTCACCTTCCTGACCAGGCCAATTTTTACAATTCTGACCACTGTCACTTTATGAGGTTATAGCTCTGAAACGCTTCAATGGATCCCGGTGATTCTGAGATTGTTTTCTCGTGACATATTGTACTTTATGTTAGTGGTAAGATTTCTTTGATATGACTTGCGTTTTGTGAAAGAAAAAAAACGGAAATTTGGCGAAAATTTTTAATATTTTGCAATTTTCAAACTTTTAATTTTTAAGCCCTTAAATCAGAGAGATATGTCACACAAAATAGTTAATAAATAACATTTCTCATATGTCTACTTTACATCAGCACAATTTTGGAAACATAATTTTTTTTTCGTTAGGAAGTTATAAGGGGTAAAAATTGACCAGCGATTTTCATCATTTTTACTACTAAATTTTCAAAACCATTTTTTTAGGGATCACATCACATTTGAAGTCACTTTGAGGGGTCTATATGGCAGAAAATACCCAAAAGTGACGACATTCTAAAAACTGCACCCCTCAAGGTGCTCAAAACCACATTCAAGAAGTTTAATTAACCCTTCACTTGAGTTTTTGGAATGTGGAAGGAAAAAATAAACATTTACTTTTCTTTCACAAAATTTTTCCTTTAGACCTATTTTTTTTTACTTTTTCAAGGGTAACAGGAGAAAATGGACCATACATTTTATTGTGCAATTTCTCCTGAGCATGCCGATACCCCATAGGTGGGGGAAATCTGTTTGGGCACACGGCAGGGCTCAGAAGCGAAGGAGACCTTATGTGCCTAAACAGTGGAAACCCCCAACAAGTGACACCATTTTGGGAACTAGACCTCTGAGTGAACTTATCTTGATGTGTATTGAGCACCGTGAACCCACAGCAGGTGCTTCATAGAAGTTTATAACATTAAGCCGTGAAAATAAAAAAAAATCACATTTTTCCCACAAAAATCTTTTTTAGCTACAAATTTTGAATTTTCACAAGGGCAAAAGGAGAAAATAGACCCCAAAGTTTGTTGTGGAATTTCTCCTGAGTTCACCGATCCCCATATGTGGTCAAAAACTTCTTTTGAGGCACAGTGAAAAGCTCAGAAATGATGAAACACCATATTACAGAGCAGATTTTGCTACACTTGTTTGCGGGTGCCATGTTACATTGGCAGAACCCCTGAGGTGCCAGAACAGCAGAACCCCCCCATGAGTGACCCCATTTTACCAAGTAAACCTCTCAATGAATTCATCTAGGGGTGCAGTGATTATATTGACACCACAGGTGTGTCACAGACATTTATACCATTGGGCAGTGAAAAAAATTTTACTTTTTTACCACCAAGATTGTGTGTTAGCCCAAGTTTTACACTTTTACACTGGGAAATGGGTAAAAATGGCAACTAACATTTGTCTCACAATTTCTGCCGAATGTAGAAATACCCCATATGTGGCTGTACAGTACTGCTTTGCCATACGGAGTGACTCAGGGGGACGGAACGCTATTTGCCTCCTGGAGCGCACATTTTCCTAGACTAGTTTGCGGATTCCATGTAAAGAGCCCCTAAGTGCTAGAAAAGCAGAATCCCCCCTTTTTGGAAACTATACCCCTTGGGGAATTTATCTACAGGTGTAGTGACGATTTTGACTCCATGGATGTTTTCCAGAAACAAGCAGCAGTGGATGTTGCTGAGTGAAAATTGCAAACTGCCGCTGTAGTGACCAGCACTTTATGCCCAACTCATGCTTTTGGAGACACACACCTGTAAATTAGGAGGGCTCTCATCACTACAGAAACGCCAAACGTGGGAGCTAAATGTGGCTTAAGCACACTGGGGCTCAGAAGGGACAGGGGGCATTTGGATTTGGGAGCGGAGAATTTGCTGAATTTCTTTCAGCGGGTGAGGAGCCATTTAGCTTTTCCAGAGCATTTGTGCTACCAATAATGTTGAAGCCCCTATATTTCCATTAACAGATGACAGATCTGCTTTTTTTGTGGATTGAGTTGAAGCTTTTACTGGGAACATTTTACAGAACGTTTGGGATCACATTTATCCAGCGCGCTACCCTGAGCACTTGCATCGGGGTTTCCATCTAAATCTCTGAGTGACGTGATTCAGATGAAACCCCAGAGGGATCCATTCACTATAATGAGGCATAGAAAAAATGGAGGCTAAGACTAGATGTAGGCACACCAAATATATGGGAAGTCCATGGATGTGTGCCATCTAATCAGGACTATATTTATACACCCATCGTCAATTAATTAGAAAAGGAAACGTGATGTGACCATCACAGAAGGACGATAGTGGGCATCAAATTATGTATAAAAAGTCTTTATTGAATACAAACAAGGACAATAATGTATATAAGTTAATAGGCAAGAACAATGCAGGCAATTGGACCACACAGGCACGTGCGTGTCCAGGAAAACAGGAAGACGGGCCGACCCAGGTGATTATCTACATGTGGGCAATGAAGTCACATATCCATACATATTAGTCAAACACCCACATCAAAGGTAAAATACAAATATGTACCCATATAGAACATTATATCAAAACCTGTGTGGGTATAGAGAACAGTCCCCACATAAATATATACTCTGGAGGAGACACATAAGCTGTAGGAATAAATCCAAAATGACAAGTGTCAGAAACTTAGCTAGTGATTACCTCCAACAAGAGAGTGCGGGTGGGAGCCTGGATCGGCACGTCTGCCCCGACGCGCGTTTCGGCACGATTACCTTCGTCAGGGGGCGTATTCAGTAATTCAAACTGGGAGGCTTAAATACCGGTGAACCGGAAGTTTAATACCACGACCCGGAAGTGACGCCTCCGTTGCTGCAGCAACGCATCATGCCGAGCGGCGTCGGCGTCATGTGGAAGGAAATAGGCAGAATTGCCATGGTGACCATCCACGTGGAGACGTCGGACGCCGCGCAACACGAGGTGAGCAGCAGGGAGGCGTGCAAGATCGCGGTACGAAACCTGTCATAGGAGCCAGAATCAAAATAAAGGACTAATCAGGGGACAAATAAATCCGCACATATGACAACAACATTGAATATGGAATCAATATTTACAATGTCAGAGATCTAACAATACACTGTGCACATCAGAAGAAACCTTTATATGCATATAGAATGGATACATGTATCAATCACCAATCTGTACAAAAACATGTATGTACATACGCATATCCCTAAATAACATATATATGTATAAACATGTCAGACACTAAGTGAAATAATACCAGAAAAAACACAGTATAAATAAATGAATAGAAAACACAAATAAGTACAAAAAATAAAGAATAAAAAATAAAAATAGAAATAAATATAAAATAAGAAAAATAGAAAAAATAACATGTATATATTTTTATATCTCCATACACATACATACACACATATGCGCATGCACATACACACACATGAAAAAGCAAATAATAAAAAACAAAACACAACATGAAAAAAATGTATATTAGTAGAAAATAAAATTATATATGAGAAAATGAAAATAAAGGTTAAATAATAATTGATTGACAGGTATGCTGAAAAATCCATATATGACAGAAACGTGACAGTCACAGGTGTAGAAGAGATGTCCCTCCGAATTATGGAAAATGGCGATCGTATGTAGAATGCCTCAATAAATCAGAGATGGAGTTAATGCCTAGAACAATAAAATAATGTTAAAACCGGTTAAAAGAAACGTCTCAAACATCTGCAGAATCTCCCTGATGTTGTGATTAAGTCTGCAGACAAGGGTGGTAACATCGTAATTTGGCCCAAGACAATGTATGAGAACTGGAGATATAAAAATATATACATGTTATTTTTTCTATTTTTCTTATTTTATATTTATTTCTATTTTTATTTTTTATTCTTTATTTTTTGTACTTATTTGTGTTTTCTATTCATTTATTTATACTGTGTTTTTTCTGGTATTATTTCACTTAGTGTCTGACATGTTTATACATATATATGTTATTTAGGGATATGCGTATATACATACATGTTTTTGTACAGATTGGTGATTGATACATGTATCCATTCTATATGCATATAAAGGTTTCTTCTGATGTGCACAGTGTATTGTTAGATCTGTGACATTGTAAATATTGATTCCATATTCAATGTTGTTGTCATATGTGCGGATTTATTTGTCCCCCTGATTAGTCCTTTATTTTGATTCTGGCTCCTATGACAGGTTTCGTACCGCGATCTTGCACGCCTCCCTGCTGCTCACCTCGTGTTGCACGGCGTCCGACGTCTCCACGTGGATGGTCACCATGGCAATTCTGCCTATTTCCTTCCACATGACGCCGGCGCCGCTCGCATGATGCGTTGCTGCAGCAACGGAGGCGTCACTTCCGGGTCGTGGTATTAAACTTCCGGTTCACCGGTATTTAAGCCTCCCGGTTTGAATTACTGAATACGCCCCCTGACGAAGGTAATCGTGCCGAAACGCGCGTCGGGGCAGACGTGCCGATCCAGGCTCCCCCCCGCA
>JARQOD010000005.1:304778695-304971555 GCA_033576555.1 Oophaga sylvatica
TGTACAGTACTGCTTTGCCATACGGAGTGACTCAGGGGGGACGGAACGCTATTTGCCTCCTGGAGCGCACATTTTCCTAGACTAGTTTGCGGATTCCATGTAAAGAGCCCCTAAGTGCTAGAAAAGCAGAATCCCCCCTTTTTGGAAACTATACCCCTTGGGGAATTTATCTACAGGTGTAGTGACGATTTTGACTCCATGGATGTTTTCCAGAAACAAGCAGCAGTGGATGTTGCTGAGTGAAAATTGCAAACTGCCGCTGTAGTGACCAGCACTTTATGCCCAACTCATGCTTTTGGAGACACACACCTGTAAATTAGGAGGGCTCTCATCACTACAGAAACGCCAAACGTGGGAGCTAAATGTGGCTTAAGCACACTGGGGCTCAGAAGGGACAGGGGGCATTTGGATTTGGGAGCGGAGAATTTGCTGAATTTCTTTCAGCGGGTGAGGAGCCATTTAGCTTTTCCAGAGCATTTGTGCTACCAATAATGTTGAAGCCCCTATATTTCCATTAACAGATGACAGATCTGCTTTTTTTGTGGATTGAGTTGAAGCTTTTACTGGGAACATTTTACAGAACGTTTGGGATCACATTTATCCAGCGCGCTACCCTGAGCACTTGCATCGGGTTTCCATCTAAATCTCTGAGTGACGTGATTCAGATGAAACCCCAGAGGGATCCATTCACTATAATGAGGCATAGAAAAAATGGAGGCTAAGACTAGATGTAGGCACACCAAATATATGGGAAGTCCATGGATGTGTGCCATCTAATCAGGACTATATTTATACACCCATCGTCAATTAATTAGAAAAGGAAACGTGATGTGACCATCACAGAAGGACGATAGTGGGCATCAAATTATGTATAAAAAGTCTTTATTGAATACAAACAAGGACAATAATGTATATAAGTTAATAGGCAAGAACAATGCAGGCAATTGGACCACACAGGCACGTGCGTGTCCAGGAAAACAGGAAGACGGGCCGACCCAGGTGATTATCTACATGTGGGCAATGAAGTCACATATCCATACATATTAGTCAAACACCCACATCAAAGGTAAAATCCAAATATGTACCCATATAGAACATTATATCAAAACCTGTGTGGGTATAGAGAACAGTCCCCACATAAATATATACTCTGGAGGAGACACATAAGCTGTAGGAATAAATCCAAAATGACAAGTGTCAGAAACTTAGCTAGTGATTACCTCCAACAAGAGAGTGCGGGTGGGAGCCTGGATCGGCACGTCTGCCCCGACGCGCGTTTCGGCACGATTACCTTCGTCAGGGGCGTATTCAGTAATTCAAACTGGGAGGCTTAAATACCGGTGAACCGGAAGTTTAATACCACGACCCGGAAGTGACGCCTCCGTTGCTGCAGCAACGCATCATGCCGAGCGGCGTCGGCGTCATGTGGAAGGAAATAGGCAGAATTGCCATGGTGACCATCCACGTGGAGACGTCGGACGCCGCGCAACACGAGGTGAGCAGCAGGGAGGCGTGCAAGATCGCGGTACGAAACCTGTCATAGGAGCCAGAATCAAAATAAAGGACTAATCAGGGGGACAAATAAATCCGCACATATGACAACAACATTGAATATGGAATCAATATTTACAATGTCACAGATCTAACAATACACTGTGCACATCAGAAGAAACCTTTATATGCATATAGAATGGATACATGTATCAATCACCAATCTGTACAAAAACATGTATGTACATACGCATATCCCTAAATAACATATATATGTATAAACATGTCAGACACTAAGTGAAATAATACCAGAAAAAACACAGTATAAATAAATGAATAGAAAACACAAATAAGTACAAAAAATAAAGAATAAAAAATAAAAATAGAAATAAATATAAAATAAGAAAAATAGAAAAAATAACATGTATATATTTTTATATCTCCATACACATACATACACACATATGCGCATGCACATACACACACATGAAAAAGCAAAATAATAAAAACAAAACACAACATGAAAAAAATGTATATTAGTAGAAAATAAAATTATATATGAGAAAATGAAAATAAAGGTTAAATAATAATTGATTGACAGGTATGCTGAAAAATCCATATATGACAGAAACGTGACAGTCACAGGTGTAGAAGAGATGTCCCTCCGAATTATGGAAAATGGCGATCGTATGTAGAATGCCTCAATAAATCAGAGATGGAGTTAATGCCTAGAACAATAAAATAATGTTAAAACCGGTTAAAAGAAACGTCTCAAACATCTGCAGAATCTCCCTGATGTTGTGATTAAGTCTGCAGACAAGGGTGGTAACATCGTAATTTGGCCCAAGACAATGTATGAGAACTGGAGATATAAAAATATATACATGTTATTTTTTCTATTTTTCTTATTTTATATTTATTTCTATTTTTATTTTTTATTCTTTATTTTTTGTACTTATTTGTGTTTTCTATTCATTTATTTATACTGTGTTTTTTCTGGTATTATTTCACTTAGTGTCTGACATGTTTATACATATATATGTTATTTAGGGATATGCGTATGTACATACATGTTTTTGTACAGATTGGTGATTGATACATGTATCCATTCTATATGCATATAAAGGTTTCTTCTGATGTGCACAGTGTATTGTTAGATCTGTGACATTGTAAATATTGATTCCATATTCAATGTTGTTGTCATATGTGCGGATTTATTTGTCCCCCTGATTAGTCCTTTATTTTGATTCTGGCTCCTATGACAGGTTTCGTACCGCGATCTTGCACGCCTCCCTGCTGCTCACCTCGTGTTGCGCGGCGTCCGACGTCTCCACGTGGATGGTCACCATGGCAATTCTGCCTATTTCCTTCCACATGACGCCGGCGCCGCTCTGCATGATGCGTTGCTGCAGCAACGGAGGCGTCACTTCCGGGTCGTGGTATTAAACTTCCGGTTCACCGGTATTTAAGCCTCCCGGTTTGAATTACTGAATACGCCCCCTGACGAAGGTAATCGTGCCGAAACGCGCGTCGGGGCAGACGTGCCGATCCAGGCTCCCACCCGCACTCTCTTGTTGGAGGTAATCACTAGCTAAGTTTCTGACACTTGTCATTTTGGATTTATTCCTACAGCTTATGTGTCTCCTCCAGAGTATATATTTATGTGGGGACTGTTCTCTATACCCACACAGGTTTTGATATAATGTTCTATATGGGTACATATTTGGATTTTACCTTTGATGTGGGTGTTTGACTAATATGTATGGATAGGTGACTTCATTGCCCACATGTAGATAATCACCTGGGTCGGCCCGTCTTCCTGTTTTCCTGGACACGCACGTGCCTGTGTGGTCCAATTGCCTGCATTGTTCTTGCCTATTAACTTATATACATTATTGTCCTTGTTTGTATTCAATAAAGACTTTTTATACATAATTTGATGCAGGGTGGATAAAAATCATGATTTTTTTAAAAAAAATCAAAAAAATCGGATTTTTTTGATTTAAATCGGATTTTTTTGATTTAAATCGGATTTTTTTTGATTTAAATCGGATTTTTTTGAATTAAATAGGATTTTTTAATCAAGTTGTACACAAGCAAAACTTTGTCTTTTTGCAAATCAAATTATTTTACACAAATAAAAATATTAAAACAGTTGATGATTATGAAACCTAATAATTTTTATTTGCACTATTAAACAATCAGAATTGAACTACAGAGAGTAAGTACTTTTTAACAATAGCCTATCTCTAACGTTTGAAGTAAGCAAACATCTTCAGTGAATACATCAGTCCTTTAAGCCTACTGTTTATTTAGGACTTTTAATAGGAAAACTAGTTGTCCTGCTTTAGCAGTTCCTAAGCGGTTTCGGACTGTTGTGTGCACAAAACCAAATGAAGAAAACAATCTCTCTACTCCTGCCGATGAAGCCGATGCAGTCAGTAGCTGAGTAGCTACATTTATTATCTTCGCTGGAAGAACAAGCTGTGGGGGTTCATTGACATTAGTTGTATCACTATCAACATCTTCATTTCCCTTCTGGTTGCAGTTTTCATAATGTGATTTCAAACGGAAAACAAGTCCTTGGATATCCTTTTGACAGTATTTGCACTTTGCTCTCCCACCTTTCTTTCCAAGCTCTGCTGGCATCTCAACAAAATGAACCCAAATAGGGTCTCTCTTACGACCTGCCATGGCTCACGCAGATCACTTCTGAAGTTTGATTGTTACTACAGCCAAGTACTGCTGACTGACTATCCAACAAGTTTGGGCATGTCAACTGAATGGAAAAAGAAACTGAAACCAAGCTACAGAAAGTGAAACCAAGCTAGAAGTGTGGAGTTAATTGAACAATGATTGAAAAATATTTAGACTTGAGAATCCTCAGTGGTTGATACCTTTTAATGGCTAACTGAAAAGATGGTAACAAATTGCAAGCTTTCGAGACTACTCAGGTCTCTTCATCAGGCAAAGTCTTTGCCTGATGAAAAGACCTGAGTAGTCTCGAAAGCTTGCAATTTGTTACCATCTTTTCAGTTAGCCATTAAAAGGTATCAACCACTGAGGACTCTCAAGTCTAAATATTTTTCTATCTACTGGCTAATACGGTACGAAGATATACATCTTTCCTATATTGAACAATGATTGAAAGTTTTAGATTTTAATCGTGATTTATATTAAAAAAATATTTTGATTTAAATCAGTGATTTAAATCATGATTAAAATCACGATTTAAATCGATCTGATTTAAATAGAAAAAAATCATTTGATTTAAATCATGATTTAAATCGTTGATTTAAATCGGCGTGATTTAAATCAATCCACCCTGATTTGATGCCCACTATCGTCCTTCTGTGATGGTCACATCACGCTTCCTTTACTATAATGAGGCAGCAGATTTACTCTGGACTCCGTCTGGCCTCTGTTCAGCGCAGAAGCGCACAAAACTGTGGCCAACGGCACTTTTATGCAGTACTAAAAAAACGGACACCGCCGGATCACAGGTCCTATGGTGTCCACAGTGCCTCAATCTGCCTCATTATTGGGAATCTTACACCGGGGGTTTTATCTGAATCATGTATTTCAGAGATTTACAGGGTATAAGTGATTAGGCGACTGTATACTTCGGGTCAATGCGATTACAGCAATACCAGATTTATAGTGGGTTTTTATGTTTGGCTGCTGACACACGCTAAAAGACACTTTTTATTGCGAAAACTAGTTTTTGCATCACCATATTTTGAGAGCTATAATTTTTTTCAGATTTCGACCGACAGAGTCATATGAGGGCTTGATTGTTGCGGGACTAGCTAATGTTTTTATTGGTACTATTTTCGGGCACATGACATTTTTTAGCGCTTTCTAGTATGGCACATGTCGGGAAGGGGTTAAAGTAGTATACCCATCAAAGTTCTTATCCTCTTAGTATCATCATATTATAGAGCTCTGAGTACTTACAATTGCTCATTTTAACCTTTGACCCAGTATTTTTTTTTCTTTACTCTATGTAGAAACAGGAAGTTTTGCTTACATAAATCATTCCCTTCTTCAACTCTTGACCCAGATGCTCCCTTCCTCCCCCCTGCTGGGGACCTTTGCAGTGACTTATGACTTGTACAGGGAAAACTGACCTCCTGTTTCTACATAGAGCTTAGAAGAATTCGGCAAGTTAGTTATTAAGCACGTGATGTCTTAGACCTAACAGAAAAGAGAAGAATTATGTGGGTAGAAAGGCAAAATGAGCAATTGTAAGTACACAGTGCTGTATGATGACTGCAATATATTAAGAGGATAAAATTTTAGATGGGAGTGCTTCTTTAAAAGCCCTAAAACTGCATATCAGTTTTCATATTTTGTGTCTCTTTAAATTGATCTTACTTATTGCTCCATTGATTATAACATGACTGTATCTATTTTGGCACCCACATAGTTAACTCTGTAAGGGACATAAACCATCTGCCAAATGGGAAAGCACTGGACTTTTGCAGCCAGAGTTTAAGAGGAATGTGTCATCAGAGAATGACCATTCTTTATGTTAAATTTATATATATGTTTTTTCATGTCATGATCTTCATGAAAATTGTAAGATTACAATTTTTTTTTATCCTGACTACTGGGACTAATTTTACACTTCCTGTTCTTTACAGAAAACTTTTCAGAAGTCTCATTATCATCACAGATAGGATTACAATGACTGGGCTTGTATGCATAAGTTAAAGGGAACTGGTCACCAGAAAATTGGCTGTTAATCTGCAGGTTAATAGCATTAGTAACCTGACACTGCGGGGAGAAAATTAACTTATTTCCTCAGTCAGAGTTCCAGTTTCATTCACGGCGGCAGTGCCGGCTCTGATTCAGTCGCCGCTCTGAGAATACAGAGCGACTGCTCTAACTGCGCCCACGGCCCTGACTGACAGCCGGCCCCAATGCAGAGCGAGTGTCAGTCAGGTCCAGGGACGCGATTTCAGCGGTAACTCTGTATTCCCAAAGCAGTGACTGAACCCACACTATCCTCCTGACTGAAACCCAAACACAGCCGAGGGTTATAAAATAAATTTTCTCCCTGCAGCAGACGGCTACTTGCAGGCGCCTGGCAGGTTAATAATGCTATTAACCCTCAGATTAATATCATATCTGCAGGTTAATAGCATTTTTTCTGGTGACAGGTTCCCTTTAACTTATTGCTGGTAATGTGAAAGGATAAATGAAGCTCACAGCAGAGCCATGGATGCTGTGACCGAGGACTCCGCTTTGTAGGGCAAGCATGGGTTAAATTAATAAAGGTAAAAGAAGCTTGGACTCTTGGGTCAAAAGTTTAAGGGGGTTGGTAAAACGGGTGTTTACAATAGAGCAGGCCTATATATTATCTGAGCAGGGATGGGGGCTATCAATCGGCAGGGCTTAGATGCTGGGGACGAGGCTGTGCTTCCATCAGCCCAGTGTGCACGCAGGGTGAGACCACCGGAGAGACTTTCAAAGCTGAGCTTTGAAGAAGACACAGAAACAGTGTTTGAAACGCATAGCTTGCAGATGACCATGAAATCCTTGCTGTCATGTTTTTAAATTTTTGAAGAATAAAGTTTTTGTGTTTGAGAAGCTTTCTTTGGATATGTTTTGCGTGTGGCCACACGTTTCCGTGCTTCCACATGCCATCAGCTGTCCAGGTGAACTGGTTTATTTCTTCTATTGAAATGGCAGATCCGTTTGAGTTCCCTCCCTTGCATAATTTGTTTTCCCCTTTATGGTGATTCCAAAAAAGGAGCCGAATAAGTTCTGGCTGATTCAGCAATTATCGGTCCCAAAAGGTTTATCAGTTAATTATGGCATAGACTCAGAGCTTTGCCTTGTGATTTATACATTCTTTGATGCAGCAAGTCGGTTGGGTTAGGGCATATGATAAAGGGGCATTGTTGGCTAAAACCTATTTTGAGTCTGCGTTTTTGTTTTGTCGCCAGTGCACCCAGATAGTTTGCATTTGTTGGGTTATTTTTGGAAGGGCGCTTATTTTGTGGAAAGGTGTTTCCCCATGTGATTCTACATTTCTTGTGCTTATTTTGAAGCATTTAGTTTGTTTTTGGAGTTGGTTGTATGTGATTTTTCCAGGATAATGTCAGTTATTTACTACTTCAATGATTTTTTTTTATTCGTTGGGCCCCCTGGTTTCCCAGTTTGCCAGTCATTGTTGAGATCTATGCAATAGGTAACTGGTCATTTTGGAGTTTCACTTGCACAAGAGACTTCTGGCCCTGTAGCTGTATTAGTCGTTTGGGTATCCTCAAGGATACCATGTGGATTTGGTGTAGGTTCCTAGAGGAAAAAATTGTGGCTTTACGCACATAGGTCTGTAAGGCGGGCCGGCTTAAAAAAAAAAAACCGTTGAGGGACCATCAGTCATTACTTTGTAAGCTTAATTTTGCATGCCTGATTATGCCCATATGACTGCTTTTTCCACGTCGCCTGGCGCTGTCAAAGACAGGGGCGTGGTCCCCTATGCATTACACTTGTTTAACGAAGGAACTCGGGGATGATTTTTCAGTTTGGGAGGGTTTTCTGAAGAAGTATGATGGCCGGTCACTAATAATCACCTAGTTGGTAGAGGATTTTGATTGTGAATTGTTTACTGATGCGGAGTGCTGCACAGGTTTTGGGGCCTATTACAAGGATCGATAGTGCGTAGGAAAATGGCCTAGTTCCTGGATAGAGGCAGGATTTACAAAGAATCTGACATTATTAGGGTCTTTTTTTTTTTTTTCGATTGTAGTGGCCTTATCAATTTGGTGTGAGCAATTCAGAAATAGGAAGATACGTTTTCATTGTGATATGTCAGTGGTAATGACAATCAATAATCTATCTCGGTCTTCTCCCCCAGTGGTTTGCTTGCTGAGGTATTTTGTCTTGAGGTGCCTTTGCCTGAATGTATGGGTGGTGGTGGTTCACGTACCAGGGGTCAGGAATTCAATTGCTGATTCTCTCTCTCGTTTGCAGTGGGACCGATTTCGAACGCTGGCTCCAGATGTGGTGTCCGCATGCTGCAAGTGGCCAGTAGAACTCTTGGAACTGTTATTCGAGCGTTCGGCTCATTAATTAGAGTGTTGCTGGCAGACAGTACATTGGTAGCTTATGAAACTGCTTGGAGTGAATGGGAGGCCGGAATTCGGAGAGTTGGGGTCAGAAGAGGACCTTATAGGTGCATTGCTTTGTTGGATAAGTTGGGTGGCTGCAGAAAGGTGGTCTATTTCAAGAGTTAATCTTTAAATGGTGGGCATTGCATTTGGTTGCAAGGTTAGGGGTTTGGTAGATTTAACAAAGCATTTTCTTGTGGTTCAGACACTGAAGGGCTTTAGGAATGGGCTCACTAGGACAGACACTCATAGGCCAGTTTCACTTAAGCTTCTGGAGGAATTGGGGGTCAGTTTGGCACGAATAGGACATTGCCCTCTCCGTGGGTGGCACCATAATAACACCCCAGCAGCAGGCGCGCTGCCTGGATGTTATGTTTGGCACCAATCTCTCCTTCGCCTCCCATATACAATCTCTTGCCCTCTCTTGCTGCTTACACCTAAAGAACATCTCTAGAATCCGCCCTTTTCTTACCATGGAAACAACAAAAACCTCACTGTTGCTTTGATCCATTCCCGCCTGGACTACTGTAGCGCTCTATTAATTTGCCTCCCCCTTTCTCGACTTTCCCCTCTCCAGTCCATCCTTAATGCAGCAGCCAGGGTCATCCATCTGGCTAACTGAGGCAGAAAAATGGGGACTCCCGTCTGAGGGTGGTTCAGAAGTTAGGTAGGTGGAAGTCTAGAAGATATAAATTTTATGTGTGGCACCTTTTGGTGTGAGGGAGGGGTGGATTGGGGATTGGGTTGAATGGGTGGCACTTATTTATGGATTAAGGATTAAAGTGTCTGTTTGAACATATACATTTAGTTGTTTGCTTTTCACCTCCCTCCTTCTTCCCTCATCTCTCTTATATTTCCCATAGGAGAAACACAGCTAGTGTGGATTTTGGGGCACTCTTTTGTATACAAGTGGGCATTGAGGGCTAACATGCGGAAAAACGAGCATTAGTTGGGTTTTCCGAGGCATGAGGTTGTAGTGAGGTGGATTGGGATTCGAGGCTTGAATTGGCGGTAGGTGCTGCTTGATTTCCGCCGTTTTGCAGTTATATCGTTACCCAGATGTGCTGGTGTTGAACGTAAGGGGAAAATGATCTGGAAATTTGCCTGTGTAGGGATCTGATTAGGTGCATCACCACAATGTTAAGCTGATGTAGAGCCCAGCTGCACTTGGAATCTCATTTCCCGGAGGGATGCACTGAAGGTAATGACCACTAGAGGACCCAATATGCATACACACATCTTCACCCATCCCTAGAGCCACCAGAGGGAGCCTTTTTAGAGTATATAAGGATGGTGAAGTCACAGCAGAGAGCTCAGATTCTGATGAGATTAGTTTGGAACGAGTTCAGTGTAGTTGGTGATTCTACACAGAAGTGAGAAGTTGTTAGTTCTCTTAGAGAGTGGAGAGTTAGCTCTTGGAGCGAGCACAGATCAGTGAGTCTGCAAAGCCAGGTGCAGGTCAGACGGTGAATCCTGATAGCCGCTTCAGATAGAGCTTAGAAAGAAAGAGAGAAAGAGAACATCAGTTGTGGAAAGAACCTGAAGACTGCAGCTCTAAGCTTAGTTCAACGTGTGGAGGCTAGTACAAGTGGAAAGATAGCCACTCCAGCCTAGTCAGAACTGAGTCAACTGAGTTCAGTTCAGTGAGCAAGCGTGCCGACGCTTTGAGAGCGGTGAAGAAAGGAGAAGAATCAGCCATCTACTGCTAGTGTGTTTATGTGAGGGTCGAGTAGGACGAAAGGCGAGTGGAAGAGAAGAAGAGAGTAACAGAGGTGGAAATAGCATGGATAGCTTACCTCTACTCTGAATAACCAGACACTGGGTCCGAGCTTGCTAGAATCTACACGACTAGTAGGAGATACCGGAGACCCTGCGGGACTTCAAGTCGCAGGGGCAAACAAGTTTTGATACGTAACCGGGGTCAGGAAGACAGGAGTCTGGGCAGGATCCGCCATTAGAGACACTGTTCTATCCAAGAGAAGGCCCTACCACAAAGTCAGCCGGGCGTGCAAAGTTGAAGACAGAGTTAGGCCTTGTTTCATACAGGTCAGAGACTCACATTACAGGAGTAAAGAGGCCCTACACCTACTCAGTGGGAAGAACTGGACGTGCATCCTTCACCCTGCCAGCACCCTGGGACGTGCCTGCTATTCCATCAGTAAAGGTACAGAAAGAGACTTTTGTGTGTGTCTACCTTATTGCTCCTGCTGCTGAACTCCCCTCCTCCATCCTGCACCCCTACACTCCGTTTACCCTGAAGGACCCCAGCCTTGCCTGTGGAAGGCTTAACACCTTGCTGCCCAACACCAACCCTTCAGCGGATCTGTATAGCAGCGCTGGTCACCCTGACCAGGTACCACAGGTGGCGTCACGAATTTCTACAAACCTATTAATCCCCTGTAAATATCCCCCTTTTCAGTGAGCGCCCAGGGCCACGTACCGAGCTGTGTCGCCGTGACATCCCCCATAGAAGTGAACGGGCTCGGTGCCGAGTACCCCACGGTCCTGGCGGGTGACTCACTAGTTTGGTTGGATATAGTGCCCAGAAAAACTTGGCTCTCTGCCTTGTCTGTGGAAAGGATCAAAAAGACCAGGATAAAAGTGAACAGTGCAGTGGGAAGTTTTATTGCAAAGAACAGAGGGGTTGTAGTGAGGCACACAGATCAGGAGTCCTGGGTGGGAATTTTGGGTGATATGATGTGGTGCACTTGAATGCAGTTGGGATTGATTTATGGGCTTTGAGCATTCAAGAAGAAGTGGAGCTGGCATTTCTTTTGATGGGGTGACTCACATTATGAGGAGTCAGATAATGCTGACTGTGGCGGTGGTGAGGGCGTTCTTTGAGTTGGTGGCAATATTGTGGTGGGGGGGTTGTACATCAGGTGGATGGCAACCTCCCCTTTGGATTTTAGTTAATTTCCTGGTGGATTTTGGGACTCTTCAAGGTGGGGTCCCTGGGAGTCAGTGTAATGGAAAAGGTTTTCCAGCAACAAAGGTGCCCCGAGTCTGTGGTTGCGGCTGGTGGTAATTCTGGATGGTTCATTATTATCTATTGGTTTGCACCAGGTTTTGGAGCTCCAAGAATCTCCTTACTGACATGTTATTTATTGTAATGTTTGTATACTAAAAGGCCGATTGGGTCAATTTAATAAAAAAAAAAGTGGTACGAATGTTTATTTGGTTGGGATCTGTGGAAGTGGGGTGGAGATGAGAAATGGTTGGGTGGTAGTAAGAGGACAATCGGAGGGAGGCCTCTACAATACTGCCGTCAGGAACAGGAAGCATGACTCCAGAAAAAACCCAAGTAGCCAGTGTGAAATTTGTCAGATAAATGTATTTATTTTTTATTTTTTTCAATGCAGATTATGACAAGAAAAATGATAAAAGAAAAAAAAACATCTACTATATAATTGTCTAACTTATAACTTCCGTCTGTAACGGAAATCCTGCGTCGCTGAATGGTCGCGCCTGGCCGGACGAGACCAATCAGCGACAGGCACAGTCCAGCCACGAATTGGCGCAGGATTTCAACCAGGCATGCCACCGCTATCGTCGGGAGATCAGCGGCGCTAGCCGCGGGTCATCTCCACATACATACTCGCCTTCAGTCCCTACATCCCTGTCCCGGCGCGTCTGCTTCTATCCTACGGTCACGTAGTACTGCTCATTAAGGTCATGAATATGGACACGACTCCACTCCCATAGGCGTGGCGTCCATATTCATGATCTTAATGAGCGGTACCACGTGACCGCACCACACCGGAAGAAACTGACGCGCCGGGATAGAGATGCAGGGACATGCAGCGACAGTGTGAGGGTGAGCATGATGGTGGAGCCATGTATACAGGATGGGAGGGTGGGAGCCATGTATACAAGGATGGAGGGTGGGAGTGGAGCCATGTATACAGGATGGGAGGGTGGGAGCGGAGCCATGTATACAAGGATGGGAGGGTGGAGCGGAGCCATGTATACAGGATGGGAGGGTGGAGCGGAGCCATGTATACAGGATGGGAGGGTGGAGCGGAGCCATGTATACAGGATGGGAGGGTGGAGCAGAGTCATGTATACAGGATGGGAGGGTGGGAGCGCAGCCATGCATACAAGGATGGGAGGGTAGGAGCGGAGCCATGTATACAGGATGGGAGGGTGGGAGCGGAGCCATGTATACAGGATGGGAAGGTGGAGCGGAGCCATGTATGCAAGGATGGGACGGGGGAGCCATGTATACAAGGATGGGAGGGTGGCAGGGTGGATAAAAATCATGATTTTTTTAAAAAAATCAAAAAAATCAGATTTTTTTGATTTAAATAGGATTTTTTTGATTTAAATAGGATTTTTTAATCAAGTTGTACACAAGCAAAACTGTCTTTTTGCAAATCAAATTATTTTACACAAATAAAAATATTAAAACAGTTGATGATTATGAAACCTAATAATTTTTATTTGCACTATTAAACAATCAGAATTGAACTACAGAGAGTAAGTACTTTTTAACAATAGCCTATCTCTAACGTTTGAAGTAAGCAAACATCTTCAGTGAATACATCAGTCCTTTAAGCCTACTGTTTATTTAGGACTTTTAATAGGAAAACTAGTTGTCCTGCTTTAGCAGTTCCTAAGCGGTTTCGGACTGTTGTGTGCACAAAACCAAATGAAGAAAACAATCTCTCTACTCCTGCCGATGAAGCCGATGCAGTCAGTAGCTGAGTAGCTACATTTATTATCTTCGCTGGAAGAACAAGTGATTGCGACTTCCACCAGTCCAGTGGTTTTAGTTCATTAACGACGTTATCTGCAAACATGTATTTTTGAAATGGTGCAGATTCACACTTCAATTTCAGCACAGTTGCCACAATGTCATGGTTAGTATTGGCGAGCCACTCCATTGCAGAGTTGATTTCCGCCTCAGATAGTTTTTTCCCTCTGTAGATGGGATGCAAGATATTGGCTGAATAGTGTTCTTCTTTTAATGCTTGGTCCTTGCGGTGGTGTATTGTAACCTTTACATTGTTTGAGAGGTTCAAGCGATCTAGCGAACCTTCTAAATCTTTCCAAACTTCTGTGGCATCAGCTATGGTTGCAGTATCTTTCTGCATTTTATCCAACGCAATAGATATTGGCTTTAACCTTTCCAAAAGGTCCTCGGCATTTCTCTTCACACCAAGATTTAATACTTTGCTTCGTATATTAGCATCAATTTTATCCTGATGTGTTTCTCAAATGGACACTAATTTTGACCAGTTGTTAATAAACAGTTCCAAGCATTCAGCCAAGGTATTCCATCTAACATCTTGTGGTAGAACCAACTTCAGTCCTCCCATTTCCTTGTAGGTTGCATGTGCAAAATGATTATTGCGGAAATATTTAACAATTTCTACAACATGTTCCTTGACACCCGAAATATGCAGGTCTTTTGCCAAAAGATGCAACAAATGGGCAGAACAACCGTATGTAATGACATTTGTGTCATCCTCATGTGCCAGTTGTAATTGCCAGACTTACCACTAGTGCTAGGGTCCTGGTGCATAAGAAGCTGTGGGGGTTCATTGACATTAGTTGTATCACTATCAACATCTTCATTTCCCTTCTGGTTGCAGTTTTCATAATGTGATTTCAAACGGCAAACAAGTCCTTGGATATCCTTTTGACAGTATTTGCACTTTGCTCTCCCACCTTTCTTTCCAAGCTCTGCTGGCATCTCAACAAAATGAACCCACATAGGGTCTCTCTTACGACCTGCCATGGCTCACGCAGATCACTTCTGAAGTTTGATTGTTACTACAGCCAAGTACTGCTGACTGACTATCCAACAAGTTTGGGCATGTCAACTAAATGGAAAAAGAAACTGAAACCAAGCTACAGAAAGTGAAACCAAACTAGAAGTGTGGAGTTAATTGAACATTGATTGAAAGTTTTAGATTTTAATCGTGATTTATATTAAAAAAATCTTTTGATTTAAATCAGTGATTTAAATCATGATTAAAATCACGATTTAAATCGATCTGATTTAAATAGAAAAAAATCATTTGATTTAAATCATGATTTAAATCGTTGATTTAAATCGGCGTGATTTAAATCGTTGATTTAAATCGGCGTGATTTAAATCAATCCACCCTGGAGGGTGGAGCGGAGCCATGTACAGGGTGGGAGCGGAGCCATGCATACAAGGATGGGAGGGTGGAGCGGAGCCATGTATTACAGGATGGGAGGGTGGGAGCGGAGCCATGTATACAGGATGGGAGGGTGGAGCGGAGCCATGCATACAAGGATGGGAGGGTGGAGCAGAGCCATGTATTCAGGATAGGAGTCTGGAGCGGAGCCATGCATAGAAGGATGGGAGGGTGGAGCGGAGCCATGCATAGAAGGAGGGGAGGGGGGAGCGGAGCCATGTATACAGGATGGGAGGGGAGAGCCATGTATACAAGGATGGGAGGGTGGGAGCGGAGCCATGCATACAAGGATGGGAGGGTGGGAGCGGAGCCATGCATAAATAAACTACATACATATTCTAGAATACCCGATGCGTTCGAATCGGGCCACCATCTAGTTTAAAATAAGAACCTGGTTTAAACAGCAGGCAATTTTCCAATTACACATTCCTTTTAAGTTGGCTATACACATCAAAAGGCTATTGGTCGAACATTCGTTCGGCTGACAATTATCTCTTTAAAACTACCCGAAACAGAGGAATTCTTGACTTGGCTGAGCATTCCTGTGTTCTGCAAGACTGTTAGTGGCTTATCTCTACAATGAACAAAAGGATCCGTGACAATATTGCAACTGCCTGTTCTTTATGTCCACAAACTAGGACTACAGGTGACAGTCGGAAGTGCCTCATTCTCATTAGATGGTTGGCCAATCCCACTAGTTCAGCCAACTTTTATCTAATGTGTATATGGGTACCTTTTAGAGACAGTCTATACAACACTCTTATTCAGGTTAAAAATTATTTGCTTGTAGAGAAATGCATGAGTGCAATAGGGTCTTATCCACGTTAGAGGGTTAATATTTGTAAGTAAAATCTCTTACCTTCTGTGGTTGTGTGAGACACAACACTTATAGAGCTTGAAAACCAGATGCAGCAGCTTCCTTGCACAATAGAATTAAATAGCAGGATAGAAAGTGTTTCGGCACTCTCCGGATTAAGCCACACATGTAGATAATTTGAACTGTAGGTTTATTGTCAACACGTTTCAGAGTACACTGATTCCTTCTTCAGGACAATCATACATAAACAAATACAGGCATACATGGTTTAAATACAAAAAAAATCAAAAAAGGGCACCAAGTGTGGAGGGAAGGGTATGTACAGTCACATGTCAAAAAAAGTGTATAAAGATGTATAGATGCATCTTTTTATAAAATAACAAAAAGAAATACATATGTTTAAAATTGCTGAAGATTACATAAAACAGAATAAAGTGAATAAAAGTTGTGTATATTTTAAATGTATCATGCTCTAAGAGATACGATCCTAGTGTTGACGGGAAGGAGGAAAAAAAAGAGAGAATACAAGAACTGACTTGCTATGTGTGAGACTATCTCAATCTGATTCAAGAGTGCTGAAAAATTATATATATATATATATATATATATATATACATACACACACACTAGGGGGTGTGTAACTAATGTAATGTAATAAAGGATAGTAAATGTGCTATGAGTAAATGTAATGGTAATTCTTGTTGTTTTATGAAAAAATGCATTTATACAACTTTAAACACAATTTTTTGACGTGACTGTACATACCCCTCCCTCAGCACTTGGCGCCCTTTTTTAATTTATTTTGTGTTTAAACCATGTATGCCTGTATTTGTTTATGCATGGTTGTCCTGAAGGAGTCAGTGAACTCTGAAACGCGTTGACAATAAACCCACAGTTCAATCTATCTATATATGTGTGACTTAATCCGTAGAGCACAGAAATATTTCCTATCCTTCTATTTAAAATAATTAGGTTGACTCCTTAAATATTAATATAATTATCTTTATTTCTTTTTCTTAACACCCACATGTATGTTACACTAAAGCCACCAAACCATCCAATACTGGTGGGTTCGGTTAACAGTCTGATGTACATGGGGACCTTCCTACTTTCCCCTGACAAATGATGTGGAGGAAGAGAAGTATTCGGCCTGGTGAATTTCAGCTATCAATCCTTTTGTTTCTCCCTCAATATAAGCTCTTGGAGAGCTGAGCGTTCCTCTCTATGAGAAGTCGGTGAAGATAGCTAGCGGCCGAATGATTAATCGACTGACAGCTGTCTTATGTGTGTGGGGGCCATTCCTATAAAGGTTTGTACAGAATAAGAAAAGGCTATCTTCGATTTTTCGTGAACTAGCAATTCTCTTGCCGTCTTGTACTGTGGCACAGTTTGGTATTGCTGTTTACGCTAATTTACTTGTGTAGGAAAGAACTGCAATACCAGACACAAATCACAAACAATAGAAGGGCTGTCTCTGTTTTTTGGTTTTATTTTATTTTTTTTATCCTGGACAGCCTTTTTAATTTTGGCTATTTAGCTGTATATGTGGTTTTATTTTCATTCAGGAATATGCAAATAGACTATTCAGATCCCATTTACCCCTTAGAACCCATTCAGAAATAGTCACTCATTTATAATTGTACGTTCTTCTTAGGACCTTCTGGTGCGCATAGTTTTCACACTTGGGAATCTAACCGCTAAGAGTGATACGGCTCGTAAACATTTTTATGAAGTGAAAGGAAGCATTAAAGCACTCTTACGTTTACTGCACACTTACTGTGACCTTGATAAAAAGACACAAAGTACTACATCTTCTGGAAAGGAAAAACCCAAGCTCCAAAAACAGCCAACAGAAATAGAAGATATCTTAATTAAAATAGTAAGTCTTCTCGCTAATCTATCTGTCCATCCGAAAGTTGGTGAAGACCTGGCAGCTGACGAGCATTGTGTGTTACGTTTAATGCACATCCTAGGTAAGTGCTGTTTCTTATTTTAGTCACATAAATAAGTCTAATTGTGACAGATTTCTGGTATTTTTGCTTTTCGATTTCACATTTGACCATCTAAAATAGATGTCTGGTGAGGGCTTTTAGAGAAAGGTGCCCATAACGTTAGACGAAAGTTTCTGAAAATTGGACAAGTTAAACTAACAAATATTACATTCTCTGTAGTTTAAAAAAACAATTACAAAAAACTATGAAACGCTGTCATCGTTATGAAAAAAGTCTAATAAAGGTTGCCATAAGCATTGACTAAAGTTGGTTGGTGATTCAACAACCATTGACTGAACAATCATCTGGTAAACTAATTTTGTCAATGCAGCCATATGCATTTTAGTACATATTAGATTTTGCATCCCTTCAAGCTGACCACACATATTCATTTACACAATATGAAGACAGACTCCTCTTGTGACAATCTAATTTCCAGGATAAAACAAAAGGATTGGTCATTACGATTAACAAGCTTGATCTTCTCATGTTGGGAAAGGTTAGTGTCAGGTCTCTCTGGTAATTTGTATGGCTACTGAAAGGATTATTCTCAAGATAGTAAGTTATCCTCCATCCATAACTAAAGTTGCACTTACTGAAAGATTATCATTACCTAGCATTATTAAGATTGCTCGTTTCATTATAATCGTTTCGTGTAAGGGTGTGTTTCCATGGTCAGGATTCATTCAGTAAATGCTGCGTGTTTGACGCAGCGTCCAGATGTTACAGCATAGTGGAGGGGATTTCAAGAAATCCCGTCTCCACTATGCGTAAAAACACGCAGGCGGCAGACCTGCGTTAACATACATGCTGCGCGTCTTTTCACAGGCCTATGTAGCGCTGCGATGATTCCGGATGTGTTCAATGAGCACATCCGGATTCACTGCGCGTTCACAAGGGGGCAGGGCTTTGGGCGGAGCGGACTTTCCACTCCGTCCAAAGCGCTGTGTTTCCTGACCGTGGAAACACAGCCTTAAGAGACTGACAAGCAAAACACTTGTTCATCAGGTGAAATTAATATTTTGTGCAGCACAAAACATCATTATTCTTGGCTGTGCATCATCCTCAAGACTCGTAGTGTTGATGACAATGACAGGCTCTGCGCACCGAATGATCTACAATAGATACAGTTGAAACTAGAAGTTTACATACATTTCATTAGTATTTGGTACCATTGCCCTTAAACTGACTGACTTGGGTCAAACGTTTGGGATATCCTTCCACAAGCTTCTTGTAATGAACCTGTTATAATTAAAACGCCTGTGACCACCAGTCTGCTACCTTTTATTCTTGAATGTGTATGAGTTGGTGACTCTAGGTTTTAGCACTTGTTCACATTGGATCTATGTTTGGATGTGCTGGTCAGTTTTTGATATGTATTCATTTACCTTCTGCCTGAGCACTCGACCTGGTGGTCACAGGCATTTTAATTATAACAGATTCATTACCCTCCACAGAGATGTAGATTTTAGACTGGAGAGAGGATTCATATGTTCCCATGCAGACAGACTTTTCTAAGTGAGGATTGACATAGTTAGGACCTGGTATACGAGAAGAGCCTTAATGTGGCTATCAGGTACACATAAATTGGCCTTTTTATGCGCTAAGACTTCTCAATTTTTCATATTTCTAAAGCAGTGATGCATTTTATTTTTCATATTTTTTCATATTTTTGTGTCTGCAAGTTATAGCGCTACAGTGTGCTACCTTTTATTCTTGAATGTGTATGAGTTGGTGACTCTAGGTTTTAGCACCTGTTCACATTGGATCTATGGTTGGATGTGCCGGTCAGTTTTTGATATGTATCTCTGTGGCTGTTTCAAGATGCACAATAAGGAGGCACTTGAAGAAAAATCGGCTGCATGGTAGAGTCGCCAGAAGAAAGCCATTGCTGTGCAAATGCCACAAAGTATCTCACCTACAATACGTAAAACAGCACAGAGACAAGCCTCAATACTTCTGGAACAAAGTAATTTATAGTGATGAGACCAAAATTGAACTTTTTGGATACAGCTATAAACGTTACATTTGGAGAGAGGTAACAAGGCCATGATGAAAGGAACACCATTCCTACTGTAAAGCACGAAGGTGGAACTCTGATGTTTTGGGGATGTGTGAGCTACAAAAGCACAGGAAACTTGATCAAAGTTGAAGGAAAAATGAATGCAGCACGTTATCAGCAAATATTGGAGGCAAATTTGCAATCATGAGCCCGGAAGCTGCGTATGCGACGTACTTGGACGTTCCAACATGACAACAATCCAAAACACAAGCCCAAGTCGACCTGTCATTGGCTACAGCAGAACAAAGTAAGGTTCTGGAGTGGCCATCTCAGTATCCTGACCTCAATATCATTGAGCCACTCTGGGGAGATCTGAAGTGCGCAGTTCATGCTAGACAGCCCAGGAATTTACAGGAACTGGAGACTTTTTGCCAAGAAGAGTGGGCAGCTTTACCATCTGAGAAAATAAAGGACCTCATCCACAACTACCACAGAAGACTTCAAGCTGTCATTGATGTTAGAGGGGGCAATACACGGTATTAAGAAATGGGGGTATGTGAACGTTTGATCGGGGTCATTTGGATGTTTTGGGTTGTCCTTATGATTTAAAAAGAGAAACACGGTAGTTTGACAATAAATGGCTTCACCCAACCACTAACCATGAGTGGAGAAAAAGTTTTGATGTTATCATTCATATTCTCTGAATAAAAGGAAAAGAAATCAAATATTCTGCCGGGGTATGAAAACTTTTTTGAGCACAACTGTATTTGTCTTTTTATATAGTGTATGTAAACTTCTGGTTTCAACTGTAATTCCGTTCACATTTTCACGATTTGCCTATGTAAATAAGCTATTAAACGACTACTGAACGGTAAATGTTGCTGGTATTTATTCACTGCAGCCCCACAAATCTGAAGAATGAGGCTCTAGGGCATAGTTTACCATCTTGAGCATAACCCTTTAAAGGGTTTTCCCATGAGCAAAGTTAATTTTAATCAACAGTTTGATTAATACATCTTGGAATAATAAGTTCCCCAATTGGTTGTATTAAAAAAAAATGTTCCTGTGCTGAGATAATCTTATAAATGTGCCCCTGCTATGTACTATGTAATGGCTGTGTCTTACTGTGCTGGTGGTCTGATCATACCACGGCTACTGGGCAGAGGAGGACGCAAAAGGAGTATACAGATATTACAGAAGTGGATCACAGCTGATTCTTTAAAGTAAAACCTTGCTTAAAATCACGCATTGAAATATTTTGCCTGACAGAAAGAATCAGCTGTGATCCTATAACGTAATGCCTATATACTCTTTTGCGTCCCCCCTCTGACCATGGGCTGTGGTATGATCAGACCATGTTCCTGTACGATGAGACACAACCATTACACAGTACACAGCAGGGGCACATTTATAAGATTATCCCAGCACAGGAACATTTTTTTTAAACACATCCAATTGTTAAAATTATTCTTATTCCAGGATCTATTAACTAAAATGTACAGTACTTACTTTGTGGGGAAAACCCCTTTAAAACTCTAGTTAGAATATCCAAATTGAATACTTACATGGATCATCATGATCCTTTTTTGGAGGCATATCAATGATGTAGTTCAATCTAATACCGCCAGTAATTATCTCTTTGCCACTTTTACGTTTTATATTTTTTGTGATTTGATCTGGAGGTGTAACTGTTACTGCAAAAAACTTTTTATGTAGGTAGCATTGGTGCAATCTGATTTGAACGTCCATTCCATCGGTCACAACAGTGGTGTATTGGCCACTGGAATGAAAGACGTGGTACCTTCTCTTATCTGATGGTGTCTGTGGCTCATCTTGTCTTGAGACTCCCAGCAATCGTTCCAAACTAGTCCTGCATGAGCTCCACCTACAGTGCGGTTTACGGGCACAATATAGTAAGTCTATACTAACTTACTCGTCTCTGCGAGAAGTGAATGTATTGAGTCCATACCCAACTCGTGCATGAGCTGTGGACTTAAAAGCAGTTGCATGACTGATCGGTGGGCATCTCAGCAACATTATTTGAAGGCTATAATAAAAAGTTTTATAAAGTGACAGTTACAATTTAAGTACAGTAATACGATTGTTATCCCAGAGTTTTGTTGTAAGAAGTCTTGGGGGTCTATGCTTGTTATATCCCAGATATTATGAATATAACTATGGTAAATGACGTGTAGAAGTTGTGTTTTCATTTCCCCTTTTGACTAAACTCCAGTGTTGTACTTACTTAATAACTTTAGTGGTTTTGATTTTTCTTTGAAATTAGAATACAAGTCAGTTGAGGAATGTGAGGAACTGGTGATCAATACCCTGGCAGCGTTCAGCAATTTATCTTACTATCAAAATGACAGCTCTGTAATTGCCAAAAGAAGAATAGAGATTTCTACTTGTAAGTTTTCCTTTTTTTTAACTTAATATTTTTATCAAGGCTGAAAGGTTTCTATTTAACCCTTTTTCTGTTAAGAAGTCTAAGCTCAGGTATAGCACAGGGCAGGACAAAGGAAGCTCAATGTCTGGTAGGGTAAAACATACTGTACATGAAAACGATAGCAGCATTAAGAAAGAAAGTGGATGCCCCAGCAGACAATAATGCAATGTCATAATGAACCATTGTGCTCTGTCACTTGTATGTGACCGTGACCGATTCTTGATGTAATCTGCAGTGCCCCATTTGAATGGAGTGACTGGCACATTATTAATTGCCTATGGTACTGCCGAAGATGGCCAAGTACAGTGTTCAGCTATCTACAGCAGTGCCATAGAAGTGGCTTGCAATCTTGACAGTTATTATTATTATTATAAGGGAAAATATAGACAGGTACAATAAACGTGTGCTAGACAAGGGACACACAAGTACAGAAGGAGAGAGGACCCTGCCCGCGAGGGCTCACAGTATACAGGGATGGGTGAGGATACACTAGGAAAGGGTAGAGCTGGTCGTGCGATGTTTCAGTAGACTGAGGATCATTGTAGGCTGTAGGCTTGTCGGAACAGGTGGGTCTTCAGATTCTTCTTGAAGGTTTCCGTTGTTGGTGAAAGTCTGATGTTTTGCGGTAGGGAGTTCCAGAGTATGGGGGAAGCCCGGGAGAAGTCTTGTATGCGGTTGTGGGAAGAAGAGATGAGGGGGAGTCGAGAAGGAGCTCTTGAGAGGATCGAAGGTTGCGTGTGGGTAGGAAGCGGGAGACCATGTCACAGATGTATGGAGGAGAAAGGTTGTAGATGGCTTTGTATGTCATGGTTAGGGTTTTGAACTGAAGCCTCTGGGCAATAGGAAGCCAGTGAAGGGCCTGGCATAGGGGGGAGGCTGGGGAATATCGGGGAGACAGGTGGATTAGTCGGGCAGCAGAGTGTAGGATGGACTGGAGTGGTGCTAGAGGGGAGGCCAGACAGTAGGAGGTTGCAGTAGTCGAGGCGGGAGATAAAGGGCGTGCACTAGTGTTTTTGTGGTTTCATGGTTGAGGAATGAGCGGATCCGGGAAATATTTTTGATTTTGAGGCGGCAGGAGGTGGCGAGGGCTTGGATGTGTGGTTTGAAAGAGAGGGCAGAGTCGAGGATCGCCCCAAGGCACCGAGCATGCGGGACTGGGGAAAGTGAGCAGCCATTGACATTAATGGATAGGTCTGGTGGAGGGGAAGAATGAGGTGGGGGAAAGATGATGAATTCTGTTTTGTCCATGTTCAGTTTGAGAAAGCGAGCAGAAAAGAAGGCTGAGATAGCAGACAGACACTGTGGGATTTTGGTCAGTAGGGAGGTGAGGTCAGGTCCAGATAGGTAGATCTGAGTGTCATCGGCGTAGAGGTGATACTGCAAGTCATGGGATTCTATGAGCTGTCCCAGGCCGAAGGTATAGATGGAGAAGAGTAGGGGTCCTAGGACTGAGCCTTGAGGAACACCGACAGACAGGGGCGAGGTGAGGAGGTGGTGTGTGAGAGGGAGACACTGAATGTTCGGTCTGTTAGATATGATGAGATCCAGGATAGGGCCAAGTCTGTGATGCCAAGAGATGAGAGAATCTGTAGCAGGAGGGAATGGTCCACGGTGTCGAAGGCAGAAGACAGGTCCAGGAGAAGGAGGACAGAGTAGTGTCGCTTGCTCTTGGCGGTTAGCAGGTCGTTAGTGACTTTAGTTAGGGCAGTTTCAGTTGAGTGATGCGGTCGGAAGCCGGATTGTAAACGGTCAAAGAGGGAACAGGAGGAGAGGTGGGAGGACAGTTCGAGATATACATGCTGTTCCAGTAGTTTTGAGGCGTAGGGGAGAAGAGATATCGGGCGATAGTTAGACACAGAGGATGGGTCGAAGGAGGGCTTTTTGAGGATGGGAGTGATTGAGGCATGTTTTAAGGATGAAGGAAAGACACCATTTGTAAGTGAAAGGTTGAAGAGGTGTGTGAGGGTAGGGATGAAGACTGTGGCAAAGTTAGGGATGAGGTGGGACGGGAGTGGGTCAAGCGCGCAAGTGGTGAGGTGTGATCGTGACAGGAGAGTGGAGAGCTGATCTTCTGTCATGGTGGTGAAGCTGGTTTTGGAAGAACAGGGCTGAGTGGCTAAGAGGGGCATTGGCGGCTGCGGGCCAAAGCTTTCTCTGATCATATCAATCTTTTGCTTAAAGAAGGAGGAAAAGTCTTCAGCAGAAATGAGAGGAGAGGGAGGAGGTGCTGGGGGACGGAGTAGAGAATTGAAAGTGTTGAAGAGCTGTTTAGGGTTGTGAGACAGGGAGGATATGAGAGATGCGAAGTAAGTTTGTTTTGCGGCAGACAGCGTGGACTTGAAGCTGGCGAGGGACTGCTTGTATGCGTTGAGGTGCTCGGTAGAATGGGTTCTCTTCCATCTCCGCTCGGCAGCCCTGGAAGCCCGTCTCAGTTCTTTGGTCAGGCCGGTCAGTCAGGGCTGCCTGTTGATTGTACGAGTTATGCTCTGCGTGAGGGGGGCGGGCGAATCAAGTGTGGATTTTATTGTGGTGTTTATAAATGTGGCAGCAGCATCTGTGTCATTAAGTGAGGCTATGTCTGTGAGAGGGAGGAGGGACTCAGAGAGCGATTGTAAATTGAGGTGTTTGAGATTTCTGCGAGGGTGGGTGAGTTTGTGGAGTGAGGGATGCATACTAACAGAGGAGAGGGAAGAGAATGTCAGTAGGTTGTGATCAGACAGGGGGAGTGGGGAGTTAGTGAGATTAGTGAGGGAACAGAGGCGGGTGAAGATAAGGTCCAGCGTGTGACCATCTTTGTGAGTGGCCGCAGAGGACCATTGAGTGAGGCCGAGGGAAGCCGTGAGCTATAGAAGTTTAGAGGCAGCCGGGGTGGAAATGTCAATGGGGATGTTGAAATCGCCCATGATGATGGTGGGGATGTCAGCAGAGAGGAAATGGAGTAGTCAGGTGGTGAAGTGGTCGAGAAAGGTGGAGATGGCTAGTTCCGGGGGGCGGTAGATGACAGCCAGTTGGAGGTTGGAGGGGGAATAGATGCGGACGGAGTGCACCTCGAACGAGGGAATAGCAGCGGAGGGTGGAAGTTGAATAGGGGTAAAGGAGCAAGTATCAGACAGGAGTAAGCCAACCCCTCCACCACGTTTGTTGCTGGGGCGAGGGGTGTGAGAGAGATGGAATACGCCATAGGAAAGCGCAGCTGGAGAGGCTGTGTCAGAGGGGGTGAGCCAGGTTTCAGTGATGCCAAGGAAGGAGAGTTTGTTGGTGATAAAGAGGGAGTTGCTTCAGTAAAAGGGGATACTACAGAGTCCAATCCTCAGGATCAGTGAGGGTCCCAGAAATCCGCAGAATAGGTGATAACGTGCTAGATTGGTACAACCCCTGTAAGTCACTGCGATTATTCCAAATCTTTTTCACGTGCTGCAAACAACTTGAAAGGGAAAAATAAAGCCTTATTGAAAAGTGCAAAAAATGGTGTGGATGTGGTTTTAGGCTTGTGTGTTTGATATAGATCCCCAAGAAGCCATCATTTGCTCTCATATCCCATTGCACCATTATGTAGCATGGCGGCGATATCATGATTGGAGTCACAAAGAGTGTAACAGGAGAATTGGGATGGTGCCAGGAGGATGCCCAGGATTAATAAGTTATTTAGCACACTACTAGAAATGGCCACGCTGTAGGTGATAACTTTTTAGGTGGTTCACAGCTTACTTTTGAGCAGTTTTGGCAGATCTTGATTTTGTTTTGCCTGGTAGAAATAAGATAAATCTTGTGCATTTCTAGTTGGAAAGGAATGTATTATTAACGACAAGTATAAAAACCAAAGTTTCTATTACTGTTTTCAACTTGATTTAAAAATTTTCAGCAGAATAAGATATAGTAAAACACCTCTGTCTTCATAATAGTGCTACTACAGTTATTGCTGTGCAACAACATGGAGGGAATACTTGAAGCTACTCGAGTATACGGCAACCTGTCTCAATACCAGGATGTACAGGATTTCATCTTGGAACAAAATGGTGAGCTGCAGTGTTTTCCACAACAACATTATTACTGTACAAATGATCTTTTTCTTTAGATATATCCCATCCCTTTACACACATGGCTACACTGCACCATTGGATGCGACAGCGGACATGGAACTAAAGTTTGCTATAGAAGTGAATGGAAGGTCACATTGCGATACCTACATTACTGCAACAAGTGAGTCACAAAACAATCCAAGTCTAATAGTATATGCATCACAATGCAACCCTATTCACTTTTATAGTACCGCAATATAGAAGAAGCACCAAGCGAACTTCAGCCTCTTGACCAAAGTCGTTTTCATTTAAAACCTCCTTGGTGTATTTGCACACTTTGATTATTTAGATGCAGAACTTTCTGCACCATTTTAGCATCTCTTGGCAGGAAAAATGCAGCAGCATAAGTGCGCGTTTTTGCCACATTTTCTATGTGTTTTTGTAGCATTTTTGGATACCAATGAATGCTATAAAAAAAGATTAGAGATAGATATAGACAGGCAGACATTTAATTTCACAACCTCCCAACATATTATAAAATTGCACCCTGTGAAGCTTACTGGACAGCTTTTTATGATCAAATGAATAAAGAAATAAATGGTGGTCCCCCATTTTTTGTAACCTGCAAAGGTAATGCAGACAGCTTAGAGCTGATATTATCAGGCTGGGAAGGTCCATGGTTATTGGGTCCTACACAACCTAAAAATACCAGCCTGCAGTCATCCCAGAACTGGAGCATCACTTTAGATGCCCTAATTCTAGCGATTTGCCTTCGCTGTACTCGATTGTCCTGCTGCGTTGGCATTCGGGGTAATGGTAGTTGTGGTTGATGTCAGCCGTGAATTGTCCAAAAACAGCTGACATCAAGACCTCGTGCTAGTAATGGAGAGGTAGCTATCAGACACACCTATTACTAACCTAGTAGGTAAAAATAAAATATACCCACAAAAAATCTCTATTTAAATAAAGGCTCGCCCACTCTTTCTCTGGTTCATTTTAATAAAAAAAATGCAGGTCTGACATAGTACAGGTAATCCAACCTAGTCCACGAATGGAAACCTTAAAAAAAAAAAAAAAAAAAAAAGGCACGGTCCCTTGTTCATCACTTTATTAGAAAAAAAAACTTTTTTTTCTAATAAAGTGGTTGTGCAATTGCCGTATATGTCTGTTACTACGTCTATCTAGTCTGTCTGTCTGTCTATATATGTCTGTTTGTATGTCTTTCTATATCTATTATCTTTCTCTATAGATCCGACAGAAAAAGAGACTCTCTTCTCTAATGATAAAAATCCTATATTAGTACGGTACATCAACACCAAGGCATATCCATATTAAAACCATTTTAAAACAGAAAATAAGGGAATGTGTAGGATGCAAAAAACAGACCCGGGGCACAATATAAAACACTACATTCGTTGTAACTGTAAGATGGGTAGGGTATACACACATAGAATATAAATAACATTTAATTAATGAATGTTAGATTTCCTTGCCAGCATGCATGATCTGATCACCCAACAAAAAACCATTTTGCTCTTTCGTTATGTTGCTGACGCGTTTACTCAGTCTCATGATTGGGAACAAGCACCTCCTTGTTTAAGTGCATATTAAGGCTGCGGTCCATGATGAGTATTTGGTAACGTTTTGATTTTGCAGATTTTCTGTAGCATTTCTGTACCTATTAAGTAAACTACGTTACTTTTTTTTTCCTTGTGTTTCTGAGCGCTTCTTTTCGTGCTTTTTTTAATCCCTTGTTTAACGCTGGGGTTTTTGTCTCTTTTTGGTATGTAATGTTTTAAAGGAAGCTGTTTTTAATACTTCTTGGTATTTGGCTGTGGCAAACCTTTATTGATACAGTCGTGCTTATTCCATGCATATTTAGTGCGCTTTTGCAATGGAAATGCACTAAAAATCCAGATTTTTAAAATGTGGATTTTTCACATTTAATGCAGTTCTATGGGAAAAAATCCACACATGAAAGTCTGTCTACTTGCAAGTGAAAAGGACATGTTGAGGATTTTGAAAAATGCACCACAGGTCAATTTATGCTGCATAAAAAAAGAAGTACCTTGGTGTGAGGTAGTGACCGGGGTCATGTGCGAGGGACGCTATGTGTCCCCCAGGATACGCAAAGAAGCATATTGAGGCCGCGGGAGTGCATTGCAGTCACAGGCATAGCTGTGGTTGCAATGCAAAATAAAAGTGAGTGTTGGTCTTGGGCAAGCTGTTTGTCCAAGGCAGATTTAGGAAAATCTGCCATGGGCTTTTATTTTTTAAATGGACTACAGGAAGGTAGCGGGGCGGTCCGTGTCCTCCCCTGGCCGGGGTTTCCATGTGGCCTACGGCCACAGGTTGATAGTAAAAACCCCTGCAACAGAGGGTTGGGTGTGTCAGTGTGGAGTTTGCAAGGTGCAGAGCAGACGGCTCTGCAAAAGCTCAGCCTGTGTGAGGGAACATAGAGCCAAGCAGAGTGAACTCCTGGCACCCCACAGCGTAATACGGTGGTGCAGTTGCCATCGGCAACCGGACACATTTACAGACTGTCTTGTTTCCCAGCTGAGGATACCATTTGCAAGTTTTGCACATTAAAACTACGCTTACTTTGAACATTCCTGGGTCACTGCCTCATCACTGTACAGTGAGGACACCACTGCACTATACTTGGGCATGAGATTTCTATAAGTCTCATTCACTTTGCTGGAACTGTAAGACACTGCTTTTTCATGCGCAGCAAAAAATACTAAGCTTCAAACTCTCGTTGTGGGAACTTAACCTCAAGCAAGTCTTCAACCAGGGACTGAAAAGTAATTCTACATTTCACATGTATATTTACCATGATTAATTCCCTCATTTTGCCTCCCTCTACCTCTTCTGCTCACTACCTCACACTACCTCTTCTGCTCACTACCTCACTCTACCTCTTCTGCTCGCTTCCTCACACTGCCTCTTCTGCGTTCTGCTCCTGCTGCTTCCAAGTTGGCTGCCACTATGGCATGGGTGTCAAACTCAAGGCTTGCAGGCCAAATCCTGCCCATCGTGTCATTCTGTGCGGCACATGAGTTCAGGACACACTTCAACACTGCTCCAACTGCTCTCCTATGGGGAAAGTGGAGAGCCAGTTTGAGCAGTGTTGAAGTGTGTGCCAGAGCTCAAAATCTAAAATGGCAGCGCCCCCTTTGCTGGCGCCACCCCCTCTACCAAGTACTGCTTGCGTTCTACATCGAAACAGCTAGTGCTTAGCGGGGAGGCGGAACTGACACAGGGAGCTTATGCAATCTTCGAATCCGAGCAGATGCAACCAAAAGGAGATGGTGAATGCAGGTGCCAGCAAGAGGAGCCGTGAACGCAGTCAGCCAGTACAAACAGTGAATGCAGTCAGCCAGCACAAAAAGTGAAGCAGTGATCACAGTCAGCCAGCATAAGCGGTGAGCACAGTTACCATAGTCAGTCACCACAGTTAGAGCTATGAACACAGTTAGCCTGCATAAACAGTGAACGCAGTGATCACAGTCAGCTTAAACAAATGGTGAACACAGTGATCACAGTCAGCCTTCATAAATGATGAAGGAAGAGAAGGCAGTCGGCCAGCGCAAACTGTGTACGCAGCACAAACGGTCAATACAAAAACAACCAGCACTTTTGTGTGGTTTCATTTTTTAATCCGACCAGAAACAGCCAGTACTTAGCATACGGAGCAGTCCATCTTGAACTGTGAGGTATGGCACAGTTCTCTTAGACCTACTACTCAAGGACATCACTTTTAGCCCCACTAACCAGAGACTGCACTCTTAACCTCACTACCCAGAGACAGCTCTCTTATAGCCTCTGGCCAGCCTGCGCATTGCAGTCCATGCTCGAACCTCATTGCACAGACGTCTACATGAGCCCTTACATTTACGAGTGCCCTTTTAAGTCAACCATAATGCTAATGTGGCCTTTGGTGAAAAAGAGTTAAACACCATTGTACTATGGCATGGGTAGTACATTGGTAAGTGTAAACCACACTTTCCCTGCCTTTCTTATTACATAGCACAGAGAACGCATGATTTAGACTTACTGGTCTCCCACATACATAATGTATAGTCACTTTTCATTTCCAGAGTGGAGGGTCACTTTAACTGATAGCATATTGTAGGAGACTATACAGTTAATAGTCCTCATGATGAAACTTATCAAACATTTTATATTTATCAGATAAGAAAGCTAGTATCAAAGAAGAATGTTGTTTTTTTTACTTTACATCTTTTTTTATCTTGCTCTCCTGAAGGTCAGGAACAATTTTCTAGAGATGAACTATTCATATTCATTTGTTTACCAGCTCTCTGCATCTCAGATTTCATCATTGAAAGAAAAGTATAATAGAAATATTCTACAAAAATGAAAGACATTGTACAGGAGTATGGCACCATGGAAAATTGTTGTACTATGTTATAAACTGTGAAATAAGAGCTGTTGTGCATATAAAGTAATAAAATACTGAAGCTTAAGGACCCTTTTTTTTTTATTCCTTGGTAGAATCAAAGGCTATATTGCTTATTAAGGTACGGCTAAAGGTCTTTTGAAGTTGAGTTATTCACATTCTTATGTTTGTTTTTGTTTTACCATACAGTATATAAATTCATTGTTGCCTTACTGGATTCTGGAAAACAAGATGTCTGCTTCTCTGCTTGTGGGGTACTGATTAATCTGGCTAACGACAATAATAAGAAAGCTTTGCTAAAAGGAGAAGGGCTGTTGATAAGTAAGTAGCCATTTATTTCAAAATCTGTTTGCTTTTATAATGTAATTTCCAAATAAGTTGTCCATCTTGAGGACATATTTTCTCTTAATCTCTTAAATGCATGTATTTGAGGCTAAAAATCATTTTGGCAATTGGGTTGCATAAAAAAAAAAATTCACTACTTGTCTTTTGCAGGCTCTTTGTTTTCAACTTTGATGTGATGTCTGTCTATAAATCAGCTGAGAGGAGCTCATAAAAAGACAAATAAGAGTTACAAACTCCTTGCCAGGCAGTCCTAATGCGCCGACTTATGGATTCTCCATTAAAGAAGACCTTTTACTACATTTTTCATGTTGTCTCCAGTTCAACAAAAGTTAGCAATCAAAGTACTTGACACCTGATAAGTTAACTTTTGTTATGTTCAAGCAGGTTTTAGTAGACTGTTTACACAGGGGGCGTATACTTCTTCCACCTCTATGAGTTGCCCAATCAGGGAGGAAATGGTGGAGGAGGTAAGAGTGGCTGGGACTCTAGGAGGTAGTGACCATGCTATTTTAGAATTTTGGATAACAAGAGGAGGAAGACCTGTGAAGACTCAGACGTCAAGGTTAGATTTCAGAAAGGCAGATTTTAAGGAACTCAGAAAGAGAATTGGAGGGATCCAATGGCTGGATATCCTTAAGGACAAAAATGTCCAGGAAGGATGGAAAATCTTGAAAAATTAGAGTCTCAAAGCACAATCGTTAACAATTCCGAAAAGAGGGAAGAATGGGAAGCATTTAAGGAAACCAGGATGGATGAACATAGAACTTAAACACATGCTAAAAAGGAAGAAAGAAATGTTTATCAAATGGAAAGAGGGAGGCATATCTAAAGAAGAATATAATGCCGTCTGCAGAACCTGCAGGGCACAAATCAGATTATCTAAAGCTGACAATGAATTAAGGCTTGCAAGTGACGTCAAAAGCAACAAAAAAGGATTTTGGGGATACGTCAAAAGTAAAAGAAAAGTCAAAGATGCTATAGGATTTTTACAGGATGAAAATGATGAAATGGTAAGTCAGGATGTTGAGAAGGCTGAACTTTTAAATTCCTATTTTGCATCTGTTTTCTCTCAGAAAGGAAATGTAACATCAACTGATCTTCACTGTCCTATTAAAGGAATAGAAGAATCCAGGATATCTATAAACAGAAAGACAGTGAGGAAACACTTAGCTAACATAAATGAATTCAAGTCTCCAGGTCCAGATGAATTACACCCCAGGGTACTGAAGGAGATAGCAGAAGAAATTCTTGAACCACTGTCCATAATCTTTGAAAATTCTTGGAGAACAGGAGAAGTCCCAGAAGACTGGAGAAGAGCAAATGTTGTTCCTATCTTCAAAAAGGGGAAGAAGGTGGACCCAGGGAACTACAGGCCGGTGAGTCTGACTTCTATACCAGGAAAGATCTTTGAACAAATTATTAAAGAACATGTATGCAAGTACCTGGATAAGAATGAAGTGATTAAACAGAGTCAGCATGGGTTTGTAACTAATAAGTCATGTCAGACTAACTTAATTTCCTTCTATGACAGAATCACTGACTGGGTGGATCAGGGAAATGCTGTAGATATAGTATATCTTGACTTCAGCAAAGCATTTGACAAAGTATCTCACACAATCCTTATTGAAAAAATGACTAAGTATGGAATGGACAAGGCAACTGTTAGGTGGATTCATAACTGGCTTAGTGATCGGACCCAAAGAGTGGTTGTAAATGGCTGCACATCCAGTTGGAAGAATGTCTCAAGTGGGGTACCACAAGGCTCTGTTTTGGGCCCTGTATTGTTCAACATCTTTATCAATGATTTAGATGAAGGAATTGAGGGTAAACTGATCAAATTTGCTGATGACACAAAGCTAGGAGGGGTAGCTAATACTAGAGAAGAGAGAGAGAGGATTCAAAAGATATACATAAACTGGAGCAGTGGGCAGCAACTAACAGAATGGATTTTAACAGGGAAAAATGCAAAGTACTACATCTGGGCAATAAAAATGAAAAAAGCATATACAAAATGGGAGGAATAGGGCTAAGTAACAGCACATGTGAAAAAGACTTGGGTATACTAATTGATCACAGACTTAACATGAGTCAACAGTGTGATGCAGCAGCAAAAAAGGCAAATGCAATTCTAGGATGTATCAACAGAAGCATACAGTCTAGATCACGTGAGGTCATTATTGCCCTCTACTCCTCTTTGGTCAGACCTCATCTGGAATACTGTGTCCAGTTTTGGGCACCACATTTTAAAAAAGACATCAACAAACTGGAGCAAGTTCAGAGAAGAGCCACCAGAATGGTGACCGGTCTGCAAACCATGTCCTATGAGGAACGGCTGCAGGATTTGGGAATGTTTAGCTTGCAAAAAAGAAGACTGAGAGAAGACTTAATAGCTGTCTACAAATATCTCAAGGGCTGTCACATTGTAGAAGGATCATCTTTATTCTCATTTGCACAAGGAAAGACTAGAAGCAATGGGATGAAACTGAATGGGAGGAGACACAGATTAGATATTAGAAAAAACTTTTTGACAGTTAGGGTGATCAATGAGTGGAACAGGCTGCCACGAGAGGTGGTGAGTTCTCCTTCAATGGAAGTCTTCAAACAGAGGCTGGATAGACATCTGTCTGGGATGATTTGAGAATCCTGCTTTGAGCAGGGGGTTGGACCAGAAGGCCCAGGAGGTCCCTTCCAACTCTACCATTCTATGATTCTATGATTCTATGATAAGCAGGCAACACAGCAGAAAAAGAACACACCCCCATCATAGCTATGATTTCTCAGTTTGTAAGATGTTAGGATACAACCCTGATATCCTGGTCTAACCTCCTGCATGATTAGAAAGTGATGAGAGCTTAGAGCACAGATATCTCAAACCTTTCTGATAAGGTTTCTCTGAGGAAAAGGATTGCACAGCTGAGTTTAGCTGTGTCACATTAGAGACCCTTCTATTGACTCTGGAGATCACACTTATGTCTGTTATGCTTAGGGCAACTTAAAATTGCTCTACAGTGAGAGCACAACAAGCTACTACTGTGTGAGATGTAATGACACCCAACTGTCCTCACACTGCAGAGCGATTACAAGATGCTGTGAGCCTACCAGACATATATGTGTATATCTGGCCCCTCTCCAGACAGACAGTGTGGGGGAGATGCCATACAGCAGGGCTGGCAGTGTTATGAGAAAAGGAGAACTGAGAGAAGGGTTTGTAATTTGATACAGCTAAACTCAACTGCACTTTCTAATCATGCAGGAGGTTGGACCAGGAGATCAAAGCTGTATCCTTGCATCACACACACTGAGATATGTGCTATAAGTTATGACGTGAACATGTGAGAGGTGAACTAAAAAAAATCTACAGCTATTATTACATCCTGTTTCCAGTTCAGCTTGAAAAATATGGTGAAAGTTCCTCTTTAATTCTGCAGCCATCAATAGTCAGTGCAACACAAAGGTTATCAAAGGCAAACGATGCAAAATGTTTAATGAAGCCCAATTGCAAAAATGATTTGTAGCCCCAATTACATGTCAACAACATTGTCCCCAAAATGGAACAACCCATTTAATCCAGTCTACAATGTCTGTATTATTAAATTATTTGTATTAGGATTTCTTTTTTTTTTTTTTATTTAAGAGGTTTCCTAAAAACACTTTGTACCTATCCATCTAAGGCTAGTTTCACACTAGCGTTCGGCAGGGCTGCGGAGGGTTGTGTACTTCCTCCATCAAGCCCTGCCCACTGCCGCACCTTTTCCTTTCACCGCCGCCTACCTCTGCATGCGTCCGGCGTACCCTATCTTTAACCCCTTAACGACCGCCGATACGCCTTTTAATGGTGGTAGTTAAGGGTACTTAAACCACAGTGCCGTTAATTAACGGCGCTGTGGAAAAAGTGTATAGCGCCCCCCGGAGTTGGACTTTCTCCGGGTCTCAGCTGCCGGGGGTAGCTGAGTCCCCAGAGAACATGATTCGGGTCGGTTTTTACTGACCCCGGGGTTGCGATCGCCGTTATTAACCGTATAACGGCGACTGCAAAAAAAAAAAAATCCGATGTGCCATTTAATTTCTCTCTCCTCTGATGTGATCGCCCTTAGTTAGGGAAAAATAATAAAATAAAGAAAATATATTTATTTCCATTTTTCCATTAGGGTTAGGCTAAAGTGGGTTGGCCTAAAGTTTTAGTGTTTGGGTTAGGCTAAAGTAAGTTGGGTAAAGTTTTAGGGTTAGAGAGGCTAAAGTGAGTTGGGCTAAAGTTTTAGGGTTAGAGAGACTAAAGTGAGTTGGGCTAAAGTTTTAGGGTTAGGCTAAAGTGAGTTGGGCTAAAGTTTTATGGTTAGGCTAAAGTGAGTTGGGCTAAAGTTTTAGGGTTTGGGTTAAGGTTGGGATTATGATTGGGATTGGGATTAGGGTTAGGGTTGGGATTAGGGTTAGGGATGTGTTGGGGTTAGGTTTGTGGTTAGGGTTGGGATTAGTGTTAGGGTTGTGGTTAGGGTTAGGGTTGTGATTAGGGTTATGGTTAGGGTTGGGATTAAAGTTAGGGTGTGTTAGGGTTGGGATTAGGGTTAAGGGAGTGTTGGAGTTAGGGTTGTGATTAGGGTTAGGGTTGGGATTAGGGTTAGGGTGTGTAGGGGTTAAGTTAGAATTAGGGGGTTTCCACTGTTTATTTACATAAGGGGGTCTCCAAATGCGACATGGCGCCCACCATTGATTCCATCCAATTCTGCGTTCAAAAAGTCAAACGGTGCTCCCTCGCTTCTGAGCTCTGCCATGTGCCCAAACAGTGGTTTACCCCCACATATGGAGTATCAGCGTACTCAGGACAAATTGCACAACAACTTTTTGGGTCCAATTCTACTTGCTACCTTGGTAAAATAATACATTTAAAAAAAGTTAAATGTTAATTTTTTCTTTACACATTTCTTCAGTTCCTGTGAAGCATGTAAAGGGTTAATTAACTTCTTGAATGTGATTTTGAGCACCTTGAGGGGTCCAGTTTTTAGAATGGTGTCACTTTTAGGTATTTTCTGTCATGTACACCCCTCAAAGTGACTTTAAATGTGATGTGGTCCCTAAAAAAAATGGTTTTGTAAATTTTGTTGTAAAAATGAGAAATCGCTCGTCAACTTTTAACCCTTATAACTTCCTAACAAAAAACATTTTGTTTCCAAAATTGTGCTGATGTAAAGTGGGAAATGTTATTTATTAAGTAATTTGTGTGACATATCTCTCTGATTTAAGGGCATAAAAATTTAAAGTTTGAAAATTGCAAAATGTTAAAAATTTTTGCCATATTTCCGTTTTTTTCATAAATAAACACAAGTTATATCGAAAAAATTTTACTACTAACATGAAGCACAATATGTCACGAAAAAACATTCTCAGAATCAGCGGGATCCGTTGAAACGTTCCAGAGTTATAGCCTCATAAAGTGTCAGTGGTCAGAATTGTAAAAATTGGCCTGGTCATTTAAGCTGCAAAATGACTCTGTCACTAAGGAGTTAAAATTGGGTACGAAGGCCATGTGGATGTATGCGGATGCCACCGCATGCGTCGTACGCAACATGTTTCATTTTGTTGCGGTCGGCGCAGCGTCAAAACGACGCATGCAGTGGCATCCACGTACATCCACACGGCCTGCGTTCCGAATGTTAAGCATAGGGTACGCAGCACGCATGCAGAGGTAGGCGCGCTAAAAGGAAGAGGTGTGGCAGTGGGCGGGGCTTGACGGAGGAAGTACGCAGCCCTGCCGAACGCTAGTGTGAGACTAGCCTAATACAGTTGTCCCAAGTCCCCATTTCTCCTCAGTTGCACATTAGTGATGCAGAAAAATTGTATGAAGTAATGGTTGAGCATGCTGACTGCCCCTCTATACAACTCTTGGGGTATTCAGAAACGACAAATAAGAGCATTTATTTTTATGAAAAAAAGATAATAATCAGAACACTTATTATAACCAGGTTGGTTGAGTGCCTTCGTGACTTTGGGTGCACCGACTGGCAGCTGGCTGGATTAGTGTGCAAAGCTTTCTGGAATTTCATGGATGATACAGAACTGATCCTTGGATTGGAAGAGACCAATAAACTTTTGGACCTGTTGTCCTCTTTCCTTGGTAAGACCGTGGGGGAGGGAGTGCACTTTAAGTTTTTCAAGCATAAAAAAAAATAATTACAATATATATTAGTGACTATGAAACAAGTTTATTGCCTCATATTTTCTACCTGAGAAGTCATTGTTTTTCCTGGTTCCATCTTTATTATGTTTCAGGGGCAATGAGGGTTCTTGGCAAATATAAGAGCACTTTCCTTTGTTCATATCTTTTTATTTGTCACCCATGGCTGCAATTATTCATAATTGTATCTTCACCTTTTATAAAGAGATTTTGTTTTGTTAAAGATGAACAGATCGCACTTGATCACCGGTGGAATGAAGACCTAATGGACTACCAGAGGGAATGCTGGGAAGTCGAATTTAAACCTGTGGCTTCACAGCTCTTGGACAAAATTCACAGCCATCATTCATATTTGGAGCCCTTGCCAGGTCCGGTGTAGACTCATTGTGAATACGTGAACCATCTTAGCGGACCTTCAGAAAGTGTGCCTTTTGCCCTAGCCTCAAAATGTATAGTAATTTATTGATTGTAGAGCAATTGTCTCTAGTGTAGCTCATATGTTTTGTGTTGAGCTAATAAAGCACTCATAAGTAAATGTTTGAGAAATGTACATTTATCAGCTGGAAAAGTTGATTCTTAACCATGTTTCTCAGTAGCTACGTGTTTTTGGCATTAAAACTGGATCATCTTGAAAGTGAATTTTGTGCTACAGAATTTTCATTTTGAGGCCTTCCAACATTCTTAAATAGAAAATATTGCCCAGTGTGACTAAATACCTCACTGAGCCAAACCCAACCTTACTGAACAGAGCAATCTTTCTATTGGTCCTTGCAAGCCAAGAAAAGGTGATTCCTGAGTCACACTTGGTCATAGTCCATGCCAACATTTCAAAGATAACTAAAATTGTGTAGTGCCACCTCTAAAAATACGTGGAGCCAAAGGAGACCGTCAGAGAGAAAATATTGCTTAATTTCTGACCGAATATTCGTGTTCGCGCCTATAAATAAAAAATGAACTATCCTCTTCTGTAATCAGAGAGGAAAGTTCACTGCCTGCAAAGACAATGATACTGGGGCAAAACCTGTTGGAAGAAGATTCTCTCCTCGGTAACTGGGTTACCCAATAGACAGTATGACTGCACATGAGAGCATGGGACAATAGATGTCTATCATATAGAGTAATATATAGGCTAAACATGTATACTCTATCCTGTAAGGAAAATGAGATTGCACATAGCCCAAACAGAAAAAATGCATTACATCCTTATGTAATAAAATATCAGATGAGGCTTATGTCAGGGAAGGATAATAAATTGGAGGGGTCTCACCAATTGCTGTAGTCCACTTGCCCAAATAGCATGTCCTCCTGGACGGTCCTCCAGAAAAGAAATGGGACGATTGATACCCCTATCAGTCCCTAAGGGGCTAGATTTAAACTAATCCCCCAAGACTCCTCCCTGACAAAGGTATTCCACAACTACCACTAGGCTGAGTGTTGTGAATGGGTTTGAGATGAGTTCTGAGCAGAGGCTCCCTCTGGTGGTTACAAGCGGTGCTAGTGAAGATTGTGAGGACTGGGAATCAGGTGTTACTGACTGGTCTTATATAAGGGAGTCATTTTCCCATCAGGGTTGCCGGTGATCAATTGTTCTGGTCTGAATCCTTCATTCCAGTTTCCCTTGTAGCCTGCTGTGTCGTTTCTGCATCTCCTGCTTACAGATAAGACTTTTGCTTCTTTTGTGTTTGTGCTATATTTTTGCATTTTGTACTGCACTTCTTTGGGGGCCTTCTGGGTCCCCTCTGGGGGTTCTGCCCTCTCAGTTTAGTTCAGCCACCCTTCTTTTTTCTTTTTTAGTAGATTGGGCCCCACTTTGCTCATATATTTTTTTTTGTGTCAGTATTTCCTATCCTTGTCTATTTAGATGTTTGGGGCGTTTGCTCATATATTTTGGTTCTGTCGGCAGATTTTCCTGTTTCTACTGTTACGATGTTTGTTTCTCAGTGTACTGGGGTTCTGACCCGGGAAGCAGGCTTCCTCTGTTGTGGTGGTTAGTTCAGGGTGACTGAAGCTCTAGATCCAACTGAGCTCTGGTGTCTTGCCTTCTATTGTGTGCTTCAGTACTGCATCCATGATCAACAGGGTTTTTTTATACAGTATCACCGGCCTAAAAAATTGAAAATTGTATGGTACTCACAGAAGGGAAAAATATTGTGAAAGAAAAAAGGTTGTCAGAGTTGTCAGAGATATTTTTTGTTTGTTGCATTTTTTTTTTTTTTTTTTCCCTCTGTATCTCTGGGTGCTGGGGAGGATCTTTTCTCCCAATGGAGTTTGCACGGTTGTCTGGCCGTGTGGATCAGCTTGCCACTGAGGTTCAGAGTATTGCTGCATATCTTGCTAGGTTGCCTGTTGTGGAACCTAGGATCCCATGCCAGATTTGTTTTTGGGGGATCGAGCTAAGTTTCAGAATTTCAAAAATAATTGTAAATTGTTTTTTGCCTTAAAATCTAAGTCCTCAGGAAACGCAGCGCAGCAGGTTCAAATTATCATCTCTCTCCTGCGCGGCGATCCTCAGGATTGGGTTTTTTCCCTGATACCTAGGGATCCTGTTTTGAGTGATGTTGATGCGTTTTTTCAGGCTTTGGGGTTATTGTACGATGAGCCTAATGTCACTGATCAAGCTGAAAAAACCTTGTTGGCATTAAATCAGGGGCTTGATGACGCTGAGTTATACTGTCAGAGATTCCGTAGGTGGGCAGTCCTGACCAAATGGAATGACGACGCTTTGGCGGCCCTTTTCCGGAAGGGTCTGTCAGATAATGTAAAGGATGTTATGGTGGGATTCCCTGTCCCCTCTGGTCTCAATGATTCTATGTCATTAGCGATTCAAATTGACAGACGTTTGCGTGAGCGGAGAAGTATGCGTGGAATGGTGTTGCCTTGTGAACCAGCTTCTGAACCCATGCAGTGTGATGGAGTGGTGTCTGGGGCACAGCGTCATGAGTTTCGAAAGCGCAATGGGTTATGTTTCTACTGTGGTGATGCCTCTCATGCTATTTCAGTCTGCCCTAAGGGGAAGACGTTTTGCACGCTCAGTTGTCTTGGGTAGTGTTCAGACTAAGTTTTTATTAACTGTCACTCTGATATGCTCTCTGTCCTCATTTTCTGCTCAGGCTTTCGTTGATTCTGGAGCAGCTATTAACCTGATGGATTATGATTTTGCTAAACGTTGTGGGTTTCCCTTGATACCCCTACAGAAGTCTATTCCCCTACTGGGGATCGATTCTACCCCTTTGGCTGAGAATAAACCCCAGTTTTCTACTCAGGTGATAATGAGGGTTGAACCTGATCACCAGGAGTGCTGCAAATTTTTGGTTCTATATAATCTGCATGACATTATCGTGCTGGGTTTCCCTTGGTTACAGTCTCATAATCCTGTTTTGGATTGGAAATCTGTGTCTGTAACCAGTTGGGGCTGCCAATGTGTTAATACCAACACTCCTGTTTTTTCTGCCTCCCCCAGGCTCAGGATGTTACTGACTTTTTGTTTGATTTTTCTGATGTGTTTAGCGAAAGTAAATCTGCATCCTTGCCTCCCCATAGGAGCTATGACTGCGCTATTGAATTAGTGCCGGGTAGTAAATTCCCTAAAGGTCGCCTTTTTAACTTGTCTGTACCTGAACATGACGCTATGCGGTCTTATATCAAGGAATCATTGGAGAAGGGTCATATCAGACCATCCTCTTCACCCTTAGGTGCCGGTTTTTTCTTTGTGGCCAAAAAAGATGGTTCATTAAGGCCGTGTATTGATTATCGTCTCTTGAACAATATTACTGTGAAATATCAATACCCGTTACCCTTGATTTCTGACCTGTTTTCCAGGGTGAAAAACGCTAGTTGGTTTACCAAGCTTGACCTCAGGGGGGCGTATAACCTTATTCGCATTAAGCACGGGGATGAATGGAAGACGGCATTCAATACCCCTGAAGGGCATTTGAGTACCTAGTGATGCCCTTTGGGCTCACTAATGCTCCTTCCGTCTTCCAGTCCTTCATGAATGACATTTTCAGGGATTTTGTGGATAAATTTCTGATTGTTTATTTGGATGATATCTTGATTTTTTCTAATGACTGGGACTCTCATGTGAAACATGTTCGAACTGTATTTCAGATTTTGAGAGAGAATGCTCTGTATGTGAAGGGATCAAAGTGTCTTTTTGGCGTACAGAGGATCTCATTTCTGGGATTCATTTTGTCCCCATCTGTTATTGAAATGGACCCGGTCAAGGTTCAGGCCATCTGTGATTGGGTCCAACCTACTTCATTAAAGGCTCTTCAGAGATTTTTGGGTTTTGACAATTTTTATCGTAAATTTATTGGTAATTTCTCGGTTATTGTTAAACCATTAACTGATTTGACCAGAAAGGGTTCTGATGTGGTGAATTGGCCTCCTGAGGCAGTCTCTGCATTTCAGGAACTTAAGCAGAGATTCACTTCTGCTCCTGTTCTACGGCAGCCTGATGTTTCTCTGCCATTTCAGGTGGAGGTTGATGCCTCTGAAATTGGGGCAGGTGCCGTTTTGTCCCAAAAAGATCCAGAGACCTCTAAAAGTAACCCTTGTGCCTTTTTCTCTCGAAAATTTTCTCCTACTGAACGTAATTATGACGTGGGTAATCGGGAGTTGTTGGCCATGAAGTGGGCTTTTGAAGAGTGGAGACATTGGCTGGAGGGAGCCAAACATCAGGTGGTGGTCCTTACGGACCATAAGAATCTGGTCTATCTGGAATCTGCCAAGCGACTCAATCCTAGACAGGCCAGGTGGGCCTTGTTTTTCACACGTTTTAATTTTGTGGTTTCCTTTCTTCCTGGCACTAAGAATGTTAAGGCGGATGCCCTCTCGAGGAGTTTCCTTGCGGACTCTCCTGAGTTATCTGATCCTTCTGTTATTTTGAAAGAGGGTGTAGTTCTTTCCGCCATCTCGCCCAATTTGAGACTTGCTCTGGAGGGGTGTCAGGAGGATAGGCCCGAGCGCTGCCCTGTTGGAAAATTGTTTGTCCCGGACCAATGGAAAAAGAGTGTGATGTCTGAGATTCATTGTTCCGCATTGGCTGGGCATCCCGGAATTTTTGGTACCAGAGACTTGGTTAGTCGGTCCTTTTGGTGGCCTACCTTGTCTCGTGATGTCAGGGAATTTGTGCAGTCCTGCGGGACTTGCTCTCGCTCCAAGCCTTGCTCTCGCTCTAGTGGTTTGTTGATGCCATTGCCTGTGCCCAAGAGACCATGGACCCATATCTCTATGGATTTCATTTCCGATCTTCCTGTTTCTCAGAGAATGACCACCATCTGGGTAATTTGTGATAGATTTTCCAAAATGATACATCTTGTGCCATTACCTAAGTTGCCTTCCTCCTCTGAATTGGTGCCGTTGTTCCTTCGGCACGTGGTTCGTTTACACGGCATTCCTGAGAACATTGTGTCTGACAGAGGAGTCCAGTTTGTTTCCAGATTTTGGAGGACTTTTTGTTCTAAACTGGGTGTTCAATTGTCTTTCTCCTCGGCATTTCATCCTCAGACCAATGGTCAAACTGAGAGAACAAACCAGACATTGGAGACTTATCTAAGATGCTTTGTGTCTGCTGATCAGGATGACTGGGTCTCTTTTTTGCCTTTGGCTGAGTTTGCTCTTAATAATAGGGCTAGCTCTGCCACTTTGATGTCTCCGTTTTTCTGTAATTCTGGGTTTCACCCTCGATTTTCTTCAGGACAGACGGAGGCTTCTGTCTGTCCAGGTGTTGACTCTGTTGTGGAGCGTATGCAACAGATTTGGGACCAGGTAGTGGAGAGGTTGTCCCTCTCTCAGGAGAAGGCCCAGCGGTTTGCTAACCGGCATAGGACTGATGGTCCTCGGTTTAAAGTGGGGGACTTGGTCTGGTTGTCCTCAAAGAATATTCCTATGAGAGTAGCATCTCCTAAATTTAAGCCTAGGTTCATTGGACCTTATAAGATCATGGAGATTATTAATCCTGTTTCTTTTCGTTTGCTTCTTCCAGGGACATTTAAGATCCATAACGTGTTCCACAAGTCCTTGTTGAAGAGGTTTGTTGAGCCAGTGGTTCCTGCTGCTGTGCCTCCTGACCCTGTTTTGGTTGAGGGCAATCTGGAGTATGTGGTTGAGAAAATATTGGATTCTCGTTTTTCTAGACAGAAACTCCAGTATTTGGTTAAATGGAGAGGTTATGGTCAGGAAGACAATTCTTGGGTGTTTGCTTCGGACATCCATGCTAGGAGACTTATCCGTGCGTATCATAGAACTCATCCTGACCGACCTGGTTGCTCAAATGAGGGTTCGGTGACCCCTCCTCAAGGGGGGGGTACTGTTGTGAATGGGTTTGAGATGAGTTCTGAGCAGGGCTCCCTCTGGTGGTTACAAGCGGTGCTAGTGAAGATTGTGAGGACTGGGAATCAGGTGTTACTGACTGGTCTTATATAAGGGAGTCATTTTCCCATCAGGGTTGCCGGTGATCAATTGTTCTGGTCTGAATCCTTCATTCCAGTTTCCCTTGTAGCCTGCTGTGTCGTTTCTGCATCTCCTGCTTACAGATAAGACTTTTGCTTCTTTTGTGTTTGTGCTATATTTTTGCATTTTGTACTGCACTTCTTTGGGGGCCTTCTGGGTCCCCTCTGGGGGCTTCTGCCCTCTCAGTTTAGTTCAGCCACTGAGTTTTGTTCTTTTGCTTTTTCCAGTTTTTTCAGTGGCTGCTGTTTTGATTTTGTTACACCAGAGAACTAATTTAGGTGGTAGAGGTCGTGTGATCTCAGGTGATTTTGAAATTAGTAGAGTTGGTGCTTTTCAGGGTTTTCTGGGATTGCAGTAAGTACCCTTCCTATCCTTTTCTATTTAGATAGTTTGGGCCCCAGCGTTTGCTCATACTATTTTCTTTCTGTGTCAGTATTTCCTCTTGTCTAACTGCCATTACATGTTTGGGGGCTTTCTATTATCTTTGGGGTTCTGCTCCGGGGCAGATAGCTTTCCTGTTTCTGTCTTTAGGTGTAGTTAGTTTCTCAGGCTGTGACGAGGCGTCTAGGACCAACGTAGGAACGCTCCACGGCTGCCTCTAGTTGTGGTGGTTAGTCAGGGTACTGCAATCTCATAGATTCCAACTGCTCTGGTGTATTGCCTTTTTGCCTGCTCTCCTCAGCTACCGAAACATAACAGCTGAGAGGCCCTGCACTGTCCCTTAAATACAAGTCCCAATGCTCTTCATCCAAGAAAAATCATCAGGGGACTAACTTGTATTCATTATTAGATACTAAGATGCTAAATACATCAGTGTTCCCTCCACTCTCTGTTATGTTCTCCACTTCTGTTGTGGACTGCCCTTATCCGGGCAGAAGTCTTGGGGGGATCAGTTTAAATCTAGCCCCTTTAGGGGCTGATGGTGGTATTCCTTTTCTGGAGGACCGTCCAGGAGGACACGCTATTTGGGCAAGCTGAATACAGCGACCGGTAAGACCGTTCCAATTTATTATCCTTCCCTGACATGAGCCTCATCTGATATTTTATTACATATAGTTGTAATGCATTTTTTCTGTTTGGGCTAGGTGCAATCTTATTTTCCTTACAGGATAGAGTATACATGTTTAGCTCTATATATAACTCTATATGATAGACATCTATTGTCCCATGCTCTCATGTGCAGTCATACTGTCTATGGTAACCCAGTTACTGAGGAAAGAATCTTCTTCCAAAGGGTTTTGCACCAGTATCATTGTCTTTGCAGGCGGTGACCTTTCCTCTCTGATTACAGAAGAGGATAGTTCACTTTATTTATTGGAGCGAGCACGAATATTCGGTCAGAAATGCAGCAATATTTTCTCTTTGACGGTCTCCTTCAGCTCCGCTTATTTTTAGAGGGGACATTACACATAATTTTAGTTATCTTTGATTAAAGGTTATGTTTTATTTATTCTCAGGTTTGCTATATACTCTATTATTTAGTGAGATAATACTTTGACTCATCGTCTGTGGGCAGGACTCCCACTATTTGCTGTTTCCATGCCAACATTTCAAAAAAATACTTTGTTCACACCCAAACTGAAGAACATTAAAATAAGCACAAAAGAGTCATGTTAAATTAGACATTGGTTCAGACAAGGAAATGATTTTGCTGCTCATAATTGCTTCTTTTTAAACTACCTCTCCACTGAGCCGCTACAGCCAAGGTGGTGGGTGAATACCAGTTAGAAAAGCACTGGAGACCCTGCAGACTGACCTTGCATTGATGATTGAGGCTATGTGCACACAGTGGTTTTTTGATGCGTTTTCTCCACGCGGAAATGGGCTTTGGAATCCTTATGCAAGCTTATGTAATGACAATCCTGAAGTGTTGTGCACATGATCAGTAAATTTCTGTGCATATTTGCAGTGCGTTTGTTTCTGCAGCATGTCAATTCTTTTTGCGTTCCTGTACCCATTGACTTCAATTGCGTCCGTCAAATCCGCAGCAAAAACACATGTATAAAAATGTTTGCGGATTTGCTGAGTTTTTGTTTTGCGTTTTACCGGTTTCCTATGGTGTTTTCCCTGCTGTCATCTGTGTGACAGCATGGGAAACATCGGCGAGGTAGTTCTTATCAGCGGTAACTAGTGTTGAGCATTCCGATACCGCAAGTATCGGGTATCGGCCGATATTCGCGTTATCGGAATTCCGATACTTAATTCCGATACTTTTTCTATATCGTATACCGGAATCGGAAGTTCCCATATTCTTTGAGAGGCAATGTGATTTTAGTCAGCCAATGAGGAATCCTACGAAGTGTGGGCACATCCTGTAATGCTGCGGTCATCTTAACTAATGGCATGGCTGTGATTGGCTGCTGAAATGATGTCAGAATGCACTATAAAAGGCGCCGCAGCCATTTTAGCGTCACTGTGCTGTGAACTCAGTAAGGGACAGAACGCTGCTGTGCTGACTCTGAGGGACAGTTAGATATTGCGATTTTTGTGTACTGTGCTTGAGGCAGGCTAGTTTACCAACCGCTGTGTAAAGCTTCATTTTGCCAGTGTTGTTTTAACAGCTCTGTGCAAGGTGTGTGTGTGACAGTGCAGGTGACGCTGCAGTTTGCTCTGCATCCACCGCTGTTTGTAGGCATCTGCACGTGTCACTGACTCTTTTTTTTTTTTTATTTTATTTAGTGGAATTGGTGCAGCTCCATTATATTAGAAAAAAATCTAATCTATTAGTGTGACGTGCTTCCATCCGTATACAATAACATTGGTTTGCAAACACTATAGAAGTACAGAAAGGAGCTTTTCACAGATAGTGAATAGTTGTGTTTCAGTGTTCACTGCAGTCTGTGAGGTTTTGATTTTTTGAGTGCAGATCACGCTCCAGTTTGTTCTTCAACCACTGCTGGTTGTAGTCTGCTGAGCGTGTGTCACTTTCCTCATCCTTCACATTTTTCTCTAATTGGTGCTGCTCCATTTTAGTGGAAAAAAATCTAATCTATTAGTGTGACGCGCTTCCATCCGTATACAATACATTGGTTGCAAACACTATAGAAGTACAGAAAGGAGCTTTTCACAGATAGTGAATAGTTGTGTTTCAGTGTTCACTGCAGTCTGTGAGCTTTTCATTTGTGAGTGCAGATTACGCTCCAGTTTGTTCTTCAACCACTGCCGGTTGTAGTCTGCTGAGCGTGTGTCACTGCCTCATCCTTCATATTTTTCTCTAATTGGTGCTGCTCCATTTTAGTGGAAAAAAATCTAATCTATTAGTGTGACGCGCTTCCATCCGTATACAATACATTGGTTGCAAACACTATAGAAGTACACAAAGGGGCCTTTAACAGCTACTGAACAGTTGTGTTTCAGTGTTCACTGTAGTCTGTGAGCTTTTCATTTTGTGAGTGCAGATTACGCTCCAGTTTGTTCTTCAACCACTGCCGGTTGTAGTCTGCTGAGCGTGTGTCACTGCCTCATCCTTCACATTTTTCTCTAATTGGTGCTGCTCCATTTTTAGTGGAAAAAAAATCTAATCTATTAGTGTGACGCGCTTCCATCCGTATACCATACATTGGTTGCAAACACTATAGAAGTACACAAAGGGGCCTTTAACAGCTACTGAACAGTTGTGTTTCAGTGTTCACTGTAGTCTGTGGCTTTTCATTTTGTGAGTGCAGATTACGCTCCAGTTTGTTCTTCAACCACTGCCGGTTGTAGTCTGCTGAGCGTGTGTCACTGCCTCATCCTTCATATTTTTCTCTAATTGGTGCTGCTCCATTTTAGTGGAAAAAAAACTAATCTATTAGTGTGACGCGCTTCCATCCGTATACAATACATTGGTTGCAAACACTATAGAAGTACACAAAGGGGCCTTTAACAGCTACTGAACAGTTGTGTTTCAGTGTTCACTGTAGTCTGTGAGCTTTTCATTTTGTGAGTGCAGATTACGCTCCAGTTTGTTCTTCAACCACTGCCGGTTGTAGTCTGCTGAGCGTGTGTCCACTGCCTCATCCTTCACATTTTTCTCTAATTGGTGCTGCTCCATTTTAGTGGAAAAAAAATCTAATCTATTAGTGTGACGCGCTTCCATCCGTATACAATACATTGGTTGCAAACACTATAGAAGTACACAAAGGGGCCTTTAACAGCTACTGAACAGTTTGTGTTTCAGTGTTCACTGTAGTCTGTGAGCTTTTCATTTTGTGAGTGCAGATTACGCTCCAGTTTGTTCTTCAACCACTGCCGGTTGTAGTCTGCTGAGCGTGTGTCACTGCCTCATCCTTCACATTTTTCTCTAATTGGTGCTGCTCCATTTTAGTGGAAAAAAATCTAATCTATTAGTGTGACGCGCTTCCATCCGTATACAATACATTGGTTGCAAACACTATAGAAGTACACAAAGGGGCCTTTAACAGCTACTGAACAGTTGTCTGCAGGGTTCACTGTAGTCTGTGAGGAATAACCACACTTAGGCCTTATAACTTTTCTGACTTTCTTTATCAATCTACCAAGATGAAGAAGTCAGTGAGTAAGGCACGTGGTCGTGGTCGAGGCCGTGGATTTGCAGCAGGGAGAGGACGTGGGGATTCTGTGGCTGCTGCCGCACCCAGTGACACAGCATCCACCAGTTTTCCCCGTGAGCGTTCCTTTATGCGCACTTTTGTAGGAGCTCAGCGTACCCCCCTGCTGCGTGAAGAACAAATTGAAGCCGTTGTTGGTTGGATGGCAGCCAATGCATCGACTTCAATAGCTTCCACCTCCTCTCAGGACCACAGCACTGTTGAACAACCATCAGTCTCTTCACCGCCTGCCAAATTGCCCAGGCAGTCAGAGAGCTCTGTACAGGAGCCAGCTGAGTCTCTGCTTCTGTTCTCAGAATCTGTTGGCTTGGAAACAGGGGCCCAGCTAAGCAGCATTCTGGAATGTGAAGAAGAGGCAGTATGCAGTGATGCGCAACAGCTGTGTCTCTCTGAATCTGAAGGGCGGGTGAGCCAGTGCCGATGGTCAGCACACCGCAGAACGCATCTGATGATGATGAGACTCAGTTGCCAGTTTCTGTTGAGCATGGTGCTGGCCAGACCACCCAACAACAGCAGGTGTTGGAAGAGGGTAGTGGTGGAGATGATGAGGTCCAAGACCCAACATGGCGTGAGGAACAGGAAGGTGGTGGGAGCAGCTCTGAGGAAGAGATTGCCCCAACGGTCCAAACAGTAGGGAGAGGTAGGCTGCAGATCGCTTGCCTGTAGCCTCCAGTTTGGCACCCGTTCGGAGCAGTTCTCTTACAACAGCCAAACCCGGCGCTCCCAGGACTTGCTCTGCGTGGTCCTTTTTTGATACAGTTGCAGATGATATTTGCTATGTCAAATGCAAGCTGTGTAATCAAAAAATTAAGAGGTAAAAGTGTCAGTAACCTTAATACAACAAATATGTGGAAACATGTGCGGTCAAAGCACTTTGTTGAGTTACAAAGACACACTGGAGATGTAGGCCAACCTACAGCAGCACCTACATCTTCCCGCTCGTGTTGGAGCCTCTTCCTCCAGTTCACACACAGCTGTTTCGGGTTCCTCACAGGATCGCCATGGAAGAAAACCCCTGTCACTGTTGTACAGAGACACAGTGTTATTCCACGCACAGCTGCAAGTTCCCTGTCATCCTCACACACCAGGCCACAAAACAGCCATCGGTAGCACAGGCATGGGATAAAAGACGGCCATACTCGGCAAACCATCCACGAGCACAGGCTATGAATGCTGGCATTGCAAAAACTCCTGTCCCTTGAAATGCTGTCATTCAGGCTGGGGGAGACTGACAGTTTCCGTGAATTATGGCATTGGCAGTCCCAATACAATGTGCCCAGCCGATTTTATTTCAGCAGGCAAGCCGTCCCTGGTCTGCAAAAGATGTTGAGGCAAAAATTAAACATGCGCTAACTAAACGCCGTCAGTAGCAAGGTCCACCTGACCACCGATGAGTGGACCAGTACCCATGGCCAGGGACGATACCTTTCACTCACTGCCCATTGGGTGAATGTTGTGGAGCCGGGTACAGATCTTGCGAGTGGCGCTGTACGTGTTCTGCCAACTCCAAGGATTGCCGGAATTAAGTCTGTCCACATTGACTCCTCCTCCTACTCCAGTTCCTCAGAATCATCGCTGCAGGAGCCGTCACGGTCTACCTCCACATGGACCCGTGGACGCTTACCTGATGCGACCGATATGAGCACAGCCGTGGCCAAACGGCAACAGGCCGTTCTGAAATTAATTTACATGGGGAATCGAAGCCACACAGCGCAGGAGGTCTGGAATGCCATCAAGCAGGAGAGCGACGTGTGGTTTTTGCCAGCGAATCTCCAGCCAGGCTTGGTAGTGTGTGACAATGGCCGAAATCTGGTGGCAGCTCTGGCCCTTGGCAAACTCACTCACATACCATGTCTGGCACATGTGCTCAACTTGGTCGTGCAGAGTTTTTTGAGGGACTATCCGGATCTTGATGCACTGCTGCACAAGGTCCCCCTTTAGAGTGCGCTCACTTGCGACGTTCCAGCATGGCCAGATCGCGCATTGCAGCTCTGCAACGCAGATTGCGCCTTCCTGAACATCGCATCATATGTGACGTATCCACCAGGTGGAATTCAACGTTACATATGTTGGAGCGGTTGTGTGAGCAGCAGCCAGCAGTAATGGAGTATCAGCTGCATCAGGCGCAAGCAACACGCAATTTGCGCCGTCCACACTTCACCATTAATGAGTGGGCCATTATGAAGGACATGTGCCACGTTTTGCGTGCGTTTGATGAGTCAACGCGGATGGCGAGTGCAGATGATGCACTAGTCAGCCTGACTGTCCCCCTTATCTGCCTGCTTCAAAAAACACTGCAAGCAATAAGGGATGAGGTTTTGGAAGAGGTGGAGGATGAGGAGTCACAAATTCCATCACCTTCTGGAAAGTCAGCGCAACGTGGTTCCTCACAAAGGGCTGGCAGGGCTCACTTTGTGAGGAGGATGAGGAGGAGGAGGAGTCAATGGAGGAGGAAGACATCGCTCCAGAGGGAGGTAAAACAACGCTCTAGTCAGTATGTAGAGCGAGGGTGGGGTGATGCAGAGCAGGCAGAGATGACGCCTCTTGCAGAGGACAGCGTTTCTTTGCCAGTTGGGAGTCTGCAGCACATGGTTGATTTCATGCTGCAGTGCCTAAGAAACGACCGCCGCATCGCCCACATTCTCACGACGTCTGATTATTGGGTGTACACCCTCCTAGACCCTCGCTACCGGGACAACGTCAAAAGCCTCATCACACCGTTGAATCGGGAGCGTAAAATGCGGGAGTACCAAGACACACTGGTGCAATCCCTAATGTTCTACCTTACTGCCGAGAGCACTGCTGCTGCTACTGCTTTACAAAGCAGCTCTGTGCGTCGAGGCAGTGTAGAGAGCTCTGCAACAAGAGGGAGCACACGCAGTGCCTCTGCACAGGGAAAGACCAGTATGTTAAAAATGTGGCAAAGTTTTGTGGCAGCGCCACAAATGTCTACACCATCCGAGAGGGCTCCAGTCAGCGGGAGGCAACGTATCCGTCAGATGGTGACAGACTACTTGGCTTTGCCTCTCAGTGTACTCCCAGATGGCTCTTCCCCATTCAAGTTTTGGGTCTCTAAGCTGGATACATGGCCAGAGCTTAGCCAGTATGCATTGGAGGTGCTGGCTTGCCCTGCTGCCAGTGTATTATCGGAGCGCGTCTTTAGTGCTGCAGTGGTGTACTAACAGACCGTCGCATGCGACTATCCTCCGATAATGTAGACCGGCTTACTTTTCTGAAAATGAACAAGGCATGGATCTCGCCAGAATTTGTCTGTCCGTTTTCAGATTAAATAACTGGTTCGCAACGTTATCCATGTCTCCTGTATGTTCATCTTTCTACCACCTGAACTCTACTCCCTGGGCTCCAACACTGCCAGTTGCTGCTCAGAAGTGTCGTGTCCACAGAACAAAACACAAGCTCTACTGTTAGTGGGGTTCAGTAACGCCAGCTGTTCCCCTGCTGTGTGAACGGCAAGAAGTCTCCTGTTCGCGACACATGGACAGAAAAACACATGACCAACATGCTCCAAATAGGGAAGAGCCGTCACCCTGCTTGTTATGCTGAAAACATGAAATTGTGAAGTTTTGCAGGCCTAGAATGATAAATTTTTATGACAAATATGGACAAATAATAATTTGTCATCACAGCGCATATCTGCACATGTCTATTAGAAATGGTAACAAAAAATAAAACATAGTCTACTCTTCACATTTTGAAATTAATGCATAAAAGTACATTTCAGACTTATGAATTAATGCTTTTTAAGGAACTTTATCTGTACCTGTAAGATAATGCAGTCAATGGATGTACGAATCATTAAATCCTCATCATCATCATCACGAGTTTTATTTATGACAGACATTATAAAATACACATACTGATGCCAACTGTAACTTCAAACACCATATATGAAATGGCCAGCATGTAAACATGGTAATAATGTCCAATAATAAATTATTACATCTAGAAAGTGCATCATGCATACTGACAATAGGTAGTTATACCTGCAAGTGCTGTTGAAACAACCACAAGAGATATAAATTAATACTGGTATATAGGTATCACAGTGCATAGTTACTCATGGACAATGTTGATGTAATACTGTATCTCAATTAAGTCAGCGTCAACCATTAGGCTTGTTAGTCTTGTACATTGTTAAAGAGGGAACGTAATTTTTTTGTTTGTCATAGGTGGAGTATTACACATTAAATTATTACTGCTGTATTTTTTTTTGCGTCCCTAGTGCGCAATAACGCAGCCTAACCTCACATTTGATAGTCAGCTAATTGCCACACGCTACCCTACCCTAGCGCGTGACAGTAGGAAGGTAGTGTTGACGGATAAAGCTTTGCGCAACCAGACATTCTTTTACCCTCTTCAACACTCTACAAGCAAAAAATGCATGATTTCAGCCGCAGACTTTATTGACGTACAGTATAACATCGGCATTACCCATCAGAGGCTGTCCACTGTCTGATACAGACATAGAATATACCTTTGCTATCCGTAGCCTTTGTTTCACCTACACTTGCAGGCACACACTTAAATTGTGACAAACAATGCCTAATGTTTTTTTAAATGGTTATTTTTTATTGTACATTATTGTGTCATCAATCACATTGATGAGTCCATGCTGGACATGTCATACATGCTATAGAAAGTTACGATTTTATGAACTTAAATAATTGAAATGTCTGTGACTGTCACATAAAATTTGCGATGATGATGATGAGTGACTATTACAAAATCCATTGTCTTCACTATGTTATGGTTTAACATAGCGTTCCTTAAGCATTATTCATAAAAAAAAAATGGACTTTTATTCTTAAATTTACAACACTATATTTTGTTACCAATTTTTTGGGTGTTGTGTTGTTCCATTTATTTTTGGCATGTGCATATATGCGTTTATATTTTTATTTTCTTTATTTTTCCTTCTTGAAATTAGAAAACATGTGTATCTTTGTACCGTGTTAGCCAGTAGATAGAAAAATATTTAGACTTCAGAGTCAGCAGTGGTTGATTCCTTTTAATGGATAACTGAAAAGATGGAAACAAATTGCAAGCTTTCAAGGCTACTCACGTCTCTTCATCAGGGAAAGACTAACTAAAAAAATTAAGCATCACATATTTCTATACACAACAGGACACAGGAATAGTGCAATAGGTAAGACAAGTAAGTGACGTGTATCAGAACTGTCATTATCTCACAGGGATGAACATAAATATTGGAACAGTTCCTAGATAAGGATAGAAAGTTTGATTGCCCTCTCATTGGCGTATTTTTTTGGGTTTTCATGACCCTGGAAGGGCATAGACGCAGATTCCTTAATTGATATAGAATGACATAAATCCATGTGATCTATTCATTCCATCACTAACAGTGTCAAAGGTCATGATGAGCTTATATTCTGAAACCTTTGTACGTTTCTCATATTTGAAGTTATATTTTAATACCAGTAATTCCATATCCATGATGCTATGACCGGGCATACAAAAGTCTTTTGCCACAGCTAAATTCATTAATTTATCTGTGATTGTGTGGCGCTGATAATTCATCCTTGTTCTCCTTTTTGTTGCCGGTCTCCCCTCACTTGTCCTCCCTCACTTGTCTTAGCTATTCCTGTGTCCTGTTGTGTGTAGAAATATGTGATTCTTCATTTTTGGCTTTACTCTTAGCCTGATGAAGACACCTGAGTAGTCTCTAAAGCTTTGAATTTGTTACCATATTTTCAGTTAGCCATTAAACGTTATCAACCACAGAGGACTGTCAAGTATAAATATTTTTTCTATTCTTGTAATTGAAATTTATCATTTTATTGTTGTAGTAAAAGTTCATTTATTCTTGTTTGAAGTACATACATTTGCAATGGCCACGTAACAAGCAATAACTCAATATTTTGTGCCTACACCCTCCTTGACCCTGGGCTTCAACAGCGCCAGTTGCTGCTCAGAAGTGTTAGATGCACAGATGAAAACAATCGCTGATGTGTTGTGGGGTTCAGTAACGCCTGCTGTTCCCTGCTGTGTGTCTGGCAAAAATTACTGCTGCTAACTACAACTTCAACTTCAAACGTCTCATACTAGGCCTCTGCCTACACCCTCCTTGACCCTGGGCTTCAACAGCGCCAGTTGCTGCTCAGAAGTGTTAGATGCACAGATGAAAACAATCGCTGATGTGTTTGTGGGGTTCAGTAACGCCTGCTGTTCCCCTGCTGTGTGTCCGGCAAAAATTACTGCTAGCTACCTAATCATGGTGAAAAAAACATGACATCTCAAAGTGTCTAGTGCTACACATAGATATGAGGCTACACCATGATTTCTAAGCTGTAAACATTTGAAACGTCAACTTTCAAACCATAAAATGATTTGTCTTTGTCACAAATCTGTAACAAAATAATTGTGACATATTATTACAGATATGCACATGTCGAAAACAAATGCAAACACAAAAGCCTACTTATGTTATGGATACTGATGGTCAACCTTGTCACTCCATAGCTTAGACAAATCCAACTCACATCATGATGACTCAAATACTGCAATGTTGGAAGTGCATAATGTGGGTTGAACTTTGACAACTGCTGCAGTGCGAAGGTTATACTTCAGTGTTCTTGCCTTTGAAATAAAAGCATACAAGTAAATATAATATCCAATGTTGATTAAGGGACGTGATGTACACCTGTAATATTGTGCAAACAATGCATGTAGGAATAGTCCTCTTCAACATTACTTATATTTGTGTCATTTTAAAAAATACATATTTGATTATAAAGTTAACAGCCCATATCATAAAGGTCCTTCATGTAAACATGATAATCGCTAACAAAAATCATGCATTACCTTGGTAAAGTCAATAGTGCATAGTCACAATAGCAAAATATATACCTGTAAGTGGTGCTGAAAGAACGACAACTGATAGAATAGGTGAATGATATCTATTTATCAGACTGAATAGCGACACCTGTACAATGTCGATATAATACTGTACCTTAACAAAACAGCTGTGTCACACCTCACACGCATTTTTCTTGTAGCTTGTTATGTAATAGGGCACATGCGTGTATGTTTCATCATAGGTGCATGTTTACTGAGTAAAGCAGTCATGACAACGCCTTTGTGTTGTCGGTACGCTTGCGATGATGACGATGCGCACCGTGAATGTTAGTCTGCGTCATAAGACGCACAGACGCTCCAATACCCAACGCGTCACAGCAGGAAGCCAGTCTGTGTGTCAAAACAAAGGCGCAAGCATACATGCACGTACCCTTTTATAAAGCTATATAAAAAAAAGGATGTAGTAGTAACGCACACTTTATTGAGGTACAGTATTACATCGCCATTCACCATCTGTGGCTATGCAGTCTCATCTATATATACCTTATCTATCCGTTGTCATGCTTGCAAGTCCACAGTCAGGCATAAATAGCTGTTTTCACTATGCACTTTTTAAAGGTTTTTTTGTTAATATAAATGATTGGCACATATTATCAGTATTACATGATGGAAATTTTTGATATTTTTAAAAACTTTTTAGTGATATTATTCAGCAAATGAAAATGGTGTACATACTGTTACTTATCCATCATTAATGGATTCTGATATGTACTTGTATGCTTTTATTTAAAAACGTATAGCAGATTATTTAACCGATTTTTATTGTGGTTTGCATTGCTTTTCAACATGTTAATGTATGCGTTTATGTTTGTCAATTATTAATTTACATATATTTTTTAAAGTAAAATTCTCATCTTATGGTACTAAAGGTTATATTTCTCTTGTTTGGAGTATAGACATTTTTAATTGACACGTAAAGGAAAATACTTGATCTAGTATTTAAACATCCTCCTTGACCCTGGGCTCCAACACCGCCAGTTGTTTCTCGGAAGTGCTGTTGCACAGTTAACACTTGCTCCTGTGTTACTGGGGTTCAGTAATGTCAGCTGATCCCCTGCTGTGTGAACGGCAAACAGTCCTGCTGCCTCCACCCTGTTCTGTTCTCATCCCTGGGTTACAACACCGCCAGTTGTTGCTCGGAAGTGCTGTTAGCACAGTCTACACTTGCTCCTGTGTTACTGGGGTTCAGTATTGTCAGCTGTTCCCCTGCTGTGTGAACGGCAAACAGTCCTGCTGCCTCCACCCTGTTCTCTTCTCATCCTGGGCTACAACACCGCCAGTTGTTTCTCGGAAGTGCTGTTAGCACAGTCTACACTTGCTCCTGTGTTACTGGGGTTCAGTAATGTCAGCTGATCCCCTGCTGTGTGAACGGCAAACAGTCCTGCTGCCTCCCCTGTTCTCTTCTCATCCCTGGGTTACAACACGCCAGTTGTTTCTCGGAAGTGCTGTTAGACAGTCTACACTTGCTCCTGTGTTACTGGGGTTCAGTAATGTCAGCTGATCCCCTGCTGTGTGAACGGCAAACAGTCCTGCTGCCTCCACCCTGTTCTCTTCTCATCCCTGGGTTACAACACCGCCAGTTGTTTTCTCGGAAGTGCTGTTAGCACAGTCTACACTTGCTCCTGTGTTACTGGGGTTCAGTAATGTCAGCTGTTCCCCTGCTGTGTGAACGGCAAAAAGTCCTGCTGCCTCCACCCTGTTCTCTTCTCATCCTGGGCTACAACACCGCCAGTTGTTTCTCGGAAGTGCTGTTAGCACAGTTAACACTTGCTCCTGTGTTACTGGGGTTCAGTAATGTCAGCTGATCCCCTGCTGTGTGAACGGCAAACAGTCCTGCTGCCTCCCCTGTTCTGTTCTCATCCCTGGGTTACAACACCGCCAGTTGTTTCTCGGAAGTGCTGTTAGCACAGTCTACACTTGCTCCTGTGTTACTGGGGTTCAGTAATGTCAGCTGATCCCTGCTGTGTGAATGGCAAACAGTCCTGCTGCCTCCACCCTGTTCTGTTCTCATCCTGGGCTACAACACTGCCAGTTGTTGCTCGGAAGTGCTGTTAGCACAGTCAACACTTGCTCCTGTGTTACTGGGGTTCAGTAATGTCAGCTGTTCCCTGCTGTGTGAACGGCAAAAAGCCCTGCTGCCTCCACCCTGTTCTCTTCTCATCCCTGGGCTACAACACCGCCAGTTGTTTCTCGGAAGTGCTGTTAGCACAGTCTACACTTGCTCCCGTGTTACTGGGGTTCAGTAATGTCAGCTGATCCCCTGCTGTGTGAACGGCAAAAAGTCCTGCTGCCTCCACCATGTTCTCTTCTCATCCCTGGGCTACAACACTGCCAGTTGTTGCTCGGAAGTGCTGTTAGCACAGTCAACACTTGCTCCTGTGTTACTGGGGTTCAGTAATGTCAGCTGTTCCCTGCTGTGTGAACGGCAAAAAGTCCTGCTGCCTCCACCCTGTTCTCTTCTCATCCCTGGGCTACAACACCGCCAGTTGTTTCTCGGAAGTGCTGTTAGCACAGTCTACACTTGCTCCCGTGTTACTGGGGTTCAGTAATGTCAGCTGATCCCCTGCTGTGTGAACGGCAAAAAGTCCTGCTGCCTCCACCCTGTTCTCTTCTCATCCCTGGGCTACAACACCGCCAGTTGTTTCTCGGAAGTGCTGTTAGCACAGTTAACACTTGCTCCCGTGTTACTGGGGTTCAGTAATGTCAGCTGATCCCCTGCTGTGTGAACGGCAAACAGTCCTGCTGCCTCCACCCTGTTCTCTTCTCATCCCTGGGCTACAACACTGCCAGTTGTTTCTCGGAAGTGCTGTTAGCACAGTCTACACTTGCTCCTGTGTTACTGGGGTTCAGTAATGTCAGCTGTTCCCCTGCTGTGTGAACGGCAAAAAGTCCTGCTGCCTCCACCCTGTTCTCTTCTCATCCCTGGGCTACAACACCGCCAGTTGTTTCTCAGAAGTGCTGTTAGCACAGTTAACACTTGCTCCTGTGTTACTGGGGTTCAGTAATGTCAGCTGATCCCCTGCTGTGTGAACGGCAAACAGTCCTGCTGCCTCCACCCTGTTCTGTTCTCATCCCTGGGTTACAACACCGCCAGTTGTTTCTCGGAAGTGCTGTTAGCACAGTCTACACTTGCTCCTGTGTTACTGGGGTTCAGTAATGTCAGCTGATCCCCTGCTGTGTGAACGGCAAACAGTCCTGCTGCCTCCACCCTGTTCTGTTCTCATCCCTGGGCTACAACACTGCCTGTTGTTGCTCGGAAGTGCTGTTAGCACAGTCAACACTTGCTCCTGTGTTACTGGGGTTCAGTAATGTCAGCTGTTCCCCTGCTGTGTGAACGGCAAAAAGTCCTGCTGCCTCCACCCTGTTCTCTTCTCATCCCTGGGCTACAACACCGCCAGTTGTTTCTCGGAAGTGCTGTTAGCACAGTCTACACTTGCTCCCGTGTTACTGGGGTTCAGTAATGTCAGCTGATCCCCTGCTGTGTGAACGGCAAAAAGTCCTGCTGCCTCCACCATGTTCTCTTCTCATCCCTGGGCTACAACACTGCCAGTTGTTGCTCGGAAGTGCTGTTAGCACAGTCAACACTTGCTCCTGTGTTACTGGGGTTCAGTAATGTCAGCTGTTCCCTGCTGTGTGAACGGCAAAAAGTCCTGCTGCCTCCACCCTGTTCTCTTCTCATCCCTGGGCTACAACACCGCCAGTTGTTTCTCGGAAGTGCTGTTAGCACAGTCTACACTTGCTCCCGTGTTACTGGGGTTCAGTAATGTCAGCTGATCCCCTGCTGTGTGAACGGCAAAAAGTCCTGCTGCCTCCACCCTGTTCTCTTCTTATCCCTGGGCTACAACACCGCCAGTTGTTTCTCGGAAGTGCTGTTAGCACAGTTAACACTTGCTCCCGTGTTACTGGGGTTCAGTAATGTCAGCTGATCCCTGCTGTGTGAACGGCAAACAGTCCTGCTGCCTCCACCCTGTTCTCTTCTCATCCCTGGGCTACAACACCGCCAGTTGTTTTCAGAAGTGCTGTTAGCACAGTCTACACTTGCTCCTGTGTTACTGGGGTTCAGTAATGTCAGCTGTTCCCCTGCTGTGTGAACGGCAAAAAGTCCTGCTGCCTCCACCCTGTTCTCTTCTCATCCCTGGGCTACAACACCGCCAGTTGTTTCTCGGAAGTGCTGTTAGCACAGTTAACACTTGCTCCTGTGTTACTGGGGTTCAGTAATGTCAGCTGATCCCCTGCTGTGTGAACGGCAAACAGTCCTGCTGCCTCCACCCTGTTCTGTTCTCATCCCTGGGCTACAACACTGCCAGTTGTTGCTCGGAAGTGCTGTTAGCACAGTCAACACTTGCTCCTGTGTTACTGGGGTTCAGTAATGTCAGCTGTTCCCCTGCTGTGTGAACGGCAAAAAGTCCTGCTGCCTCCACCCTGTTCTCTTCTCATCCCTGGGCTACAACACCGCCAGTTGTTTCTCGGAAGTGCTGTTAGCACAGTCTACACTTGCTCCCGTGTTACTGGGGTTCAGTAATGTCAGCTGATCCCCTGCTGTGTGAACGGCAAAAAGTCCTGCTGCCTCCACCCTGTTCTCTTCTCATCCCTGGGCTACAACACCGCCAGTTGTTTCTCGGAAGTGCTGTTAGCACAGTCTACACTTGCTTCTGTGTTACTGGGGTTCAGTAATGTCAGCTGATCCCCTGCTGTGTGAACGGCAAACAGTCCTGCTGCCTCCACCCTGTTCTGTTCTCATCCCTGGGTTACAACACCGCCAGTTGTTTCTCGGAAGTGCTGTTAGCACAGTCTACACTTGCTCCTGTGTTACTGGGGTTCAGTAATGTCAGCTGTTCCCCTGCTGTGTGAACGGCAAACAGTCCTGCTGCCTCAACTTTAATTTCCATGGGTACCTTCTGCTACCCATCCGGGTTCCAGTACCGTCAGCTGGTTCTCCGCAGTGCCTTTGGCCTAGGTGCCTCCATGTCGGTATCCGAGTTCCAGCAACGTCTGCTGGTCCTTGGTAGTGCTTTGGAGCACAGGTACCTCCTGCTTAGTAACCGTGTCCCAGTAACGTCAGCTGGTCCTCGGTTGTGCCATTGGCTCTTTTCCTTCTGCTGACCCTCCGGGTTCCAGCACAGTCAGCTGGTCCTCGTTACTTTCATTGGCTCTTGTACCTTCTGCTACCCATCCGGGTTCCAGTACCGTCAGCTGGTTCTCCGCAGTGCCTTTGGCCTAGGTGCCTCCATGTCGGTATCCGAGTTCCAGCAACGTCTGCTGGTCCTTGGTAGTGCTTTGGAGCACAGGTACCTCCTGCTTAGTAACCGTGTCCCAGTAACGTCAGCTGGTCCTCGGTTGTGCCATTGGCTCTTTTCCTTCTGCTGACCCTCCGGGTTCCAGCACAGTCAGCTGGTCCTCGTTACTTCCATTGGCTTTTGTACCATCACCAACAGGACAAAGAAGGTTAAGACAAACTACAAGATACAGAACAAGAGACAGAAGAACAATAAGCAGAAGATCAAAAAGCAGAAGAACATTAAGTATAAGACCAAAATGAAGAGCAAAATATATGCTCTAAATTCTAAGCAGAAGAAGACTAAGCAGTGTATGGGGGTGAGTCCGTTCCTCCTCGTGGTGCCCCTGGAAAATGCCTGATGCTGCTGCAGGCTAAACTGAACGCGGACAAATACTGTTGTAATTAAAATCTTTCGTGACAGCAAGAACGGAAGGATGAAAATTCAGAGTTTTACAGATTACAAGTACAGGAATGTCTGTCACAAATAAGAATATGATGAAAAGGATGAATAGGAAGAAGATGAAGAAGTAGAATATGAAGAATAATAACTGTTTAATAAGAACAATATAAGTAATGTTAACAAAAAGATGAATAGCAAGAAGTTTTAGAAGATTAAAAAGGTGAAGATGAAGAATAATTTGATGAGAAAGATGATGCTGCTGAAGATTATGAAGGAGAAAGTGTGTGAAAAGTTAAAAAGGTGAAGACCATGGAAGTTGTGAAACAGACATATTTGACAAAATAGAAAAAAGGTTAACAACATTGTGAATTTCTTCGTCAATCCGAACGTATTTCCTAAAAAAAAAAAAATAATGCTATTCCATTGGATTGGGTTAAACATCTATGCCTTTAATGTCTCCTCAACCTCCCCAATACATTCTACATTACTCTTTGTTGTTTTCCTTTATGTACAATTAACCTACAAGGCAACAATGGGGTTTTTTTTATTTCGATATTTTGTTCCCATAGACTTACATGGGACTTCCGGTATCGGTATCGGGTATCGCCGATATTTTTTGTGTATCGGCGATACCATTCCGATTCCGATACTTTTGGATATCGGAAAGTATCGCTCAACTCTAGCGGTAACGCTACCGCAGACTATCGGTCAGAGAGCTGAGGGATTATGCTGAAAGATGTCAGCGTGATCCCGCAGCTAACTGTGACCCGCAGTGGTGACCTGCGATAAAAACTTACCGCAGGTCAGCAGGCGTAGGCCGATGAGACTATTGTTCCCATCGGGCTATGTCTGCTCTCACTGATAACGGTGACAGCAGGTGCCGCTGATGGGAGACAGTCTCATCTGCCAGCGCCTGTGCTCACAGGTAACAAAAAAAACAACATTATACTCAACTTAACACCCAATCCCCAACGCCCTCATCTCCTAGAAATAATGTAAAATAAACCAACATATACTCGTACCTGTCCACCGTAGTCCAGCTAATCCAGGTTGTCCCATGGGGATCTCACTTGTAGAACAGTCACATCGGGAGATGTGACTGCTCTACCTGGTCGCCAACGATACACTGACAGGAGGTAATTGTTCCCGCAGTTTATCACTTAGCTGCTGTGAGACCGTTCACTGGAGTTCATCAGCTCCGATGCTCTCATTTACAGCACCTCTGCGCAAGAGTTTTCCCATGCAGCAGTGGTGCCGTAAGGGAGATCACCGCAGCTGATCAGCTGATACACTCCGGTGAACTCTCACGGCAGCTCAGTTGATACACTGTGGAAGCGATTACCTCCTGTGGATGTATCGCCGGCTGTCTTTGAAAGCAGTCACATCACTGATGTGACTGCTCTTAAAGTGATCAGGATCGTCGTGGGACATTATGGATTATTATCTTCTCTGTGGACAGGTGAGGAATATTGTGGTTTATTTTATTTTTGTTGCAGGAGATGTTGGCATCGGTGGATTAGGCATTCGGTAAGTATGGTTTAATTAAGAAATTTCTGCAAGCAAATACTCAACATGCGCACATAGCCTTATAGTGTTTTGTTGATGTTGCTGTACAGAATGTCTAATTCCTAACAAGGCTACTTTTGTTAAAAGGACACTGTCAGCAGGTTTTTGCTGTTTAAGCTGAGATCAACACAATTAAGGGGCAGAGAGCCTGATTCCAGTGATGTGTCACTGGGCTATTTGCTGCAGCTTCAAGAAAATCTCTGTTTTATCAGCTGGAGACTTTCACTAGAGGACTAATTGTCTCGTGCCATGTACTCCTCCTGCAATGCGTAACCCCTCAGTGTACACAGAAAACTGTCAATCAGTGGTGTGGGCGGGATTATACAGTCATGGCCAAAAGTTTTGAGAATGACACAAATATTAATTTTTACAAAGTCTACTGCTTCACTTTTTCTAATGGCAATTTGCATATACTCCAGAATGTTATAAAGAGTGATCAGCTTAACAGCAATTACTTGCAAAGTCAATATTTGGCTAGAAAATGAACTTTATCCCCAAAACACATTTCAACATCATTGCAGCCCTGCCTTAAAAGGACCAGCTAACCTCTTTTCAGTGATTGCTCCATTAACACCATTAACACAGGTGTGGGTGTTGATGAGGACATGGCTGGAGATCAATCTGTCATGATTAAGTAAGAATGACACCACTGGACACATTTTAAAGGAGGCTGGTGCTTGGCATCATTGTTTCTCTTCTGTTAACCATGGTTATCTCTAAAGAAACACGTGCAGTCATCATTGCAATGCACAAAAATGGCCTAACAGGGAAGAGTATCGCAGCTAGAAAGATTGCACCTCAGTCAACAATCTATCGCATCATCAAGAACTTCAAGGAGAGAGGTTCCATTGTTGCCAAAAAGGCTCCAGGGCACCCAAGAAAGACCAGCAAGCGCCAGGACCGTCTCTTAAAAGTGTTTCAGCTGCGGGATCAGGCTACCAGCAGTGCAGAGCTTGCTCAGGAATGGCAGCAGGCAGGTGTGAGTACATCTGCACGCACTGTGAGGCGGAGACTCTTGGAGCAAGGCCTGGTCTCAAGGAGGGCAGCAAAGAAGCCACTTCTCTCCAGAAAAAACATCATGGACAGACTGATATTCTGCAAAAGGTACAGGCAGTGGACTGCTGAGGACTGGGGTAAAGTTATTTTCTCTGATGAATCCCCTTTTCGATTGTTTGGGACATCAGGAAAACGCCTCATTCGGAGAAGACAAGGTGAGCGCTACCACCAGTCTTGTCTCATGCCAACTGTTAAGCATCCTGAAACCATTCATGTGTGGGGTTGCTTCTCAGCCAAGGGAATCGGCTCTCTCACAGTCTTGCCTAAAAACACAGCCATGAATAAAGAATGGTACCAGAATGTCCTCCAAGAGCAACTTCGCCAAACTGCTCTTGGAGGGTTGGGAGATCAACAATGCCTTTTCCAGCATGATGGAGCACCTTGCCATAAAGCAAAGGTGATAACTAAATGGCTCAGGGAACAAAACATAGAGATTTTGGGTCCATGGCCTGGAAACTCCCCAGATCTTAATCCCATTGAGAACTTGTGGTCAATCATCAAGAGACGGGTGGACAAACAAAAACCTAAAAATTCTGACAAAATGAAAGCATTGATTGTGCAAGAATGGACTGCTATCAGTCAGGATTTGGTCCAGAAGTTGATTGAGAGCATGCCAGGGAGAATTGCAGAGGTCCTGAAGAAGAAGGGTCAACACTGCAAATATTGACTTGCTGCATTAACTCATTCTAACTGTCAATATAAGCTTTTTTTACTCATATGTTTGCAATTATTATATTTCTGTCTGTGATAAAAACATCTGTCAAACACACATAAAAACCAGAGGGCAGCAGATCATGTGAAAATATAATATTTGTGTCATTCTCAAAACTTTTGGCCATGACTGTACAGAGCTTAGTGTTTTAGAGAACTGCTAGATCTCCAGCAGATAAAACAGTGATGTTTATCAAAACGGCAGTAAGCAACCTAGAAAGTGACACATCGCTGGAATCAGTCTCTGTTCCTACACCTCTCCTCACTACTCCCCTGTTTCTCTCCTCTGCAAATCCCTCCTCTGCAAACTACTAACTCTGACCTACAAAGCTATCCACAACCTGTCCCCTCCCTGTATCTCTGAACTAATCTCCCAATATCTTCCCTCACGTAATCTTCGATCCTCCACACTTATTCATTCCTCACACAACCGCCTCCAAGATTTCTCCTGAATATCCCCCATCCTCTGGAATTCCACGTCTCAACATGTCCGATTATTTATTTACCACCCTCGGATCCTTCAGACGGAACCTGAAAACCCATCTCTCCAGGAAAGTCTACAGCCTGCAATAACCATTCCGCCTCCTCACCACCACCAGAGCTGCTGCACCCTCGACCTTCTGTCTCTTCCCCATTATCCCGTAGACTGTAAGCCCGCAAGGACAGGGTCCTCTCCCCTATGTACCAGTCTGTCACTGTAAATTTGTCTACTGTAAACAATATCTAGAACTTTGTATGTAACCCTTTTCATGTACAGCACCATGGAATTAATGGCTCTATATAAATAATAATACACTATCCTGTTCTCAGATTACATGTTAGAAACCTAGCAAAAATGGCCCAGTAGAATGCTGTTCCAAGGATCTATCCAACTTCCCGCAAGCGCCTTAAAAGATTTTTTTCTATCCTATAGCAAACTAGATCTGTGGACCCGATTCATCAAAACTGGCATTGTTCACATGGGCGTTGTGTAGTCAGATGCTTCTAATTCATGAATAGGAGTATGTCTCTTCGTGAATCAGGAGCATCGGGTGAGCAGCTTACACCTCTGTGTGCACTTCACCCTAAACTCTACTCCAGCCCCTTTTGCAGTATGATTTGTGGCGTAGCGAACAATGCCACTCGTCATGAATTTGACGAGCAATGGTCACGACTATTCTAACCACCACACCTCTGCCTGTTTCATTGGAGCTTGGAGAAACTGACATGAAGACACCAGAAGTCGCAAAATTTAGGTGCAACTTTTAAGTTGCGCCTCAATTTTTCAACTTTTCAAAACTTTTCCGACACAATTCTGGCATGAAAGTTTTAATGCATTGGGTCCTATATATTTAAAAGGTATTTTTGCCTTTATCTTAATTAGCTGGCATTAGAAATCTAAAAGGTTGAACTTGGACTTAGGTCTTTTTTTTCAAGCCATATAACAATGCCAGAAACACATGGTGCAGCGAGCACGTAAGCTGTTGTCTGATGCAAACTTAAATTAAATCTGTCAACATGTTTCATCTACCTCATCTCAGAGCAGCATAATGTAGACAAAGATAAGCAGAATCCAACGATGTATCACTTAGATTACTGGATGCCGCCGTTCTCACACAATCTGAGCTTTTAGATTTAGAATGAATCAGAGCTGAGAAGGCTAACCCCACCCACAGCAGACTTTTCATGTACAAAGTCCATAGACAGTGAGCTGTAAGTCGCAGTAGGGGGCGTTGCCAGACCAGGAGTCTAGTGCTGCTGAGTCCCAGCAATGATAAGCTCCTGGTGCTAAAACAATCATTGCAGGCAAACAAAACCACATAGCTTGATAAGAGAGGCATCACTGAAATCTGTGTTTTAACCCCTACAGCATGCTGTCTTCAGATTACATAGCAAAAACCTGCTGACAGATTCCATTTAAGCTTAATTACCTTCTTATTTGTGGGTAAGACATATGGAAAGGTTTATCTGCACGTCTAGCATTTTAAAAATATATAAGGCTTAGAATAGGTGTTTTTATTTTTTGTATACAGTTGAATTGTATACTGCTGGACAGTTGGGTCTATGGAATCAAGACTTATCTCAGACAAACGTATGCATAAAGGATACATTTTTGGCATCTTATTTGTTCACTAAAGTCTATAGACATGTTTGCATATTCCCTAGGATATGTTCCTGGCATATATGCCAAAGTGTCTATTGGAAACAGGTTTTACATGCCTTTCCCTATTTTGTGACTTTCACTGCAGGTAGATGGAAAAGTCCTAAGCATTTTGTAACACAAGTTAATTTGTGATAATTTTTAAAGAACATACTGCCTATTAGATCATGGGAAAATTCTCTCAGCACAATTTGTCCCTGCTATGGATACAGCTTGGTAAAGGGAAATTGTTTATTTGTTATTCACTACACAGAACAAGCAGAAACGTATAAGGTGTCTATAACATGTAACCTCAGCAGCACCACAGACGTCACCGTGTCAGCTACAGCTGGGTCTTTCCCAAATCTGTTCATTAATGATCTCATTTGTATCATGGCTGAAGATTTCACATCTTATCAAAGTAAACATATACAGCTTATGACTTAATGGTACAAACATGAGGTTAATGATTTATTTGGCATTTCATGCTTCTAGTGTTTTTAAGAAAAGTACGGTAAGTGTAGAAATAGTCTAAGGGTGTTTCTTTTTAAGTCACTTTTCTTTTTTGTCTTAAGATATTCATTGAAGTTTTTTTGTGCTAAGTTCTTCAAAATGGCGCAAAGGAAAAAATATTTTTCTTTTGACCTTTTAGAGCAGAAAGTCGCATGTTCCGCTAAAATGTCACAAGCAATCTTAGCATTTGTGCAAAAATTTCTGGCCTATATAAAATCACTCCATAGAGGGACTGAAGTTCATTTGCACGAACATTTTGACTTCTTAAAAAGTTGTAATTGATGAATCCGCCACAAACACATGGAAAGCAAAGAACATGCATACAATGACAAACCTAAAAAATAAAGCAGGACTACACACATAAAAAAAACTTAAATGGCAAAAATTAAAAAAAAAAATAAAAATTGGTGCAAATCAAAAAGAGGCTTAAAACAACACTGAAAAGTAGACAAAAAATAGGCATAAATGCAATAATGAATCAGGCTCCAAATGTCTATAAGTGAACACAATATTCAGCTGCTACAATTTTTTTTCTTTTCTATTCAATGGTTTTTTTTCAGGGTTTTTTTTATTGTCTTCTATTCAATTTTTTTCTCAGGTTGCAGTCAGTTAAGTTGAAACCGAAAATGAAATTGGTACAAATAAGTACAAAATTCTTAAGAGTTTTCCCTAGATTGAAAGCTATTCCTATAATATAAGGATAACTTAAAGGGAACCTATCACCAGGTTTTTCCCATATAAAGTATTGCTGCCTCTTTACAGCATACTAGAATGCAGTAAAAAAGTCTCCAATCCGCTCTGCAGTTGTCAGAGACCTTTTATTATACCCACAAACAGCCTGGTCCTGTCGTCCTGCCCTGCTTCATGTAGATGATGCTTCCTCTGTCATCCACACAATGCCCCTAATAGCAACTCAGAGAGACGTGCTCCTGCACAGGAACGCAGAGGGTGGAGCAAAGAACTGTAAACTTCAATGAGCATGCGCCGGGAAAGGCCAAAGAGCGCCAATGACCTGGAATTAATGCTGGAGCATGACTGGGTGACATTGTTTGGATGAAGTAGGATGCAACGCATCATCCACATGAAGAAGGGTAGGAGGACTATGATTGTAGGAAGAGAGGAGGCGCCAGATCAAGAGCAGAGTAGCCCATCAGACGTCTGTGGGTAGAATAGAAGCTCTTTTTTGGGGATCTGCAGAGGTGATTGGGGACTTATTTACAGCACTCTATTATAGGCGTAAAAGCTTGTTTGGCCATGGGTCCCTCTGATCCCCAGTGCTCTCTGCACTCGGAGTTGTGTCAGCAGCTGCCAGAGACATGCAGTTGTGGCTCTGTAATCCCGTGCATGCGCTATCCACTCGCACAGTTATGTGAAACTTATCTGCCCTTCTATGGGCATAATCTTCATCGATCTTCAGTTCAGATGCCATAGAGTGTCTAAGATCGATGAAGACTCTGCCTATAGAAGAGCGGATAAGTTTCACATAACCGTGCGAATGGACGGCGAATGTGCGGGATTACAGTGCTGCAACTGCATGTCACTGGTCAGTGTGACGTGCATGAGAGTGGGGGTGCTATTATAATGAAGTCAGGAAACAGGGATTTCTTCTAGGCACCCACACTCTGGAGACTGGAAGAAATCATTAACCTATAACATTAAAACTGCTTTTCTCAACATCTAGACTGCAGCTATGAGGCATACAGGCAAGACTGGTTTAACCATTCTATTACTTGTATGCCCATAGTAATAGCTTAAATTCGGCCAGGGGTGACAGATTCCCTTTAACTGAGTAGACCCCAAAGCCACAAATGTGTGTGGGTAAAACCGTGGATCCTGGGACCAGATTTATTGGATCATCCCACACAACAATAGTCAATTAGTTAATGTATATTGTCTGCTTGGGGTTTTTCACATTAATGCTATATACAGTGGCATGTAAACTTTTATATGCCACAGTATCTGTAGGATAGTTACCCATCATGAAGCTCTTCCCACAGGGATGCACAAACTTTTCTTTGTCCAGGCGAAAAATTATCTGATTGAACCAATCCGAAGGGCTCCAATAGATCTTAAAGGGGAATTACCATCTGAGAATATATAGCATATCAAAACTACATGTCATATCTAACTTAAAGGTCAAACGGTCATGACTAGCACCAGTCCGGAGAATGGTGGTTAAACTCCCCTGTTCGAACTCCAGAAAGGTAGGAACTATGAATACATGCGTTTCTCTTTGTTGTAGTTTGAGAGTTGCTGAAACAACCAGTTTATCACTACTTCAATAAACAACAATGAAGGAAGTTGCTCTCGTGAATGGCCATCTCATCTATTCCTTTTTGAGGATCACACAAAGATCTGAATATCACCATTCTACCAATACAACGGGTGTCTTTGAGATGTCACCAATAGTGCACGTATCTGTTGCTTCTCCCATGCTTTATGTCACACGTCTAATCTCTTTCATGGAATAGTCATGTAAGCAGCCATCAAACTAAAATAAGCAAGTTTTGACCAGATGGTTGGGGGCCACACAGAATGGACTAGAGGATCTCATGTATTCTCTGGGACATACTTTTGTCCCATTCTGTGAGATGTTTTTAATGTTTTTTCCAAATATCAAGCAGAGGGGAGTCTAAGATATTTCATATCAGGAGATCAGAAACATCTAGATCACAGAAGCCACACTGAGACGCCTGTTTGTTTTTTTAGTATGGAAAATTATGCAGGTATCATGTAAAGAAATGTAATTTGGCCCATGGACTATACATACGCTAATGTGGTACCAACAGTGAAAGATTGGGTTTGGCTTTCCATAAAGTGTCATTCACAAGTCAGTATTTTTTTGGGTATTTTCATGAGAGATTTTTCCATGCCAAAACCAGGAGTGAACTTAGACAAAAATACTGTAATTCGAACATTGACACTTGTTCTGTGGTTTGGAGACACTTCTGGTTGTGACATACAAATACTGATCAAAATACTGATGTGGGAGTGATTTGTAAAGATCTGGTGGGATCCAGGGATTTGTGCTAATGCCCTGCAAGCTGATATGAACAGAGGGTATCCAGTGCTACTATCCAATGCTAAGAGGTCTGAATGCTGACATGTAAAGCTAGCTAATCCCCCACATTTGTAATTTAGATGAAGATAAAGCCGAAGTATTTGTAAGGTATACAAAAGCTTGGAGACTGTTGTTTTCTTCTCACTGTAAAGTTTAGCGGGGATTTTCTCCATGTATGTAAAGAAATGGCAGTCCATAGTCACCTTTGCGTATGGGATGCAGTCTAAAGAAACACAGTTCCTAAGACTTAAGTCTCAACTCAAAGAAGCTGTATCTTGCGATACATGCACATGGGTGAGCTGCCTTAACAGGAGTAGAAATAAATCTCGGCTGGTTGAGTACAAAGGAATTTTTCTACTACATTAGTTTGAAGTCCTCAGTTAACAAGGAGATTTAGTTTTTTTCACAGCCCTTCTTCTGCAGCTCACCAGTTTATGTGTTAGCGATACAATTCCTCTGTCATTTGAGTCACAGGTCTCGAGAGCTGTGTTTCTTCAGACTGCAGCCTGTCCTGACAAGTAATAATTATAATAATTTTATTTCTATAGCGCCAACATATTCCGCAGCACTTTACATTATAGAGAGGACTTGTACAGACAATAGACATTACAGCATAACAATAAACACAGATCAAAGTAGATACCAAGAGGAATGAGGGCCCTGCTCGCAAGCTTACAATCTATGAGGAAAAAGGGGAGACATGAAAGGTAAATGGTGACAATTGCTTTCGCTCTTCGGACCAGCTATAGTGTAAGAATTGGGTGTTCATGTAATTCTGCATGAACCAGTTAACAGCCAAAGTATGTAACAGTACAGACACATTACAGTACAGACTGATTATGGTAAAAAAAAATTTTTGAATGGGCCAAGAGGGATAGTTAGGTTAATGCGTTGAGGCGGTAGGCCAATATGAACAAATGCGTTTTTACGGCACGCTTAAAACTGTGGGGATTGGGGATTAATCGTATTAACCTGGTTAGTGCATTCCAAAGAATTGGCGCAGCACGTGAAAAGTCTTAGAGGCGGGAGTGGGAGGTTCTGATTTTTGAGGATGCTAACCTCAGGTCATTAGCAGAATGGAGGGCACGGGTAGGGTGGTAGACTGAGATGAGGGAAGAGATGTAGGGTGGTGCTGACCCATGGAGTGCTTTGTGGGTGAGGGTAATAAGTTTGTACTGGATTCTGTAATGGATGGGTAACCAGTGTAATGATTGGCACAAGGTAGTGTTATGATCTGCTACAAGCACTAAGGAAAGATGGGAATACTGTCCCTACAATAGAACTAAGCTGGATCCCTACGATGTAACGGGGAACCTGATCCTGTGACCAGACCCGCTAAAGTCCTCAGCTAGTCTGAACGAAGACCTATAGTTGCGAGGGAGGAATCCCTACAAGATCTAGGGACTGGGAGAAAAGGTGGACACCTCCTAACAGAAATTGTAGCAGGGAAAATAAAACAGAAAACAAATTACTTAGAGATCCTAAGATCAAGCAAAACTGACTGAGAAAGGCACCTAAGCACCCGGCTAGCTTAAGAGTAGATAATACAATGAAGTCCAGCAAAGCCAGAAGGGCGGAGCCAGACTAAATAAGGAAAAAAGGTCATGTGACCAGCAAACTGAAAAAACCTAACAAGAGGGTTCTAACAGGTAGAGGCATCGGTATAACGATTGGTGAGGAATATAATCCTGGAGGCAGCATTTATGACAAATTGGAGAGGGGAGCGTATGGTAAGAGGGAGACCGATTAGTAGAGAGTTACAATAGTCCAAACGAGAATGAATAAGAGAAACAGGGTTTTTGCAGAGTCGAAAGTAAGAAAATGTCGAATTCTAGAGATGTTTTTGAGGTGCAGATAACAAGAGCGAGCAAGTGATTGGATGTGGGGGGTGAATGAAAGCTTGGAATCTAGTATGACCCCAAGACAGCGGGCATGTTGCTGAGGAGTAATGGTGGAGCCACACACGGAGATGGTGATGTCGGGCAAAGGTAGTTTAGTAGAGGGAGGAAACACGAGGAGTTCCGTTTTTGACAGGTTCAGTTTGAGATAGAGGGATGACATGATGTTAGAGACAGCGGTAAGACAATCACTGGTCTTTTCTAAAAAGGCAGGCGTGTTATCGGGAGAAGAAGTGTATAATTGGGTGTCATCAGCGTAGAGATGGTACTGGAAACCAAATCTACTGATTGTCCAATAGGGGCAGTGTACAAGGAGAAGAGGAGGGGGCCTAGGACTGATCCTTGAGGAACCCCAACAGTAAGGGGAAGATGAGAGGAGGAGGAACCAGCAAAAGATACAGTGAAGGAACGGTCAGAGGGATAGGAGGAGAACCAGGAGAGAACAGTGTCCTTGAGGCCGATGGAGTGGAGCATAGTGAGGAGGAGCTGATGGTCCACAGTATTGAATGCTGCGGAGAAATCCAAGAGAATTAGCATGGAGTACTGACCATTAGATTTAGCAGTTAGAAGATCGTTAGAGACTTTAGTGAGGGCAGTTTCACAGTGCATGGTATGAGGGGATTGTGAGATAATTTCCTGTCGGATGTGGTCAATTTTTACTTTGAAATAATTGGCCAGATCGTCAGCGCAGAGATATGTGGTTGGGGCCTGCACTTTTGGGTTGAGTAGGGAGTGAAAAGTGTCAAAGAGACGTTTAGGGTTATTGGATAGTGAGGTGATGAGGGTGTTGAAGTAGGTTTGTTTGGAGAGGTGAAGGGCAAAGTTGTATGTTTTAAGCATAAACTTGTAATGCATAAAACCTTCGGGTAGATTAGATTTTCTCCACAAACTTTCGGCGCACCTGGAGCACCGACAAGTTGTTGTTTGAAGTACGCAACGGGACCACTTTATTATATTCTTGGAGAAACCCCTTTAAAGTTTCTAAGTTATGATTGTATTTGGGTAGCGTATAATACTTCATCACATATTTACATCACATTTATTAACTTCTGTCCTCAGGTAATCTAAGGATGTATAGTTCCAACAAATGGGGATATCTATTATCAAAAGGAGTTAAGCTGGACTGTTTAGCATTGGGGTTTGCATTTATCTTTTTGTAATGGGTAGCTTTAAAAACTTTATTTTGGAAATACTCTACAATCTGTTTTGGGGTTTGAGATCCTTAAGGGTATGCCACACTAAACAAGATCGCTAACGAGATCGCTAAAATACGTCACTATTTAGCGATCTCGTTAGCGACGTCGTTGTGTGTGGCATGTAGCAACGACGTGGCCCCTGCTGTGATCTCGTTGATCTTTCACTAGAGTTCTGGACCGTATTTTGATCGTTGGCGTCCCGCTGGTGAGCCTGAATCGCTGTGTTTGGCACCTTTTGTGAACGATGTGCGACCTCGTTGACGACGCATTAGTCAGCGGCGCAGGCGGGACTTTGTTTTCTTTCGTTAACGCCCTTCAGCTCCGATTGGTGACCATACAACATCACCTCAGCTTTAATAACTGCGCCCCATCCATTGTTTCCAGAGCACTTTATGGGTCTCTTTTTGCGTTGTTGCGAGGATAGTATCGTGTGTCGGAGTTTTGCGATCCTGTTTGTGGCGCAGTGGTGGGTTTTTGCGATCCTGTCTGAGTCGCTAGAGCACCACCCATCCCCATTTGGATTTGGATCTTCGGGATATTTGGATTCAAGGTACATATTGTTTGTGATGTTGTTTGATAATGTTTTTTAACCTTATTATTATTTTTTTTTTTTGGTCTGCTTTATTTATTTTACACCCCTGACCTTATTTTTTTTTGTTGTTCGTCTGCTTTATTTATTTTACACCCCTGACCTTATTTATTTTTTTCGTCTGCTTTATTTATTTTACAACCCTGACCTTATTTTTTTTTTTTAGTCTGCTTTATATATTTTACACCCCCCACCATTTTAGACATTTGTAAACTGTATATTAAATGTTAACTGAAAAGTTACATTTTTTTTTTTTTATATATTTTTTATTCTATTCTTTATTTTGTTTAAACACTTTATTAATAGTAATTAATTAGTAATTAACTTTTCTCTTCTTTACCGTACAGGTTGCACATAATGAACCTGTCCACCGCGGAGCGTATGATTGTGGCTGTTGCACTATCTATGGATTCAGATCGACTAGAAGAGGCGCGGGTGGAAGAGGGGCGCTCCAAGCGAAAGCGTCGCATGTGGACCAGAGAATGGCTGGAGCAGAGGTCCAAATTCTCCCACATGCATCTAGTGAGGGAGTTGCAGGAGAAGAATCCGCAGGATTTCCGGAATTATCTACGGATGTCGGAGGATTCATTCAAGCTCCTACTGGAATGTGTGAGGCCACTCATTGAACGGCAGGATACCCGGATGCGTGCAGCTGTTTCAGCAGAGGAACGTTTGGCAGTAACGCTGCGATTTCTGGCAACCGGACGTTCAATGAAGGATTTGCAATTTTCTGCTGCTTGGAGAACTAATTCCGGAGACATGCAACGCCATCGTCCGCAGTTTACGGAGCTACATGCCTTTTCCCAAATCTGTGGCGGAATGGCAAATTATTGCCTCTGATTTTGAACGTATTTGGCAGTTCCCAAACTGTGGTGGTGCCTTGGATGGCAAACGTGCGGATCACGCAACCAGCCAAAAGCGGATCCTTTTTTCATAACTACAAGGGCTACTTCAGCGTGATCCTCATGGCCCTTGTTAATGCCAATTATGAATTTATTGACGTTAATGTTGGCATTAATGGAAGGGTTTCTGACGGTGGCGTTTTGGAGCACACAACTTTTGGTGAACGGTTGTTTAATAATAAACTTAACTTGCCAACCAACATGGACACCACCGCCAACCTAAACTATGTTTTTGTTGGCGATGAAGCCTTCTCCCTTCATGAGCATCTTGTGAAACCGTACCCACAAAAGACTTTGACAGGGGAAAGGCGGATTTTTAACTACAGACTGTCTAGGGCACGGCGCGTTGTGGAGAATGCCTTCGGCATAATGGCCAACCGCTTCAGGGTTTTCCACACTCCAATCAACATGAAGCTGGAATCCATAGACTCTGTGGTGTTGGCCTGTTGTGTGCTGCACAATTTTCTACGCAAACGCGATGCTGGTACTTACAGTCCGCCAGGCTTCATGGACTCGGACAGCAATGGTGACGTGGTGCTCGGAGAATGGCGTGACAATGATCCCGCTATTGCAGGCCTTCAACCTGTCAATCAAGGCAGGAGCAAGGACGATGTGAAGGCCGGCAGAGACAAGTACTGCCAATACTTTAATGGGCCTGGTGCAGTGAGTTGGCAGCATCAGGTCTAGTTTGATTTTGATAATGTTTGACTTTTGCCTTTTTTTAACAATGTTTTTATAAAAAAAAAAAATATTTTAAAAATGCATTCGTGTTTTTTTTCAATTATTTTACCTATATGGGAGAAGGGCTAATGATGGGTGAGATGTGGGGAGGGAGTAATGGGGATGGCAAAGAGACATGTTACCAGCAGCTGCAGTTTTTAAAATCTTTTCAAAGGCTTTTTTGTTGTCTATTTTTTGTTTTACATTGTATCTACTTGTCACACACGGGGTCATGGGAGTATCAGCAGTCATAGGAGTTAATTGTTAAAAAAATAAAGAAAAAAGTTTCAAATATTTACAATAATTTTAAGGGCCTATGGTCTCACTAGCGTTCAAACATTATAATTAAATATGACAGATAATACACCACAGCTGCATATATAAAGTTTAAATATATAATATATATATTTTAGTCATATATGAAAGATTAAAAAATTATTATAAATATATTTAAAAATTCTTGGGAGGTAAAGGTCAACATTCACCAGGGAATCACAGCTATTCACAGATATGCGACGCCATTGTGATCGCAATGTAACCATTGTCACGAGCTCCAGCTATACAGATATGCATACAGATATGCAAAGCCATTGTGATTGCAAGGTGAAGATTCTCGAGCCCCAGCCATACAGATATGCGACGCCATTGTGATCGCAATGTGACTTGTCACGAGCTCCAGCTATACAGATATGCAAAGCCATTGTGATTGCAAGGTGAAAACTCACGAGCCCCAGCCATACAGATATGCGACGCCATTGTGATCGCCTAGCTTGGAACCGTTGTTTTGCGATCGCAACAGCATCTCATATCTGTGCTTGGCTGGGCGCATGGCTGCTGCGGTCACTTTGCAATCGCAATACCGTTTTGCGTCGCGAATGCGGCCGCATGTAACGTGCGCACGCTGTGACGTCATGGCGCTGGCGTTGCCCAATGCGCTGTTGTTTGTAATAGCGGCAATGGCGGCGGCGAGACAGCGCGGGCCTAAATGGACGGACGAGGAGGTCCGTTATTTAATTAAAAAAACGGACCTCTGGGATTACCACTGCAGGCTACCTGTGGCGCATCCAATGCGCCACAAAAGGGTATGCCTGCAGAGAATCCGTCGGGGCCCGGAGAAGCGCTTCAATGTGCGGCGGACCAGAGCACAGATCAGAAAGAAGCTGGCGGACCTGCGATACCGCTCACGTGATAGGGTCGCCAGCATCCGGGCCCAGCTCCGCAGGCCTCTGAGTGAGTATTGATGAGGGTATCTGGAGAGGTTATGTTTTGTGGGTTAGGCTACTTTCACACTTGCTTTTTTTTGCGTTTCGAACGCACATGAAGCGCATTAAAAAAACGCATGCAAACGCTTGTAAACGCTGCGATATTTAGTCGCATCAGCATGCGCATTTCGACAAAAAACGCAGCGTTTGTCTGCGATTTCATGCGTTTTTGCATGCGTTTGCGTTTTTTTGGCGCATGCGTTGTCTATGTCACATTTCTATCATCTCTGTCTCCATCATCTCTGGCTCTATCATCTCTGGCTCCATCATCTCTGTCTCAATCATCTCTGTCTTTTTTGCCCGGAAAAAAAAATGCAACATGTAGCGTCTAGCGCGTATGGGCTCACACCGGGAAAATGCGCAGCGCACGACAAACGCACATGAACGCGTGCAAGCGCTAGACCCTGCGCCCGCCATGTTAAAGATAGGGGAACATTGCGCATGCGTCCGATAGCGCAAGTTGCGCTGCGCAAAAAAAACGCAAGTGTGAAAGTAGCCTTATCTACCTATATCAATGCACCCGCAGTCAGCCGACTTTATTTTCCACAGGCACGGCATTGAGCAGTACAGCTCGATAAACTCCCGCAAAAATTCCTGCTTATCAGCCATCTGTAATAAAAAAAAGGATTATGTGAGAACGCCAGAATGGTTAAATAAAATGCTTACATAACCTACAACATAGAACACAGCAGGGAGCATAAAATGGTGGTTGTGGGCGCAGCAGGAGCAAACATTGACAGAGCTGGGATCATAAAATGGTGGGCGTTGCCTGAACAAAACAATGGCAAAAAAATAAAAAAAATCATAGATGAACAATTACGCAAAAAACAGCAGGGATCACAAAATGGTGGTTGTGGGCGCAGCAGGAGCAAACATTGACAGAGCTGGGATCATAAAATGGTGGGCGTGCCTGAACAAAACAATGGCAAAAAAAAAATTGATGGACGACAATGGTTAACAACAGCAGAGATCTAAAATGGATCTGTAAAATTAAAGAAAAAATAAAAATTAAATGTGACAAAAAAAATACCTACCAAAAAATACCTACCTTACAAAATTTGTTTGTGATTCTGAATAAAAAAGAAAATAGGGAAACTAAATAGCGTCACAAACTGGATCACAGAGGATATAACGCCACAGACTGGATCGCAAAAACCCCAACGCCGTAGACTGGAACGCAGCAACCGCAATAGTGGCGCAAACTGGATCGCAGTAGTAGCTACAAAGGCTAGCAGGACACACTGGAACGATGCTGGAGATTTGAAAGAACCGCTTCTGCTCGAGAGCAATGGAGAGGAGTGCTGATACGTCGTCTTTTATGACGCGGTCATCCAATCACAAAGCGGGAGAGCTGTGATAAATATCTATGAGATAAATAGTGACCACCAATCTGTGATGAGGGGCGTGCAAAAGGTCGCGCTCAGTCACACCTATCGAGGTCGTGATCTTTCACAGTACATGCAGTGTGGCACGTCCCAACGACCGCCAAAGTCGTTAAAGAGATCACTAACCGCTGATGCGTCGTTAATGAGATCGTCCAGTTTGGCCGCTACTAGCGACCTTAAAACGATCACACCAACGATAGCGTCGTGATCGTTAGCGGGAACGTTTAGTGTGGCAGTACCTTTAGTGTTGTTATCAGGGAATTCTCAGCCCCAATCTGGGTTAAGGGTATGCCACACTAAACAACATCGCTAACGGGATCGCTAAAAAACGTCACTATTTAGCGATCCCGTTAGCGATGTTGTTGTGTGCGGCATCTACCAGCGACGTGGCCCCTGCTGAGATCCTGCTGTGATCTCGCTCGTCGCTGACATCGTTCCGGACCCTATTTTATCGTCGGCGCCCCCGCTGGTAAGTATATATCGCTGAGTGTGGCACCTTTTCTTAGCGATTTAGCGGTACTTTTGTACCGCTAAAGTCGTTAAGGAGATCGCTAACCGCGATAGCGTCCTTAACGACATCGCTAAATTAGGCTGCTACTAGCGATATAGAAACAATCCCGCTAGCGATCGCATTAGTATGCGTCGTTATCGTGATCGCTAGCGGGATTGTTTAGTGTGGCAGTACCTTTAGTTGGCCTATGCATGTATTAAAGAGAAGGGGATAGATCTAATCTTTATGAAGCAAACTTTAAGACAGCTTTACATAAAGCTGAGTTAAGGGTATGCCACACTAAAACGAGATCGCAAACGAGATCGCAAACAAGATCACTAAAACGTCACTATTTTGCAATCTCGTTAGCGACCTCGTTGTGTGTGGCATGTAGCAACGATGTGGCCCCTGCTGTGATGTCGCTGATCGTTCACTAGAGTTCTGGACCGTTTTTTGATCGTTGGCGTCCCGCTGGTGAGCCTGAATCGCTGTGTTTGGCACCTTTTGCGAATGACGAGCGACCTCGTTTGTGACGCATAGACTGTTTTGCGTCACGGAGTAGATCGCAATATCTGTAAGTTCTCTTTTGCGTCACAGAGAGGATCGCAGAAGTTGCAAAGCAGGCTAGCAGGACTCAGAGAGCAGGAGCGATGCTGGAAATTCCTATGAATCAGAAGCGCTCAGTACATGCTAATGACATCCTAACGACCGCCAAAGTCGTTAAAGAGATCACTGACCGCTGATGAGTCGTTTATGAGATCTCCTGTTTGGCAGCTACTAGCGACCTAAAAGAGATCACACCAACGATTGCGTCGTTATCGTGATCGCTAACGAGATCGCTAAGTGTGGCAGTACCTTTAGACTTAGAAAAATGGTATAAACTACCTTTATCTTGGTTTGGAAGAGTGAGCGCTATCAAAATGGATCTCTAACCCCGTCTCCTATATTATTTCCAAATAATCCCCTTATATTTACCTGTCTCCTTTTTCTCATGTCTTAAAAAAGCGATTACTCGATTTATTTGGTCACAAAAACGAGCACATATTTCATACTTTTTGTTAAGTAGATCATAGCAACAAGGGGGAATAGGTCTGCCAGATTTTGCTATGTATAGCCAAGCAGCAATTGGTACATGTATTTTAGATCTGTTTCATAATAAAAACAACAAAAAATGGGTCACATTAGAAAATGATCTTAATGGACGTGACTCTCGTATAGTTATCTGGTCCCCGACGGAAGAATGGGATATACCTTTACCCTTCTTCACCAAAAACATGATATCATTTATCAAAAGAGAGAGTCGAGAGCTGGGAGTCTCTTCATCTCCTGGCCCCCTAACTCCTATATATGACAATCCATCCTTTCCTGCAGGATTAAAAAGAGACACTTATCTACATAAAAATAGAGCTTCATGCCCCATAGTCCATGATTATGTTACAAGGACAGGGATGAGGTCTCTCCAGGACATTTTTCGGGACAAGGAGCCGCCAACAGGTGCATGGTTCTTTTATGAGCAAATAAAAGTTTTATTATTAAATTAGCCAAACAATCCGATTCATACAGAATATTATCTCTGTTTGAGACTCTTTGTTTATCAACAAACTCTATAGATCACACTATCTCTTTATTATACAAAACCTTCCAAGAAGGGCTGACCTCATCGTGAGGTTTCCCTGCATTTTTTTCAAAATGGGAGATTGACTTGGGTAGACCCTTATCAGTTGAAGAAAGAACAAAGATTCTCTTATGCACATTCAGGTCATCGCTCTGTTGACATCACAGGAGAGGAGCTACAAAATCTTGTCAAGGTGGTACAGATGCCCATCAGATTTAAAATTAATTTATACAACAACACCGGATATGTGCTGGCGATGCTTAAAAGACAGAGGCTCATTTGCACACATTTGGTGGCACTGCCCACTCATACAGAAACTGTGGTTAGTATCCTTTGATCTCTTCAACAGACTGTCTATAACCAAAATTATACCCACAATGGAGGTGGCCCTGCTGTCCTTGTGTAGCTCCTCGATTTCTAGATTTAAGAAAGGTCTTCTTAGGCATATGTGATTCTTAGATTTTGGAAACAGGAAAAGGTTCCCTCACGCTCTGAGTTGGTGATGTAACTCAACGACATATATAGAATGGAACAACTGATAGGACAACTGAATGGTACCACAGGAAAGGCATATAACACTTAGGCACCCTTGGTTATGTTTAGAGAATCATCGGAATTGGACTTTTGGTTGATAGACCCATAGATGATGGGTCATGAGTTTTTCTACTGGATGGAGCCACATCTCCTACCCCACTCCTTAAAATCCTCACCCCTCCCCCCCTTTTTTTTTCTTTTCTCTTCTTTCCCCCTTGTTTCTGCTCTATCTTCTTTTCTTTTGTAGACCTAGAGTCTTAAGCCTGGGTCTCACATAGCGATACACCAGCGATCCCGACAACGATTAGGATCGCTGGTGTATCGCTACATGATCGCTGCTGAGCTGCCAAACAGGCAGCTCAGGCAGCGATCAGCACAGCGACACTGCGGGTAACATCGCTTAGTTACCCGCAGTGTACGTTGGATACCAGCGCCCTGATGCAGGGAGCTGGTAACCAAGGTACACATCGGGTTTCCAGGCGCTGCGCGGTGCCTGGAAATCCGCTGTGTACCTTGGTTACCAGCTCCCTGCATCAGGGCGCTGGTATCCAAGGTACACAGTGGGTTTCTAGGCACAGCCCCGAGCCTGGAAACCTGCTGTGTACCTTGGTTACCAGCGGATCGCTGGTCTCCCGCCTGCCACACGCAGCGATGCGTGCTGGCCAGCGGGAGACCAGCGATCAAAAAAATGTCCAGGACATTCAGCGACGATCAGCGATACCCAGCAGGGGGGCTGATCGTCGCTGAATGTCACACACAGCGGTATCGCTGGGGAGATCGCTGCTGCGTCACAAAACTAGTGACTCAGCACCGATCTCGCTCGCTGTGTGAGACGGGGGCTTTAGTCTAGGTACCTTCCTCTTTAAAATTTATAAACAAGCTAATATTGATGTTAATTGCCCACATGAGCAAACACCTCAGGCGCTCATTCAACATTTCTTTTATATGTATGACTTTCTGGGGAAAAGTTATCATAGTTGCTATATAATTTTTTTTGCATGTGATAGTAGAAGAGGTATGTTCTTTTTTTCTTCCTGTTATTAATGATTGATGTGTATAAATACCTCAATAAACTTGATTTACACAAAGAGAAGGGGATAGAATGGCAGCATTGGCACATACAGTACTGTGCAAAAGTTTTACGCAGGTGTGGATAAAATGCTGCACAGTAAGAATGCTTTAACCCCTTCACTCTGAAGCCTGTTTTCACCTTCTTGACCAGGCCAAATTTTTCAGTTCTGACCAGTGTCACTTTGTTATAATAACTCTGGAACACTTCAACATCTCCCAGTGATATTGAGATTGTTTGTTTTTTATGACACATTGTACTACATGTTAATGGTAAATTTAGGTCAATATGATTTGTTTATTTCTGAATACGTTTAATTTTATGCCCTTAAACCAGAAAGTTATACCACACGAAATAGTTAATAAATAACATTTACCACATGTCTACTTTACTTTAACATAATTTTTAAAACCTAATTTTCTTTTGTTAGGAAGTTAGAAGGGTTAAAAGTTTATCAGCAATTTTTAATTTTTCCAACAATTTACAAAACCAATTTCCCTTAACCCCTTAACCCCCAATGGTGGTTTACACGTTAATGACCGAGCCAATTTTTACAATTCTGACCACTGTCTCTTTGAGGTTATAACTCTGGAAAGCTTCAGTGGATCTTAGCGATTCTGAGAATGTTTTCTCGTGACATATTGTACTTCATGATATTGGTAAAATTTCTTCGATATAACTTGCTGTTATTTATGAAAAAATGGAAATATGGTGAAAATTTGGAAAATTTTGCTATTTTCAAACTTTGAATTTTTATTCCCTTAAAACAGAGAAATATGTCACACAAAATAGTTACTAAATGATATTTCCCACATGTCTACTTTACATCAGCACAATTTTGGAACCTCACATTTGAAGTCCCTTTGAGGGGTCAATATGGCAGAAAATACCCAAAAGTGACACCATTCTAAAAACTTCACCCCTCAAGGTACTCAAAACCACATTCAAGAAGTTTATTAACCCTTCAAGTGCTTCACAGGAGCTGAAGCAACTTGGAAACAAAAAATGAACATTTAACTTTTTAGTCACAAAAATGATCTTTTACAAACTATTTTTTTATTTTAACAAGGGAAAAATGAGAAAATGGACAGAAAAAGTTGTTGTGCAATTTCTCCTGAGTACAGCGATACCCCATATATGGGGGAAAACCACTGCCTGGAGGCACGGAAGGGAAGGAGCGCCGTTTGACTTTTTCAAACCAAAATTGGCTGGAATTGAGATTGGACGCCATATCGTGTTTGGAGAGCCCCTGATGTGCCTAAACAGAGGAAATCCCCCACAAGTGACACCATTTTGGAAACTAGACCCCCTAAGGAACTTTTCTAGATCTGTTGTGAGCACTTAGAACCCCCAAGTGTTTCACTAAAGTTAATAATGCCTGGGTGTGAAAAAAAAAATTCCACAAAAAGGATTTTTTAGTCCCCAATTTTTTATTTTTCCCAAGGAAATTGTACCCCAAAAGTTGTTGTACAATTTGTCCTGAGTATACTGATACCCCATATGTGGGGGAGAAATACTGTTTGGGCGCACGGCAGGGCTCGGAAAGGAAGTAATGACGTTTTGGAATGCAGACTTTGATGGGTGTCATGTTCAGTTTGCAGAGTCCCTGATGTGCCTAAACAGTGGAAACCCCCCACAAGTGACCCCATTTTGGAAACTAGACCCTTAAGGAACTTTTCTAGATCTGTGGTGAGCACTTTGAACCCCCAAGTGCTTCACACAAGTTTATAATGCCCTGGCGTGAAAATAAAAAAAAACATATTTTTTCCACAAACATGATCTTTTAGTCCCCAGTTTTTTATTTTTCCAAGGGTAACAGGAGAAATTGGTCTCCAAAAGTTGTCCAATTTGTCCTGAGTACGCTGGTATCCTATTTGTGGGAGAAAACTACTGTATGGGCACACGTTGGGGCTTGGAAGGGAAGTAGTGACGTTTTGCATTGCTGACTTTGATGGAATGGTCTGCGGGTGTCATGTCACATTTGGAGAGCCCCTGATGTTCCTAAACAGTGGAAACCCCCCACAAATGACCCCATTTTGGAAACTAGACCCCCCAAAGGAACTTATCTAGATGTGTGGTGAGAACTTTGAACCCCCAAGTGCTTCACAGAAGTTTATAACGCCCGGGCGTGAAAATTAAAAAATATTTTTTCCACAAACATGATCTTTTAGTCTCCAGTTTTTTATTTTCCCAAGGGTAGCAGGATATATTGGACCAAAAAAGTTGTCCAATTTGTCCTCAGTACGCTGTTACCCTATGTGGGAGAAAACTACTGTATGGGCACATGTCGGGGCTTGGAAGGGAAGTAGTGACGTTTTGCATTGCAGACTTTGATGGAATGGTCTGCAGGTGTCATGTCACGTTTGGAGAGCCCCTGATGTGCCTAAACAGTGGAAACCCCCACAAGTGACCCCATTTTGGAAACTAGACCTCCAAAGGAACTTATCTAGATGTGTGGTGAGAACTTTGAACCCCCAAAGTGCTTCATAGAAGTTTACAATGTAGAGCCATAAAAATAAAAAAATTCATATTTTTTTCCACAAAAATATTTTTGCCCCCAATTTTTTATTTTCCCAAGGGTAGCAGAAGAAATTGGACCCCAAGAGTTATTGTGCAATTTCTCCTGAGTATGCTGATACCCGATATGTGGGGGTAAACTACTATTTGGGAGCATGGCAGAGCTCAGAAGGGAAGGAGCACCGTTTGACTTTTTCAACGCCAAATTGGCTGGAATTGAGATCAGACGCCATGTCACGTTTGGAGAGCCCCTGATGTGACTAAACAGTGGAAACCTCCCAATTCTAACTCCAACCCTAACCCTAACACACCCCTAACCCTAATCTCAACCCTAAATTTAGCCCCAACCCTAACCCTAATGGGACAATGGAAATAAATACATTTTTTTAATTTTATTATTTTTCCCTAACTAAGGAGGTGCTGACACTCGGCCGCGATCAGCTACGCTCCCCCCGGGAGCGCAGCTGATCGCATATGAAGTATTATTTCGTCCATGGGAATTATGTCCCAGGGCACAAGGACGGAATAGTACGTCTGATGGCAGAAAGGGGTTAAGGACTACATCACATTTGAAATGACTTTAAGGTGCCTATGTGACAGAAAATACCCAGAACTGACATTATTTTTTAAAACTGCACTGCTCAAAGTGCTAAAAACCACATTCAAGAATCATAGAATGATAGCGTTGGAAGAGACCTCCAGTATCATTGTGTCCAACCCCCTGCTCAATGCCGGACTCACTAAACCATCTCAGACAGATCTCTGTCCAGCCTCTGAAGACTTCATTGAAGGAGAACTCACCACCTCTTGTGGCCACCTGTTCACTTATTGATCAACCTCAGTTTCAAAAAGTTTTTTCTAATATGTAATCTGTATCTTCTCCCTTTCAGTTTCATTCCATAGCTACTTGTGTTTCCATGTGCAAATGAGAATAAGGGTTTAAATATCTCTTAGTATTTTTAAACTCCTGTCCTCAAGGCCCAGCAACAGGTTATTTTTTTTCAAGATTTCCTTAGTATTACATAGATGAAATTAATGCAAGAGCAGGTGTTGAAATTATCACCTGTGCATTTCTAAGGATATCCTGAAAACTTGACATGTTGGTAGGTCTTGAGGACTGGAGATGAGAAACACTGCTCTACACGGGGACATCCCTTCAGATATTTGTAGGCAGCTATTAAGTCTCCTCTTAGCTTTCTTTTTTGCAAGCTAAACATTCCCAGATTATTTACCCGTTCCCTGTAGAACATAATTTACAGTCCATTCGCCATAACGGTAGCTCTTCTCTGAACTTACTCGTTTTTTATGTCTTTTTTTAAAACGTGCCTAGAACTGGACACAGTATTCCAGATGAGGTCTGACCAAGGAGGAGTAGAGGGGGATAATTACTTAGTGTGATCTAGACTCTATGCTTCTCTGAATACATCCCAGAACGGTTTGCCTTTTTTGCTGCTGCATCACACTGTTGACTCATGTGCAGTCTGTGATCTATTCGTATAAAAAAAGTCTTTTTCACAAGTACTGTTGCTTAATTCTATTTCTCTCATTCTGTAGATGTAATTTTCTTTTTTCTTGACCAGATGTAGAATCTTGCATTTCTCTCTGTTAAATACCATTCTATTAATTGCTGCCCATTGTTCAAGTTTATTTTGATCATTCGCGATCATTTTTCTGTCTTCTCTTGTGTTAGTTATAGTTCCTAGTTTTGCATCATCTGCAAATTTGATTAATTTACCTTCAGTTCCCTTATCTAGAAAATTTATAAAAATGTTGAACAACACTGGGGCCAAGACAGAGCATTTTGGTACCCCACTTGAAACACTTACAATTGTATATGCAACCACTTATTACCACTCTTTGAGTATGATCACTGAGCCAGTTATGAATCCACCTAACCGTAGCCTTATCAATCCCATACTTGGTCATTTTTCAATAAGGATAGTATGAGATAATTTATCAAATGCTTTGCTGAAGTCGAGATAAACTATATCTACCACATTTCCCTGATCAACCCAGTCAGTAATTCCATCATAGAATGAAATTAGATTAGTCTGGCATAACTTGTTTATCTACAAACACATTTTGGATCTGATTAACTACTGTATTGATATCCAATTACTTACATGCTGTTTAATAATTTTTCAAAGATCTTTGCTGGTATAGAAGTAAGGCTCACTGGCCCATAATTTCCTGGCTCAGTCTTCTTTCCTTTTTTGAAGATCGGGACAACATTTCTCCTCCAATCTTCTGGAATGTCTGTTCTCCAGTAATTTTCAAGATTCTGGCTGGTGGTTCTGCAATTTCCTCTGCTATCTCTTTCAGTACCCTAGGATGTAATTCATCTGGACAAGGAGATTTAAATGTATTTAAAGTAGGTAAGTGTTCCCTCAAAAACAAACAAATCACATATATAGTCACCACTCTCTTTTGTGAAAAACCAAAACACAATAAAAAGAATTTGATCCCAATGTTTCCCTATCAAACTCCAATTTTCACATATGTGATACAGAGGTAGCAGGTAAGATATGTGTTATGTTTCGGTAGCTGAGGAGGACAGGAACAACAGCAGGGCAGCCAAACACCTGAGATGTTGGTAACTGATGGGTTGCAGATTCCTAAACTAACGACACAACTAGAGGTAGCCGTGGAGCGTTCCTACGTTGATCATAGACGCCTCGTCACAGCCTGAGAGATAACTACACCTAAAGGCAGAAAGATGAAAGCTATCTGCCCCAGAGCAGATCCCCAAAGAAAATAGGAAGCCCCAAATATATAATGGCGGTTAGACAAGATGAAAATACAAACATAGGCAGAAAATAGACTGAGCAAACGCTAGGGCCACAAGCTAACTAAATAGGATAGGACAGGAGAGATTACTTTCTGCAACCCAGAAAACCCTACAAAAATCCAACAATTCTGATTACAAAAATACTGAGATCACACGATCTCGCCACCCACTAAATAAGACCTCAGTGTGAACAAAAACCAAGCCGCAGCCGCTGAAAAAAACAGGAAAAAGCAAATGAGCAAATAACAGTGGCTGCAGAAAAACTGTGAGGAGCTCAGGCCCCAGGAGGGGACCTGGCTGACCTCCACAAAAGTGCAGAAAACAATGCAAAAAGCAAGCACAAAAAGAAAAGCAAAAAATATCTTATCTGAAAGCAGGAGATGCAGGCAAGACTCCAGCAAACTTCCAAATGAACCAGGAACCACAATTGAGACAAGAACAATTGATCACCGGCAACCATCGTGGGAGGGAACCTCCCTTATATCAGACCAGTCTGTGATTCCAGATTGCCACTCCTCGCTGAAAGGTTCAGTACTGTCTGTAACCACCAGTGGGAGCCTCTGCTCAGAAACCATCTCTAGCACATTCATAACAATATGCTTATGATATTTGCAGTCACAGATCAATCCAATGGTCAAGATTAATCATAAGACCATTCCTGGTATCTTTAAATGTGCAAATCCTGTGTGTTAAATGCACTTTACCTATATAATACAGAGACAGCATGCAAAATATGCTTATAATATTTGCAATCGTAAATCAATCGGTCCTAAAACCACCATTAATATATTTAAGTGTGCAAATCCTTTATATTAAATGCACATGTCAAAGTATACAATAACATATCCCATCCTTAAAAAAGAAACAAGAACGATCTCACCACTTTATAAGCATCCACCGCTTTGTCATCAGATGGGGGAGGTCTCTTTAACAATACCATACATTACCTCTGACATTGTGGATATGTGTGGCTAGAAAAGCTGAAGTACTCCCGACGCGTTTCTCTGGCTCAGTCATCAGGGGAGAATTCGCCATGTCATATCAGCTGTTAGAGATCAGGTCACCCGTCACACTTGCGGCATGTTATCGGGCGGGTGTGCACATTTGAACCACATGGGTTCTTAAATAGGACGCCAGGATGATCAGTCCGTGACGTCACATCCGGTGCGCCGTCTCCTTGAAACGCAGGGCTGGAACGCAAACGTCATAATCTGACCCATCTCACAATCAGAGGGTGTTCGAGGCGTCACATGACCTGCTAGATGATATCACATCCTGGAAACCATAACGTTATGAGTCGCTGGATACAAATAATCCAAATAAACATCCCATTTGATTGCATCATGTCGTTATTTAGGCCTCTTTCACACTTCAGTCGTGCGACGTCAGTCACAGTCCGACATCGTGGCGGATTGGCGGATCCGTCAAAAGTAGTGAATAACAGAGTCAACGGAGCCGCTATTTTAGGCGGGTCCGTTAACGGTTCCGCCTAAATAGCGGATCCGTTGACTCCGTTACATCCGTTTTTCCCATCCGTTACATCTGCCTTTTGACGGATCCGTTATTCTGAAGGGAGCATCTCCATCATGATTGGCTAAATGTAAAATACTCTGTACTGTGATTGGCTACTGGTAACTATGTGGAAATGTATAAATAGGGTGTATTTACACCAGATTATTTGAAAGGGTTTTGAGCTAGTGGCAGCGATGAGATGGAGATGAGAATTATTTGTGAGAATATGGAGAATATTTGCGAGGATTTTAGAGTGGAGGGCAACCGTTTGGCAAGGATTGTTCAGAAGAAGGAGGAAGCCAGACGTCGGATACTGTGTCGTCGGCAGAGACGGATGTGGATCCATCCCATAAATGCGAGGCGGATGACCCGTGGGGTGTATTCGACCTTGTATATGGAGTTGAGGATAAACCCCAGCAAATTTTTTAATTATGTGAGAATGCGTGCGGAAAATTTCGAGGTTTTGGTTGCACGAATTGAAGAAAGAATTCGGAGACAGGACACTGTACTTCGGTTTGCAATATCTCCAGCAGAGCGGCTGATGGTCACAATTCGGTAAGATTTTTTTTATTTTTTTTAAAAAATCCTTTACAATGTTTCAATTTTTTTTTTTTTGGTTTTGTAGCTGGGTATATTTTTTGGGGATAATTTTTGGGTTTTTTTTTGGGGGGTGTATTTTAAAATTTTTGTTTTTGTTTTTCTTTTTGCTTGAGTTTATACTAAATTATTGTCTTCTCCTTTTTTGCAGATTTCTGGCTACAGGTGAATCATTTTCATCTCTGCACTTTCAGTACCGGCTTGGGATTTCTACTATCTCCGGTATTGTTAAAGAAACTTGCCAGGCACTGTGGGATTGTTTGCACAATGAATTCCTCCCTGAGCCAACACAGCAGAGATGGCTAGAAATTGCAGACCAGTTCATGGATATATGCCAGTTTCCCAACTGTCTTGGTGCCGTGGATGGCAAACATATCAGGATTGTAAAACCGACTGGATCAGGATCTCTTTTTTTTAACTATAAAAAGTTTTTTTCAATAGTACTTATGGGCATTGCGGACGCCAAATGCCAGTTCATTGCTGTTGACATTGGTGCATATGGACGTTCAAATGATTCTCAGGTGTTTAAGAATTCGCCTATGGGACGTTGCCTATATGGGAATACCTTCCAGTTTCCGCCTCCAAGATCACTCCCTGGAACCTGTGGCCCTGCATTGCCCTTTGTTTGTGTGGGAGATGAGGCTTTTCAGCTATCAACACATTTATTAAAACCTTATGGCAGCCATGGATTGACCCAAAGAAAAAAAGTTTTTAATTACAGATTAACAAGGGCTAGACGAGTTGTTGAATGCGCTTTTGGGATCTTAACCGCCAAATGGAGGGTGCTGCTGACTGCTATCAAATTACAAAGTGAGACTGTGGACCATGTTGTGAAGGCATGTGTGATCCTGCACAATTTTGTGATCTCAAAGGAACATGTCAACATGGATGAAGATATGCCTGGGACCACATTGCAGGACTACACGAACATTAGTTTCCGGAGTTCAGGATCTGTGGCCCAAATGCGTGAAAAGTTTGCGGACTATTTTATGTCTCCTGATGGAAGGGTGGACTGGCAGGATGACATGGTGTAATTATTTTTTTTTAATTAAATATACTCTGCATTGCTTTCCTTTCAGAATTCTTTATTGTATATTGTTTATACCACTTTGTGATGTGTGTTTATCTGTACCCTATTGTTGATTGTGTTATAACCTTAATGTTGTAAACACTTATTAAAAAAAAAAATTACAATTTTTGAAACAAAATAAATTTTTTTTTCAAAAACAGTTTTTTATTTTCATAAACATTTTCAAAAAGAATTGGTCAAAAAAGTTATATACAGAAATTTACAGCAATATTACATACATTCACAGCACTATATATAATATATACATACATTCACAGCACTCTATACAATATACAGGTCCTTCTCAAAAAATTAGCATATAGTGCAAAATTTCATTATTTTCCATAATGTAATGATTACAATTAAACTTTCATATATTTTAGATTCATTACACACCAACTGAAATTTGTCAGGTCTTTTATTGTTTTAATACTGATGATTTTGGCATACAACTCCTGATAACCCAAAAAACCTGTCTCAAAAAATTAGCATATCAAGAAAAGGTTCTCTAAACGACCTATTACCCTAATCTTCTGAATCAACTAATTAACTCTAAACACATGCAAAAGATTCCTGAGGCTTTTAAAAACTCCCTGCCTGGTTCATTACTCAAAACCCCCATCATGGGTAAGACTAGCGACCTTACTGATGTCAAGAAGGCCATCATTGACACCCTCAAGCAAGACGGTAAGACCCAGAAAGAAATTTCTCAACAAATAGGCTGTTCCCAGAGTGCTGTATCAAGGCACCTCAATGGGAAGTCTGTTGGAAGGAAACAATGTGGCAGAAAACTCTGTACAACGAGAAGAGGTGACTGGACCCTGAGGAAGATTGTGGAGAAGGACCGATTCCAGACCTTGGGGGACCTGAGGAAGCAGTGGACTGAGTCTGGTGTAGAAACATCCAGAACCACCGTGCACAGGCGTGTGCAGGAAATGGGCTACAGGTGCCGCATTCCCCAGGTAAAGCCACTTTTGAACCATAAACAGCGGCAGAAGCGCCTGACCTGGGCTACAGAGAAGCAGCACTGGACTGTTGCTAAGTGGTCCCAAGTACTTTTTTCTGATGAAAGCAAATTTTGCATGTCATTCGGAAATCAAGGTGCCAGAGTCTGGAGGAAGACTGGGGAGAAGGAAATGCCAAAATGCCTGAAGTCCAGTGTCAAGTACCCACAGTCAGTGATGGTGTGGGGTGCCATGTCAGCTGCTGGTGTTGGTCCACTGTGTTTCATCAAGGGCAGGGTCAATGCAGCTAGCTATCAGGAGATTTTGGAGCACTTCATGCTTCCATCGGCTGAAATGCTTTATGGAGATGAAGATTTCATTTTTTAGCACGACCTGGCACCTGCTCACAGTGCCAAAACCACTGGTAAATGGTTTACTGACCATGGTATTACTGTGCTCAATTGGCCTGCCAACTCTCCTGACCTGAACCCCATAGAGAATCTGTGGGTTATTGTGAAGAGAAAGTTGAGAGACGCAAGACCCAACACTCTGGATGAGCTTAAGGCCGCTATCGAAGCATCCTGGGCCTCCATAAACCTCAGCAGTGTCACAGGCTGATTGCCTCCATGCCATGCCGCATTGAAGCAGTCATTTCTGCAAAAGGATTCCCGACCAAGTATTGAGTGCATAACTGAACTTTATTATTTGATGTTTTTTTTTGTTTGTTTTTAAAAAATACTTTTATTTTATTGGACGGTTGAAATATGTTAATTTTTTGAAACAGGTTTTTTGGGTTATCAGGAGTTGTATGCCAAAATCATCATTATTAAAACAATAAAAGACCTGACAAATTTCAGTTGGTGTGTAATGATTCTAAAATATATGAAAGTTTAATTGTAATCATTACATTATGGAAAATAATGAAATTTTGCACTATATGCTAATTTTTTGAGAAGGACCTGTATACATTCACAGCACTATATAATTCACAGCACTATATAAGACATTCACAGCACTATAGACATATTTACAAAGAGGTATACTGTTGGGTGGAGATACTAGCGGAGGGGCTGACAGGATGGACCACGTCGATAGTGGGGGATGGAACAGCAGGTTGGATAGGATCAGAAGTGGAGGGAAAAACATGAGGTTGGGAAGGGAGTTGAGGAGCAGAAGAGGTTTGTGGGAGGAATGGTGAAGGTGTTGGTGGGATGGGGTACGGTGAAGTTAAAGGTGAAAACGGAAAGGGGGAACTAAAATACTGGGAATATTGAAATGGGGAAGGAGTAGTAGGAGGATTGGCGGCAGCTTGCTGGCTGCCAGCTGAATATGCTACAGTTGAATGTGCAGCAGGTGGATAGGCTGCAGCTGGATGTGCGGCAGCTGGATGTGTGGCAGGTGGATAGGCTGCAGCTGGATGGGTGGCAGGTTGAAGTGGGGAAGGTGTAGGAATTGGGTGGGTAATTTGATGTGCTCGGGACATTGCCTGCACTAGAGAAGTATGGCAGCCTTGCATCACATGCATCTGCAGGTCAGGAGTTAGATTTTCCATGTGCTTGAGAACTGACTGAAAAAAACAGTGTCTCGGCGACATGTTTGCATCTGACTGCATCCTATCAATTTTACTGCTGAGTTCAACTATGTTTTTGCTCAACAGAGCGAACCCATCAGTAACTTGATCTTTTAAAAGTTTTGTAGTGTTTTGAAAGGATGCATTCAGATGCAAAAAATCTGATGCATAGCTCCTTTCCTGACCTCGATGATGCTGCCGTCTAGGTGTGGTGGCAGTGTCAGCAGGGTAAGGTAAAGGGAACTCCAACTCATCACCTGCAGCTTCATGTGACGAAGTCCGCCCTGCTACTCCAGTGCTGGTGGATGGGGCGGAGGTACCTGCCAAGAGGGAAGGTGCAGAGGGGTCAGGTCTATCGACGTGGTCCCCGGTGGCGGACTCCTGAGGGATCGCTCCAGAGGGACCAAACTCGGAAACAGGCTCCAGAGTGCTGCAGACAGTGCTGTCAAAGAAAAAAAAAATTTAATATATTTATATTACATTCCCCTTGCTGAAATTATAAAATATGGTTAGACACATTTAACTTTTGTCATACATAAATGGGGTGTGAAATATTTACCTTCTGCTGACCATCGTTAATCGCAGGAACGACAGGGCTTGGGCGTATTTGTATCTGCTCCTGCGTCCTGATGATCCACTCCTTGCCTGCATCTCCTAGTTAAATTCCCTCTTGAAGCGATCCCTGAGTGACCGCCACCGTGTGATAACCCGGTCACCTGGAAATAAAAAGAAAAAAAAATGTTTTTGTATCCAACACAGAACATTCTGCAAACTTCATTACTGAACTGTGAATACTTACGCGCAAGTTCCTTGTCTCGATCATCGAGTTCCCCCAGTTCTCCATCACCAGGCTGCATACTTCCTCCCATAGCCGTCGGGTAATAACTTGGTCCGAATGCCTGCAGTCAGCCATATTCCACAGCGCCTCCCGATGTTGGACCTCTTCGATGAGGGTGTCTACGTCGATCCTCCCCCATCCTCACCATCTGTATCGGGAGCACGCCGTGAAGCCTGTGTATAAAACAAACAAAAAAAATAAGCTACATCAAGTAAAATAAGGTAGCAAACACCAAACCAAAAAAGGATACTTACTTGCTGACCGTGGCGACGCTCATGCCGATGACCATGGGAGGTCCTTGGAGGAACTCTCCTATGAGACCTGGATTGTGAAGACTATAAAACATAAAAAAAAAAAAAAATATATGAAATGGCGGTATGTATTGTGTGTGCTGTGAACTTTTTTGTGTTGTTTACAGTAATGTGATGATCTGCCTATGAAAAACTTACACTCTGCGCACCCACTCCTGATATTTCTCCACCCTGACCGTCTCCTTCTGAAAGCCCCTCTTCTTCAGCTTCCTGTGAAGACATAATACATGCATATAGTTTTGCAAATAATGTTATCATCAGTGACAAAAAACTAATAATTACCTCTGTTCGCCTACGCTGAGGCAGGGGGTTCCCAGAAGAAGACATACTCGAACTGGGTCCTTATCTGTAAGCACAAGGCCAATTAAGCAACAATACAAAAGAATGAAAAGCTCAATTGACAATATGCTTACATCACAATAAACTTTGTGCTGTTTGACTGTCCTGTGGAAGACTGGCCTGTGGAAGACTGTCCGTGGCAGATGTCCTGTGGAAGACTGTCCTGTGGCAGACTGTCCAGAAATCTGTAAGTATAAAGCCGATTTTAGCAATATACTGTTATGTACGCTCAATGACAATATACTTACATCACAATAAACTTTGTGCTGTTGACTGTCCTGTGGAAGACTGTCCTGTGGAGACTGTTCTGTGGAAATGTCCGTGCAGACTGTTGCAAGAAATCTGTAAGTATAAAGCGATTTTAGCCAATATACTTGTTATGTACGCTCAAATGACAATATACTTACATCACAATAAACTTTGTGCTGTTTGACTGTCCTGTGGAAGACTGTCCTGTGGAAGACTGTCCTGTGGAAGACTGTCGCAAGAAATCTGTAAGTATAAAGCCGATTTTAGCCAATATACTTGTTATGTACGCTCAAATGACAATATACTTACATCACAATAAACTTTGTGCTGTTTGACTGTCCTGTGGAAGACTGTCCTGTGGAAGACTGTCCTGTGGAAGACTGTCCTGTGGGAGACTGTCCTGTGGAAGACTGTCCTGTGGCAGACTGTCGCAAGAAATCTGTAAGTATAAAGCCAATTTTAGCCAATATACTTGTTATGTACGCTAAAATGACAATATACTTACATCACAGTGAACTTTGTTCCGTTTCACACTGGCCGACTGTCCTCTGTCCTTCTGTCCTGTGGCAGAATGTCACACGAAATCTGTAAGCACAAGGCCAATTTAGCAACAATACAAAAGAGATAACAAGTTGACAATATACTTATCACTCAACTTCAGTCTGGCAGACTATCCTGTAAAACCTGGCACTGTCTCCTCCAAGTTATCTCAAAGATTAACAACACTGATACCCCCCAGATAAAAAAAAAAAGGGTGACAGTCTTTTAAATCATCTTTGCTACGCAATGCAGAAAGTACTGAATAAATAATTCAACTTCTGTTTCACTCACACCCACCCAAAAAAACAAAAAATAACAAAATAAATTTAAAATCTACATACCTACCCACAATACCTTTATATACAGTCATGGCAAGGTGCTCCATCATGCTGGAAAAGGCATTGTTGATCTCCCAACCCTCCAAGAGCAGTTTGGCGAAGTTGCTCTTGGAGGACATTCTGGTACCATTCTTTATTCATGGCTGTGTTTTTATGCAAGACTGTGAGAGAGCCGATTCCCTTGGCTGAGAAGCAACCCCACACATGAATGGTTTCAGGATGCTTAACAGTTGGCATGAGACAAGACTGGTGGTAGCGCTCACCTTGTCTTCTCTGAATGAGGCGTTTTCCTGATGTCCCAAACAATCGAAAAGGGGATTCATCAGAGAAAATAACTTTACCCCAGTCCTCAGCAGTCCACTGCCTGTACCTTTTGCAGAATATCAGTCTGTGCATGATGTTTTTTCTGGAGAGAAGTGGCTTCTTTGCTGCCCTCCTTGAGACCAGGCCTTGCTCCAAGAGTCTCCGCCTCACAGTGCGTGCAGATGTACTCACACCTGCCTGCTGCCATTCCTGAGCAAGCTCTGCACTGCTGGTAGCCTGATCCCGCAGCTGAAACACTTTTAAGAGACGGTCCTGGCGCTTGCTGGTCTTTCTTGGGCGCCCTGGAGCCTTTTTGGCAACAATGGAACCTCTCTCCTTGAAGTTCTTGATGATGCGATAGATTGTTGACTGAGGTGCAATCTTTCTAGCTGCGATACTCTTCCCTGTTAGGCCATTTTTGTGCATTGCAATGATGACTGCACGTGTTTCTTTAGAGATAACCATGGTTAACAGAAGAGAAACAATGATGCCAAGCACCAGCCTCCTTTTAAAGTGTCCAGTGGTGTCATTCTTACTTAATCATGACAGATTGATCTCCAGCCATGTCCTCATCAACACCCACACCTGTGTTAATGGAGCAATCACTGAAAAGAGGTTAGCTGGTCCTTTTAAGGCAGGGCTGCAATGATGTTGAAATGTGTTTTGGGGGATAAAGTTCATTTTCTAGCCAAATATTGACTTTGCAAGTAATTGCTGTTAAGCTGATCACTCTTTATAACATTCTGGAGTATATGCAAATTGCCATTAGAAAAAGTGAAGCAGTAGACTTTGTAAAAATTAATATTTGTGTCATTCTCAAAACTTTTGGCCATGACTGTACACCACATTGTCATTGTATGCACCACATTGGTTTTGTATATACCCTATTGTTGTTGCATGCACCCCATTGGCTTTGTACACCTTTGTATACACCCCATTGACTTTTTATATACCCCATTGTCTATGTATGCACCCCATTTGCTTTGTATACCTTTGTATACACCCCATTTGTATACCTTTGTTTACACCCCCATTGACTTTGTATACACTACAATACCTTTGTATCACATTAACTGTTTTTAAACCATTTTATTTTTTGATTCACATTTGAAAAGCAATACACCCCTGTGCGTTATAACAGTAATAAAAAAATATGAAAAAATACTACGGACATTTTTTTTGACATTTTTTATTTATTTTCTTTTCTTTTTTTTTTTTTTTTAAGTATGAGCTTCAACACTCTTTATTTAAAAAAGATATATCACATTAAAATACATGTCAAAATAACACTTTACGCATGTATGCGCACAAACACACTTAAAAAAATTTGTACATCATGTAAACTTAAAATGTTGTAAAAATTAGTAGTGTCTTAAAAAAATTAAGAATGCAGGAAGCACTCTCAAACATGCATGAATACACACACAAAAATACTAATACATCATTAAAAGTAAACATGTTGTAAAAAAAAAAAAATAGAATACAGGAAACACACTCTCAAGCATGCATTAATACACTCACACAAAAATACTACATCATGAAAAGTAAACATGTTGTTTAAAAAAAACAGTGTAAAAAACGAATGCTGGAAAACAACTCTCAAGCATGCATGAATACACACACACACACACACACACACACGAACACACACACACAAAAATACTACTACATAATGAAAAGTAAAACGTGTTGCAAAAAAAAATAGTGTGAAAAAAAATAATGCAGGACACACACTCAAACATGGCTGCAATCACATATGAAGGCATTACAGTATAATACTCACACTTGTTTGCAGGATTCAGCTGGGCTATCAACCAGTCTTTCAGGCAGGGTCTTGTGGCTTTATTGCAGGCTCTGGACTCTTGCTTGCAGGGGTCTTCAGGTTCAGGTTTTTATAGCAAGGTTTTTATAGCAGGGTCTTCAATAGCAGGGTCTTCAATAGCAGGGTCTTCTATCTTGCTGGTCTTGCTGCTTTGTCTTCATGTGTGGCAATGAGGCACCTGGCTTGTTTATATTGGTTTTGGCCTGTCTGGAAATGTATCCAACTTGGAGCATGCTCAGTCCAAAAAGGCGGATCCGCCGTGTTAATCCGCCAAATGACGGTTGTAGGTGGATCCGCCACTCATTGGCGCACATTGTAAAATTTTGGCGGATGTGGCGGATCCGCCAAATTCAAAAATTGGCGGATTTTGACTGACGTCGCACTACTGAAGTGTGAAAGAGGCCTTAACTGAAATTTACACTTTATGCTGGTAAATTGTATGGTACATTATATAACGATCTTTGATATCTTTACATCGCTCTTTTTTCATGTCTTTCATTTTATAGAAACCACCCAAAATCTGAATAATTACTGAAACTTATCTATTGTCCTAGGCTTAAATAAGTATTAACATAGATCTTATAAGCTTATCTAATAATTCATTTAAACCATAAAGACCTATGAGTGAATGAGTATCCATGTAAAGTTACTTGGGCAGTATTATGATACCCATTAATGTACAATAGAAACCTACGTCAACAAATGCCCTTCTTAGGTGGGATAGTCAGGGCCGGCGTCAGCACCCGGCACACCCGGGCAAGTGCCGGGGCCCTGAGCAGGCGGGGGGGCCCACTCGCAGTCTGGCACCCCCGCGCCCGTTAGCGGAGGAGAGCGGTGTCAGCGCCGCCACTGGGCCCCCCCCGCTTGCTCAGGGCCCCGGCATCAGCTGGCACAATACTTACCTCTCCCGTGCCTCCGCTGCCGCAGCTTCGGGCTCCAGGGGCGCCGGCGCCTCCTCTCACAGCAGCGCCGCTGAATGACGTCATCATTCAGCGGCCGGCTGTGGCAGAAAGCGTGGGGACGCCGGACAGGTAGAAGTGTGTGTGTGTGTCTCTGTGTGTATGTAGTGCGGTGCTTTGTGTGTGTATGTGTGTGTGTGTGTGTATGTGTGTGTGTATGTATGTGAGAGAGTGCTTGTGTGCTGTCTGTGTGTGATGATGGGCAGGCATTGCTGATAATGGGGAGGCATTGATGATGATGATGGGGAGAAGATGATGATAATGGGCAGGCATTGATGATAATGGGCAGGCATTGATGATGGGGAGAAGATGATGATGGGCAGGCATTGCTGATAATGGGGAGGCATTGATGATGATGGGGAGAAGATGATGATAATGGGCAGGCATTGATGATAATGGGCAAGCATTGATGATGGGGAGAAGATGATGATGGGCAGGCATTGATGATGATGGGGAGGAGATGATGATGGGCAGGCATTGCTGATAATGGGGAGGCATTGATGATGATGGGGAGAAGATGATGATAATGGGCAGGCATTGATGAAATGGGCAGGCATTGATGATGGGGAGAAGATGATGATGGGGAGGAGATGATGATGATGGGCAGGCATTGATGATAATGGGGAGGCCATGATGATGATGAGGAGGCAATGATGATGATAAGGAGACAATCATGATGATAATGGGGAGTCTTTCCACAGCGCCCTTTCCTGAGCCGTAACAGTGCAGAACGCAGTACAGCGCAGAAGAGAGCTCCATATTTTGTATGGAGCATTATATGGGGACCAGTATCCTGTATGGAGCATTATATGGGACCAGTATCCTGTATGGAGCATTATATTGGGTCCAGTATTCTGTATGGAGCATTATTTTGGGTCCAGTATTCTGTATGGAGCATTATATGGGGGGTGACATCCTGCATGGGGTATTATATGGGTGATAAGGGGAGACTGTGGTGCCCATAATATTGTATGGAGGACTGTACTGTCCAGTCTGTTTTGTGCGCTGTGAGGATTTGGCAGTTTTTGAGCTATTGTACAATTTACAATAGATATCACTCATGTAATGGAAGAAGTGAAGTATTTGGCATTGTACTGTACCTATATTTCTCTGCTGTATCTGTGCATCATGAATCGTGGTCTGTGTTAAAGGGGCCCACTGAGGCTCTTTCGCCCGGGGCCCATAAAAACCTGGAGCCGGCCCTGGGGATAGTCACCATCCGACCTCCCTTAAGAAGGGGATCCCAAAGGGACAATATATGCGAGTGCGACGAAATTGCTCCTCAGAATCTGATTATCAGGATCAGGTAGCTGATTTAAGACAACGTTTCTTGAGTAGAGGATACCCGGATGGGGTCCTACGTAAAGCGTACAATGACACTAAGATCTTGGACAGGACACAATTATTGAATGTAAAACAGCCCGAAAATGATTCCTCTACATGTCGTTTCATTACTACCTTTAACTCTGGAGCACAACAAGTAAGGTCAATTCTCCAGAAGCACTGGTCAATTTTGCAGATGGATGAGGACATTGGAGACCTGGTTGGAGATTACCCCAAGATCACCTTTTTGAAAGGGAGGTCTATAGGGACAGAATTGTACATAGCCATTTTAATCCTCCTAGAAGAGAAACAAATGGGGCTGTTACAAATGTAGTGGATGTGTAGCCTGTCCGGTCTTGTCTACAGGAAGATTGTTTAGAAGCAATGCCACTAATTGTAATTATGATATTCGTCATTTCATTAACTGTCGAACAAGGGGTGTGATCTGCAAAGCGACTTGTCCCTGCAACCTTGAATATGTGGGAAAGACCATTTGAGAATTCAGAAGGAGAATAGGTGAACATTTGCGAGATATAATTCGAAAGAGAGATACACCTTTAGCCAGACATATGGTCAGCCAACATGAGGGGGAAACAACGGGTCTTCAATTCATTGGAATTGATAAAATAGGAGCACCAAAGAGAGGCGGTAATTGGGACAGGAGAATTCTGCAATGTGAAACGAGATGGATTTTTTCGATTAAAGACACAGCAACCGCTTGGTCTTAATGAAATTTTGACCTTTAACTGTTTTGTTTAGGAACTTTATTATATCTCGTTCATTGCGGACTCCTCATTTCCTTTCGTTTATGCCGCCCCTCTTTACCCCTCATTTTTCTTCACCTATTCCTTTCCTATCCGTTGTAAATTCTCTTTCCCACACTTATTCTAGAATTAAAATAGGGCCTTTCAGGGTTTTGAAGGGTCAGCCGTCGAGGAGTGGGGGCGCCAAAATCGTATCTTCTTTACGTTGCCAACCTCCACTGACAGCCAGGGCATTTTTAGGTCTTTATAGGGAATTTCAGTTTTTTGTCCTTTTGGTTTTGTTTCCCCCTCTGAACCCGGTCTCCTCTGTCCTCCTAAATCTAATGAATATATTTGATTATCAATGTTGCCCCCTTTTTCTTTTACTACCAATGCTTCTTTAAGGCGTTTTGCCCTATTTTGTATAGGGTTTTTTTGATGGTGGTTCCTTACCCTGGAATAGGATTATGTGAGTTTTTTTAAAAAATGGAATCAGTATAGGAATTTATTATTATTCATACCATTGTGATCACTTCCCCCTTTTGTTTTTCGTTTGTTTATTATTTTTCTTTTGTACGTGCATCAGTATTTATACTTTGTGCTGGAATTGATATATTGTGCTACCCTGTTTCTATTGTACATTAATGGGTATCATAATACTGCCCAAGTAACTTTACATGGATACTCATTCACTCATAGGTCTTTATGATTATAAAATTGATATCTATGCAGAAGGATAATAGATAATGTGCGTTTTTGGTAATACCAGGAATCTATGTTGTTGTCATGGACAACATATTTCTCTTCATGATTTTATAGCCTTATGGTTACAATTTAGATAAGCTATAATCTAGTTAATTATTAAAGACACGAGATTTCTATATCTTTGGGTGGTTTCTATAAAATGAAAGACATGAAAAAAGAGCGATGTAAAGATATCAAAGATCGTTATATAATGTACCATACAATTTACCAGCATAAAGTGTAATTTTCAGTTAAATAACGACATGATGCAATCAAATGGGATGTTTATTTGGATTATTTGTATCCAGCGACTCATAACGTTATGGTTTCCAGGATGTGATATCATCTAGCAGGTCATGTGATGCCTCGAACACCCTCTGATTGTGAGATGGGTCAGATTATGACGTTTGCGTTCCAGCCCTGCGTTTCAAGGAGACGGCGCACCGGATGTGACGTCACGGACTGATCATCCTGGCGTCCTATTTAAGAACCCATGTGGTTCAAATGCGCGCACCCGCCCAATAACATGCCGCAAGTGTGACGGGTGACCTGATCTCTAACAGCTGATATGACATGGCGAATTCTCCCTGATGACTGAGCCAGAGAAACGCGTCGGGAGTACTTCAGCTTTTCTAGCCACACATATCCACAATGTCAGGGGTAATGTATGGTATTGTTAAGGAGACCTCCCCATCTGATGACAAAGCGGTGGATGCTTATAAAGTGGTGAGATCGTTCTTGTTTCTTTTTTCCTTTTTAAGGATGGGATATGTTATTGTATACTATGACATGTGCATTTAATATACAGGATTTGCACACTTAAAGATATTAATGGTGGTCTTAGGACCGATTGATTTACGATTGCAAATATTATAAGCATATTTTGCATGCTGTCTCTGTATTATATAGGTAAAGTGCATTTAACACACAGGATTTGCACATTTAAAGATACCAGGAATGGTCTTATGATTAATCTTGACCATTGGATTGATCTGTGACTGCAAATATCATAAGCATATCTTACCTGCTACCTCTGTATCACATATGTGAAAATTGGAGTTTGATAGGGAAACATTGGGAACAAATTCCTTTTATTGTGTTTTGGTTTTTCACAAAAGAGAGTGGTGACTATATATGTGTGATTTGTTTGATTTTTAGTGGTTAGTATAACATATTAGAACCGATGGTTCTTTTTTAAAGGACTTTAATAAAAGGTAATTTTTATTCTGTACTTCTACCTTGCTGGCTATATACTACTTTATGATTGGTAGACCCTTTATATTACATAAGTGTTCCCTCACCATCTGTTTATCAATAGTGTGAATTATTTTATTCCTTCAATAGCACAGTGAAGATCAGTTAATAATAATAATCTTTATTTATATAGCGCCATCATATTCCTCAGCGCTTTACAGTTTAACAGTTTCAAAACACAAGTCATAAGTAACAACGTTAACAATACAATAATTAAAGCAAAATAAGACGGCCCTGCTCGTGAGAGCTTACAATCTACAATGAGGTGGGGGAATACAAAGTACAGGTGTGTATATACAATGGTGCATTTACAATAATGGTCCAGCCATCTTGAGGGAGTGAGGGATGGAGATAGTGAATGTTACATTTGTTTTCTTACAAAATACAGATGAATAATAGGAATTTAAAAGTTTGGCCTTCTCAACATGATTTTTGAGCATTTCATCCTGTAAAAATCCTATAGCATCTTTGACTTTTCTTTTGCTTTTGACCAACCCCCAAAATCATTGTTTCTTGCTTTTAGAAGTGTATTAACCCCTTAGGTGCTTCACAGGAATTAAAGAAATGTGGAAGGCAAAAATTAAACTTAATTTTTCACACAAAAATGTTGTTTTAGCCCCAAATTTTTCATTTTCACAAGGGTAACAGAAGAAAGTTGACACCAAAATTTGTTGCACAATTTTTCCCGAATATACAGTTACCCCATGTGTGGTGGAAAATTACTGTTTGGGCGCACGGACGGAAAGGAGTACTATTTGACTTTTGGAGTGCAACATTGGCTGGAATATAGAGAGCGGATGCCATGTTGCATTTGCAGAGCCCCTGATGTGCTTAAAAAGTAGAAACTCTTCCCAAGTGACACCATTTTGGAAATTTCACATCTAAAGGAACCTATCTACAAGTAAGATGAGAACCTTAAAACCACAGGTGCTTCACAGAATTTTTTAAATGTTTGATTTTCACAATGGTCACAGGAGAAAATGAAGTCGCAATTTCTCCTAAGTACAAAGTTACCCCACATGTGATGAAAAACTAGTGTCTGGGCGCATGGCAGGGATCGGAAGGGAAGGAGCATCATTTCACTACACCCCTCAAGGAATTGATATATGGGTTTGGTGAGCATCTTAAACCCAGAGGTGCTTCACAAAATTTTAAAACAGTGGATGGCGAAAATTAAAAATTAAGTTTTTTTTCATCAAAAATGTTGGTTTAGACCCAAATTCTTCATTTTCACAAGAGTAACAAGAGAAAATGGATCGCCCAATTTGTTGTGCAATTTCGAGTACACCAATGTTCCATATGTTGGGGAATATCATTGTTTGGACACAGTAGAACTCCAAAAGAAAGGAGTGACATTTTGGGAAGCAGACTTTGCTTGTATAATTTGTGGGCACCATGCCACATTTGTAGAACCCTTGTACTGCCAGAAGAGCAGTAAAAAAAAAACAACCAGTAATAAGTGGGTAAATGCTTTCAGAGTAAACTAGAAAGAACAAAAAAAACGTTTTAAACATAAATTTTTAATTAATATAATTAAGAGTGTCTATTCAAAAATTAATTAAAAAACACACCTTTCATACCCTTTTTAGGGAGAGTGTTTTTGTACAGTAAAGAAGATATTCTAAGGGCCCCGTTACACGCTTCAATGTCCCTGTGATCCCACCAACGATCTGACGTGGATGGGATCGCTGGGACATCGTTAGCTGATCGCTGGTGAGCTGTCACATATTTATAATGGACACCCCGAGCACACTGAAGAAATTAGTCCAGAAAGATTATGTTGATTTGTAATTTTTATTTCGGCATTCCGATGAAGCTCCAACAGATAAAGAATCAGAAAAAACAAACAAAACCCCAACGTTTCGGCCTGCCCGGCCTTCATCTAGGGGATTTTCTGCTTTAGAACAAAATATCAAAACAAAAAACAGGAAACATGTTACAATAAAGAAAAAACATGAAAAAATCATTTCAATGTATTTAGTTATTAGTTATTAACCCCATCTTATGTATAATTGTATAATATAGGGATGTGGATCTTACATATAATTATGCGACATGTGAGAATATTTTATGTGCAATTCTAATCATAAAGGTCAATAATCATATGCAAGGGAATATTTCCATGGTAGTCTATGTGTGTATCCCTAATAGTAATAATCCCTTAACATTGTTGGGTGGGGTAATTAATTGAAACAACAACTTGTGGTGTATAACCCTGCATCGGGTTTTACCTTAATATGTGGGACATAGATCATAAACAGTTGATGCGATCAATCCTGCATGGTTCAGTTGTTCCACAGGAATGCCTATATATAATGTTAAGTGCTACGTTTAGGTCACAAATATTTCAAGAAAAGAAACAGCCGTATGAAAATGAAAAACAAAAACTTATATAGTATATATACATCATGGCAAAAGTGGTTCCAGGCGATCCGGTACCGAGTTCCAGACTCTGAGTGTTAACGCTGCTACAATTGCGATATCAGGATATTCAAAACACAGTACAAGCCACAGATAATGTTACCTGTGATGGCGTGAGCGACATGCGTGGTGCGGTCCGGTGGAGCTCTGTACCGACTGTGCCCTGTCGGCTTCTTATGCTCGTGGTACGCAGTGATCGCCGTAAGTGAAGTGAAATCTCGGGTTAAGGTCGTAAACCGGTGCCGACGTCACGCGCATGCGCATAGGTATCAAATGTGAACTTAGTGCAGCAGAGGTAATCCACTGCGCCAGTGATATGAAACAAGATCGTACTCGTACGGGACAGTGATGGGAAATGCCCGACTCTCTAAGACATCTGAAAAAAGGAAAGGAAAATACAACAAATTAATCAGATATTTCATAATAACAATCCTATCGACTTGCAGAGAATCTAAGAGAAAACCTCGTATTCTCTATTTAAGCCCATGGGTTCCAATGTTTTTATGTAAAAATCCAGAAGGCTTCCCTGGTTTTTAACTGCTTAATCCTGTCTCCCCCTCTGCGCGAAACAGGTATATGGTCTATCACCTGGTATTTCAGCTGGGAAACATTATGTCCCATGGCAGCAAAATGTGCTGGTATTGGTAGCATTAGCTTGTTACACCTAATAGTGGATTTGTGCTGTGAAATGCGGTCTCGGATATGTTGGGTGGTCTCACCCACATATCCGAGACCGCACGGGCACTTGATTAAGTAAATAACATATGTGAGTCACATGTGAAAACATCGTTAATCTGGTAAATTTTTCCGGATCTGGGGTGGGTGAATGTACTACCTTTTGTTATATTTGAGCATTGCATGCACCGTAAGCATGGAAAGGTGCCTTTTCTTAAGGGGGCAAGAATCCTCTGTCTACTTGATGTTTTATCAGACCCAATGTCAGCCTTCACTAGGAGACTTCTCAGATTCGGTGGTCGCTTATAACACATAAAAGGGCGATGGTTAAACTCCGCAATCTCCGGGTACGATTTGTTAAGTAACGACCAATGTCTATTGATACAGTCTCTGAAGGCGGGTATAAATGGGTGGTAGGTAGTCACAAAAGGTATTCTGTCATGGCTTCGTGTGCTCTGTGCAGAAGTGTCTAATACAGTAGTTGCAGGCAATGCTAAGTTCAGAGGATAGCCCCGTTGTGTAAATTTATTCGTCATTTCACTGTGTCTTTGTTTCCTTCTAACCGGATCCGATACTATTCGTGCTACCCGATGATGTTGGGATCGGGGCAACGATTTTTTGATGTGTGGAGGATGGCAGCTGCTGAAGTGTAGAAGGCTATTCTTGTCCGTAGGTTTGGTATACAAATCTATATCTACAGTTCCTGTGGCATTAAGTGTGACTGTGGTGTCTAGAAAGCTAATGTCCATTTTACTGTATTGCATAGTAAAAGTCAAATTAGGTATAATGGAATTGACGTCATTGACAAATTCCTTAAGGGTCAATTCGTCCCCTTGCCATATCATGAAGAAGTCGTCGATAAAACGTTTCCAAAATTTCGAATGCTTGCGAAACAACTTATGACGGTAAACATGTGTTTCTTCAAATACAGCCATGTAAATATTAGCGTACGGGCACGCCATGTTCGATCCCATGGCAGTGCCCGTGCGCTGAATGTAAAATTGGTCAGCATCAAGAAACATGTCGCATAATTATATGTAAGATCCACATCCCTATATTATACAATTATACATAAGATGGGTTAATAACTAATAACTAAATACATTGAAATGATTTTTTCATGTTTTTTCTTTATTGTAACATGTTTCCTGTTTTTTGTTTTGATGTTTTGTTCTAAAGCAGAAAATCCCCCTAGATGAAGGCCGGGCAGGCCGAAACGTTGGGGTTTTGTTTGTTTTTTCTGATTCTTTATCTGTTGGAGCTTCATCGGAATGCCGAAATAAAAATTACAAATCAACATAATCTTTCTGGACTAATTTCTTCAGTGTGCTCGGGGTGTCCATTATAAATATTTGATATCCCTTTTCCTCAGCAGCACCTATTTGATAATAGTGTGCATGAGACCTGACTTGTTCGACTGTATATGCTTGGTCTCTTTGCACCTACAACTGCCGTATAAAAATTTTTTTCGTTATATTTTCTATTTTTTGAAAGAAACCTTTTTTTCCATGGCCTTTAATACAGTATCATACGAACCATCGGAGATTGAAAGTATCATCTCCCGTGTAAATATTCCTGGAGATTTTCTCCACACTCCGGCTGAAGATATCCGGTCCAGGATCTGGAACGAGAACTCAGACGAAAAACGGCTTTGGAACTGCATTATGTTACATTAGCCGCGTATCATAAGGTCAAGAGAATCCCAAGGGGACTTCGGGTCTCGCTTCGCCCCACCTTATTTCAAGATAAACCAGATTTTTGTTCCAAGTTCGAAGGCATCCTCAACAAATGTTCCATGGACATCATTGTTCTCACCATAGAGTTTTTACAAAAGGAATTGTCGACTATAGACGACCAGATTACGACACTCAAACAACAGCTTAACAATTCGTTGACTGTAGACAAATACGAAGCATTTCTATCTAAAACGGACAAACTCATTCAGGACTTTAGGACCCAGTTACAAGAAAGGAAGAAGAATAAATTTCTCCGGGATACGGAGGACTACCACCGAGATCGAGTATACAAATGGCGGGACACTGGTTTCCAAAGAGAAAGGTGAGGTTATCGCCGAGGTTACTCCTCGACTTCTTCTGGCTCGGAAAACGACTCTTCTGCACGTTCCTTTACTTCTTCTTTTTTAGGTCAACGAAGAAACCGGCCAACAAGAGGTCAACGCGGAGGGGACAGAGACGTCCAAAACACGGACAATTATCAAATAAGGACTCGGTCTCAGGTAGAGACTCCTTGATTGTGTATAATATTTCGTCTTATAATTTGTCACCATCGGAGTACACTGTCTTGCAGAAAGGGTTGTCACTTTGCCCCACCCCCTCCTTTAATGGTTTTGTGTTTGATCAGGAGTTAAATTGATTTTTTAGATCGTTACGCCTTAAGGTACATTTCAATAACATTAGGAATAACGAGCCCGTGATACAGGCCACTTCTGAAAACAGAGATCAATTCAAACTTAAAGATTTAGGTTTGAATATACCTAGTAACTTCCAACCACCACGGTTTTACCATCCAATTGAGACGTACATTACCCTTGTTCGAAATGATATCACCATACTTTCGAAAAATATTCACAAAGGTGCATTGAGGGTTCAGAGAAACCTATCTCCCCTTGAAACGACGGCGATTAAATCTCTTCAGGAGAACACAAATATAGTAATTAAACCCGCAGATAAGGGTGGAGCAATTGTGGTGATGGATAAAATCCATTATAATAATATCATCATAAACCAATTGAAAGATATTACCACATATACTCCCATAGATAGGGATCCGACTTGTGCCATCAAAAATAAGATTAAGGCCTTGATTGATAAATATACATCTTTGGGTACTATAGACACCAAATTGTGTGATTACCTGATAAACAAGCACCCTAGAATACCGGTTTTTTACATTTTGCCAAAGGTGCATAAAAATCTCCGAAATCCACCTGGTCGTCCGATAGTGGCGTCAATAGATTCTATTCTTTCCCCTTTATCAATCACGTTGGACCGTGTACTAACCCCTCTGATGACCCACATTAAGTCATATTTAAAGGATACCTCAGACTTCCTTGTCAAACTAAAAGAAGCGTGTCCGATACCATCCGACAGTATATTAGTGACACTAGATGTCAACAGTTTGTACACTAGTATTGATCATAATAAGGGCATCGAGGCCTCTAAAGAATTCCTGACACAGTATTCGACAATGACACAACAACAAATACTGTTTTGCATCGATTTAATGACAATTGTCTTATATCAAAATTTTTTTCTTTATGCTGACCAATTTTACATTCAGCGCACGGGCACTGCCATGGGATCGAACATGGCGTGCCCGTACGCTAATATTTACATGGCTGTATTTGAAGAAACACATGTTTACCGTCATAAGTTGTTTCGCAAGCATTCGAAATTTTGGAAACGTTTTATCGACGACTTCTTCATGATATGGCAAGGGGACGAATTTGACCCTTAAGGAATTTGTCAATGACGTCAATTCCATTATACCTAATTTGACTTTTACTATGCAATACAGTAAAATGGACATTAGCTTTCTAGACACCTCAGTCACACTTAATGCCACGGGAACTATAGATATAGATTTGTATACCAAACCTACGGACAAGAATAGCCTTCTACACTTCAGCAGCTGCCATCCTCCACACATCAAAAAATCGTTGCCCCGATCCCAACATCATCGGGTAGCACGAATAGTATCGGATCCGGTTAGAAGGAAACAAAGACACAGTGAAATGACGAATAAATTTACACAACGGGGCTATCCTCTGAACTTAGCATTGCCTGCAACTACTGTATTAGACACTTCTGCACAGAGCACACGAAGCCATGACAGAATACCTTTTGTGACTACCTACCACCCATTTATACCCGCCTTCAGAGACTGTATCAATAGACATTGGTCGTTACTTAACAAATCGTACCCGGAGATTGCGGAATTTAACCATCGCCCTTTTATGTGTTATAAGCGACCACCGAATCTGAGAAGTCTCCTAGTGAAGGCTGACATTGGGTCTGATAAAACATCAAGTAGACAGAGGATTCTTGCCCCCTTAAGAAAAGGCACCTTTCCATGCTTACGGTGCATGCAATGCTCAAATATAACAAAAGGTAGTACATTCACCCACCCCAGATCCGGAAAAATTTACCAGATTAACGATGTTTTCACATGTGACTCCACATATGTTATTTACTTAATCAAGTGCCCGTGCGGTCTCGGATATGTGGGTGAGACCACCCAACATATCCGAGACCGCATTTCACAGCACAAATCCACTATTAGGTGTAACAAGCTAATGCTACCAATACCAGCACATTTTGCTGCCATGGGACATAATGTTTCCCAGCTAAAATACCAGGTGATAGACCATATACCTGTTTCGCGCAGAGGGGGAGACAGGATTAAGCAGTTAAAAACCAGGGAAGCCTTCTGGATTTTTACATTAAAAACATTGGAACCCATGGGCTTAAATAGAGAATACGAGGTTTTCTCTTAGATTCTCTGCAAGTCGATAGGATTGTTATTATGAAATATCTGATTAATTTGTTGTATTTTCCTTTCCTTTTTTCAGATGTCTTAGAGAGTCGGGCATTTCCCATCACTGTCCCGTACGAGTACGATCTTGTTTCATATCACTGGCACAGTGGATTACCTCTGCTGCACTAAGTTCACATTTGATACCTATGCGCATGCGCGTGACGTCGGCACCGGTTTACGACCTTAACCCGAGATTTCACTTCACTTACGGCGATCACTGCGTACCACGAGCATAAGAAGCCGACAGGGCACAGTCGGTACAGAGCTCCACCGGACCGCACCACGCACGTCGCTCACGCCATCACAGGTAACATGTATCTGTGGCTTGTACTGTGTTTTGAATATCCTGATATCGCAATTGTAGCAGCGTTAACACTCAGAGTCTGGAACTCGGTACCGGATCGCCTGGAACCACTTTTGCCATGATGTATATATACTATATAAGTTTTTGTTTTTCATTTTCATACGGCTGTTTCTTTTCTTGAAATATTTGTGACCTAAACGTAGCACTTAACATTATATATAGGCATTCCTGTGGAACAACTGAACCATGCAGGATTGATCGCATCAACTGTTTATGATCTATGTCCCACATATTAAGGTAAAACCCGATGCAGGGTTATACACCACAAGTTGTTGTTTCAATTAATTACCCCACCCAACAATGTTAAGGGATTATTACTATTAGGGATACACACATAGACTACCATGGAAATATTCCCTTGCATATGATTATTGACCTTTATGATTAGAATTGCACATAAAAATATTCTCACATGTCCATAATTATATGTAAGATCCACATCCCTATATTATACAATTATACATAAGATGGGGTTAATAACTAATAACTAAATACATTGAAATGATTTTTTCATGTTTTTTCTTTATTGTAACATGTTTCCTGTTTTTTGTTTTGATATTTTGTTCTAAAGCAGAAAATCCCCCTAGATGAAGGCCGGGCAGGCCGAAACGTTGGAGTTTTGTTTGTTTTTTCTGATTCTTTATCTGTTGGAGCTTCATCGGAATGCCGAAATAAAAATTACAAATCAACATAATCTTTCTGGACTAATTTCTTCAGTGTGCTCGGGGTGTCCATTATAAATATTTGATATCCCTTTTCCCCAGCAGCACCTATTTGATAATAGTGTGCATGAGACCTGACTTGTTCGAGCTGTCACATAGGCAGACTCACCATCGATCAAGACCGCTCGGCACTTAGTTACCCGATGTTTACCCTGGATACCAGCTCCCAGCGTCTGCTGTACGGTGCTGGGAGCTCGCTGATCGTTGGTCTCCCGCTGTCACACGCAGCGATGCGCGCTGGCCAGCGGGACACCAACGATGAAAAAATGGTCCAGGACATTCGAGGACGATCAGCGACATCCAGCAGGGGGCCGGTCGCTGCGTGTCACATGTAGCGAGATTGCTGGCTAGGTCGCTGTTGCGTCACAAATCGGTGACGCTTCAGCGATCTCGCTTTGTGAGATGGGGGCTTAAGTCGATCTCCTCAAATGATCCTAGTAGGTCCCTTTTAATCTGCTGTCCTACCTGGTGCGGAGGTTGGCACCTTAAAATTCGATATGGCACCCCCACTCAGCATCGGCAATCTTTCAGAGTCCCTGCGTGCCCTTAACATAAAACTATAGTATTTAACCACATACTCACAACATAAATCTTGCTGTCTATTATTCTATTTGTCTGTAGCTATGGCGGTAACTGTAGACTTCAATGGGCCTACAAGTAGCAGTCTTTTTTATTTGAACTAGATATGCAAGCAAAAAAAGAGTCAGAAGGAGAATCCAGAGGACCGTGTTGCTAAAGAGGACATCTCCTAGTTCTCTGGGTCCTAATACTCCTCCCTGAAAATAACCAATCACAGGTTTTAGATATGCCACATAAAATTAGATAAAGTGGCTGTACATCAAAATCTGGTATGCCACATCTAATTGAAAAAGGTCATATGTGCCCTACAAATGCAGCTGGCATACTAGACAGCATTAGACAAGGTGCATGTGTGCCCCATCATCGATCATGCATAGATAAAAAAACAATTTTGGAAAAGATCACAATGGATCACTTAGCTGATAGTGGTCAGGGAACTATTTCTTTCCGTGAGTTCAGTTGTCCCTACACATTTTCGCCCCTCCCTTTATTGGGCTCATCAGGTGACCAAAGATAGGAGTGTGCCATAATAAGTAATGGGTCACATTACCCAGATTTCACCCAGAAGCTTATATCCAGCATGTTAGGGTGAATTGTAGAAATCTTGAAAAATAAAGTTCCTCACTAAATATTGGGTCTTTGCATAAACTTGATGCATTTGTCAACAAAAGTTTAAAATTTAAGAAATGCTTAAAATTGGAATTCAGTAACCAAAGAAACATCTGTCCAAAAGATGTAAAAATTGTGAAGTAGCAAACTGTGTGAAAAAAAAAATTTGTGTTAGCCTCAAAACTTTTCGCCATGACTTTATACCAGTAACTAGAGTTGAGCGAAACAGGTCGGTCAGATACATAAGTCGCCGACTTTCGCCAAAGTCGGGTTTCGTTGACCGAAACCCAACCATAGCGGGCAGTCGGCCATGCGGTCGGCAAAACGAGCGCCAAAGTCGGTTTTCCCAGAATGCTTTCAGGCGCCTTTTTTCAGCCAATGAGCAAGGACGTACACTGTGGGCAACGAGATGACATGTGCAGCGTCCACCACCATCTTAGAGAAGGGAATTGCAGTGATTGGCTTGTTTTGGGAGGCGTCATAGTGTCTATAAAAGCCCTGAGCGCCAACTGCCATTTTACTTCTGCCGATTTTAACAGTAGGGAGAGGTTGCTGACGCTGTTTATCAATAGGGAGAGAGTTAGGGCTGGAAAGAGAAGTTCTTCTGTGCTTGTGCTGATAGCAATTGTGCTGTACAGTTAGTGTGCAGTGACAGGGAGGATTTTCTTGTGTGCAGCAGCGCTGGTTATTAGGCTGCCTGCTAGCTGTATTGCTGTGTGTACACTGCTGTACAGACTGCTTTTTACACAGCACTAATACTTTTAGTCTTTTTTTCTGCACAGTTACCGAGCGTTCATTTTTTCCCACACCGTATAGAGGTGTACGCTCCTCACACACTACCGTGTACCGGCTGGTATCACGGACAAATATATGCCGACTATCTGTGTGTGACTCCGGAAATATATACGGAGATTGCAATTTTACCCTACAACCGTATACAGCTGTCCGCTTCTGATACAGTACCGTATATCTGCTCTTTGTATTACGGTCAAATCCATACTAAGTGAGCGTCTGTGTGTGACTCCGGAAATATATACGGAGATTTAAATTTTTCCCTACACCGTATACAGCTGTACGCTCCTCATACAGTACCATATGTCATGGTATAGGAAATGGTTAATGTCCTGTCCACTCAGGGTTAACTTTTGCTGGCCTCCCTTTGGATCTGGGAGGGTATTTATACCCAGTCCAGAGGGAGATTCTCTGTCAGCTATACTTTCGTTGTGACTGTGTTTTTGACCCCCCTGGTTTGCGTGTATACTGCTCTGCTTGTTTGACTCCTGTGTATGACCCGGTCTGTTTACTCACTCTGCTCTCTGTCTCTCGTTTTGCTTATATTGTCTTCTCCGGTTCTGACCTCCTGGCTTGGCTATCGATACTCTGTTACCGTTTTGTCCCTATTGTACTGTCTATTGCCTGCTCTGGTTTACTGATCTATTGCTACGTCCTGCATATCCGTTCTGTCTAACCCTTTGGTACTGTCGTGCTATCTTGTGCTCTGACCTCGGCCTGTCCTGGTTTTCGTCTCTGTCTTTGCCCCTTGGTAACTTTATCTCGTCGTTACCCTGCTAGGAGTTTTCCTGCAGTTCCTAGATCTCTGGAGCTTAGGCCATGCCCCCAGCAGTCATGTGCTGCAGGTCCTGTTAGTCTGCAGTACACATCATTCATTACTGCTGCCTCTGAGAGACGTGTGGCCAGCTCCGCCCCTTGGCTGTCACATGCTGCGGAAGGTCCTGTTACACAGAAACACACGTCTTCTCTGCTACGGCTCTGCTTACAGGTATCTTGGGGCACAGTTGGTTTACTTAGGACACGTGCACTGGCTCAGTGAACATGTGCAGTGCGGTGTCCTTGACACCATATATCTGCTGGTATTTTGGTACATTTTACCAAGCATGAGGAAGTATGGTGGAAGAGGCCGCGGATGTGGGCGTGGGGGGCCAGCTGGTACTGATGGTGGTGGTGGTGCATCTGCTTGTAGTGACAAAAGCACAATAGCACCTAAGGCAGGAGGTGTTGAGCCTGTGTCTTCGTCTGGCTCCAGAAGGCCTGGAAGGCTCCCTTTTCTGGGAGTAGGTAAACCGCTTTTGAAGCCGGAGCATCAGGAACAGGTTTTGGCTTACATTGCCGAAACAGCCTCCAGCTTTATCGTTTCCTCTTCTGAAGTTTCAAAAAATGCAGTTTCAAAAAATGAGTCGTCAGTGCAGGCTCCTGGTCAGGAACAACACCTTTCCTAGTGCAGGCTCCTGGTCAGGAACAACACCTTTCCTTGTGTCTTTCACCCCCACCAAAAGTGAAGGATGCTGCAGGCCACACTTCAGATTACTCCATGGAGCTCTTTTCACATACCTGCCTGGGTTATCAAGTCAAATCCTGAATTCCCCAGTCCAAGATGAATATGACATGGAGTGCACTGATGCACAGCCACTGCTATATGATTCTGCTGGTACATTTACCCAGACCACTGCATTGCCCTCACAGTCTACTGAGCCAGATTCTGACCCTGATGAAACTCAGGTGCCCCTTCCCGCATACTATACCACCTTACACGGTGACACAGAGGAAGGTGCAGATGAAATTGAAGAGAAGGTGATGGATGACCCAGTTGTTGACCCGGATTGGCATCCATTGGGGGAAGAGGGTGCGGCTGGCAATAGCTCAGAAGAGGAGGAGGATCCGCAGCAGGCATCGACATCGCAGCTGCGGTTTTCTGGCAGGCCCAAAGCAGTCCAAAAACGATGTTAAAAAAGCAAAGAGAGTTGCAGGACAGCTTGGCCAGATGGTCAAATTAGCACAGCGTGCAAGCCCTGAAAATTTATCCCATAGTAGGAAGAGTGCAATGTGGCACTTTTTTGACCAGAATCCTATTGATGAGGCAAAGGTTATCTGTAAGAAGTGCGGAAGGACCTTTATCCGAGGGAAAAATCTCCAAAATTTGAATACCAGTTGCATGCTTAGACATTTAAACACCATGAACTTGCAAGCGTGGACGGACTACAAAACCTCAGGTAGCACACATGCACCTGCTCTGACTGAAGGTAGCCAGCTATGCTACATCACTTCCCCCACTGTAAGCCCACCGGTTAGCACACCACCAGCAAGAAATGTTGGTGTCGTCGCAAGGCCGAAGCAGTCAGGGAATCCCAATGTTTTTCCAACAAAAGACTGAATCTAGGCCATCACCACCACCACCACCATCATCATCACCAACCCCCTCTCAGTCCGCCATGTCCACCGCTAGTTCCCCCATATGCAGCTCTCAAGTCCAGCTCACCCTAGCAGACACTCTGAGTAGGACAAGAAAGTACTCATCCTCTCATCTGCATACACTGGTTTTGAACGCCTGCATTGCCACACTGATCTCATTAGAGATGATCCCCTTACATTTGGTTGAAAGCGCAGCATTCCGAGAGCTCATGGCCTACGCTGTCCCACGCTATGACCTACCCAGTCGGCACTTTTCTAGAAAAGCCATCCCTGCCCTCCACCTGCATGTGAAAGACTGCATTGTCCATGCACTCAAACAATCAGTGAGTGGACAGGTGCACCTCACAACAGATGCATGGGCCAGTAGGCATGGCCAGGGCCATTACGTGTCCATCACTGCGCACTGGGTTAATGTGGGGACAGCGGCGGTGGGACAGTGCTGCCTAGCCCACGGTATAGGCAACAGTTGGCTGTAGGCGTTCGACCCTCCTCCAGAAGCGAAAGCTCGTCGACAGAGCGCAGTCGCTCGAGCACTCCATCCGCAGCTGCCAGTGTTGCACACGAGATGTCCCACTATCGAACAGCTAGTGTTAAGTGTCAGCAGGCTGTTTTAAAGATGATGTCTTTGGGAGACAACAGACACACCGCGGAGGTACTGGCCGACTACTTGCAGCGAGAAACTGAGTCATGGCTGGGCAGTCTACATCTTGAGCCAGGCAAAGTAGTCAGTGATAATGGCCGTAATTTTGTGGCGGCCATAGCCCTGCCAAAACTCAAACATACCTTGCCTGGCTGACACCTGGTAGTACAGTGCTTCATAAATAATTTTTCAGAGTTACCAGCCCTGCTCCATAAGGTGCGAAGACTGTGCTCGCACATACGTCGCTTGCCCGTAGACTCCAGTCGTATGCAGAGGCTGCAGCAATCGCTCCACCTCCCCAAGCACCTCCTAATCATAGACGTTGCAACAAGGTGGAACTGCACCATGCACATGGTTGAGAGGCTGTGCGAACAGAGGCAGGCTGTAATGCATTTGTGGGAGGATACACGGGCAGGCAGTTTGAGGGCAGACATTGAGTTGTCGGGCATGCAGTGGTCAAAGCTGAAAGACCTCTGTAAAGTCCTTCAGTGTTTTCAGGAATTTACACGGCTGGAAAGCACAGACGACGCCATCATAAGCATGAGCATCCCACTTATGCGTCTGCTCATGCAAACTTTGACGCACATTAAGGATCAGGCGTCTGCAGCGGAGGAGGAGGGAAGCCTTGATGACAGTCAGGCATTGTCTGCTCAGGGAACTGTCCTGGACGAGGTTGTGGAAGAGGAGGAGGAGGGGGATGATTATTTTGGGGAGGAGGATGCTTCTCAGGGGGCAAGAGAAAATGTTGGCTTGCCAAGGTCAGGTACAGGGTTTGTGCGTGGCTGGAGGGATGTGGATTTGGCAGAAAGTGCTCCTCCACCCACCACTGGCAGTGCATCATTGACACCTGGAACATTGACCCACATGTGTGATTATGTCTTGTGGATCCTAAAAAGGGACCCCCGCATTGTCAAAATTATGAAGGATGACGACTACTGGTTGGCCAGCATCCTCGATCCACGAAATAAAGGCAAATTACAGAACATCATGCCACAGGAGAACCTAAAGCTAATATTGGCGAACAAACAAGCAACTCTGGTAAACCGTTTGTTAGAGGCATTCCCTGCACACAGAAGCGGTGCAGGTTCTACCACGAACCGTACTGGGCCAAATGGAAGAGGTGTTCATGGTGCACACAGCCGAAGTGGCGTTGGAGACAGGGGTTTCCATGACCATGTTGTGGACTGATTTCTCGAGTACCGCTCACACGACTGTAATACTGAATCGATTGCAACAGACAGGAGACAACAGTTGTCAACTATGGTTCAAAATTACCTCTCCTCCCCTATCGATGGTCTCCCTCACAGTTCATTCCCCTTTGACTACTGGGCCTGTAAACTGGACACCTGGCCTGAATTGGCACAATATGCCTTACAGGAGCTCGCTTGTCCTTCTGGTAGTGTGCTATCAGAAAGAGTCTTCAGTGCTGCTGGATCAATCCTGACAGAGAGAAGGACCCGGCTGTTGACCCAAAATGTTGGTGATCTCACCTTCATTAAAATGAACCATGCCTGGGTTTCAAAGGATTTTGTACCACCTTCCCTGATGACACAGGTTGCCAGCAAAATGGCTCGCTTTGTCCTCCTCTTCCTCCGACTTCTCCAATTCCTCCATTTGCAGCTGCTGAACGTCCAGCCTACACCTCAACATACGCGTCATCGCGCCCCATATATAATGCCCCAGTGTATAATGGGCCCTATCTATGATGCTCAAGTGTATGATGGGCCCCATATATAATTCTCCAGTGTATAATGCTCCCATATATTGCTCCAAACATTAAAAAAAATGAAATACCTCTCCTCGCTGGGTACTGCTCTACTCTGGACTCCTCAGCGTCGCCATCTTCCAGCTCTCTGCACTGTGACTGTTCAGCCAGAGGGCGCACAGACGTGATGTCATCGCGCTCTCTGACCTGAATGTCACTGTCAGGAAACGCGGAAGACGTCACAGCAATTATAATTATTATTGTTGTTGTTATGATCCTGAAGGGGGTGCTCGTATAAACAGGTCAATATATTTCTCCAAGAAATATACGTCACTCCCAAAAACACTAAGGAACTTAGGTGCCTAGATCAAAGGGTTACCAGACCCATGTATAACTACGCAAATCAAAAACCTGGCACTCAAGGATTGATGTTTAACCATTAGCAAGTATTTATTAACATCCACAGTAACGTTTCGGTCGACAAACTCCGACCTTCATCAGACTGTAAAATATATCAAACAAAAATTACAAAAACGCACAGAATCATAAGGACAAAGTTAGCAGACAGTAGTAAAATTAACAATATAGAGAATCTCACCTAGCTGTGAGTATAAGGAATTATCTACATTATATCAAAAGGACAAACCAATGCAAGGCTTATTGAAGATATATACATCCGAAATAATCATATATCTGATATAGTCCTACTATGATTACATAAACGGAACAGTATTATCAATAATTATAATGCTCACGTTTACCAGAGGGGTATTTAAAGAAAAGAAAAATTATGAAAATCTGCTTACCCAGTTTCTGCTTAAAAATGTATTATGCAAAGAAATTTTTCTGAAACAACATAAAGTGTACCGCTAAATGTGACTAACCATAAGGGAAATTCAACGTGTGTCAAATAATAGAAATAGTAGGTAACTCTTACCATAAAGAAAAATTGCAACAGGAAAAACAGAATAAAGCGCTTCTTTAGAGTTAATCAGCATTAATTTAAGGGCGCTGTTCCTGTACAAGGTAGAAAAACTTATCAGAAGGATAACGCTAATAGCCAAATTTCAAGGGATAATGGAATATCCAAAGAACTCTTACCGGAACCAGATCTCTCATGAGATGATTATAAAGCTGATCCCGCTCGAAAAACAGAAATCGTTTCAGTCTCACGGCTTTTAGGTATATAAACAGTGCTGTACCTGTATATAATAATAGATTCCTCAGAATCACACAATTCTAGCCAAGCCATGCGGACCTCTATAACACCCCAGTGGTTCTTACCATAGCCGGACCTCTTGTAAGGCAAATCGAGAGGAGTAGCTCTAAATTAGTAACGGCATATATGCCACCACTGGGGTGTTATAGAGGTCCGCATGGCTTGGCTAGAATTGTGTGATTCTGAGGAATCTATTATTATAACAGGTACAGCACTGTTTATATACCTAAAAGCCGTGAGACTGAAACGATTTCTGTTTTTCGAGCGGGATCAGCTTTATAATCATCTCATGAGAGATCTGGTTCCGGTAAGAGAGTTCTTTGGATATTCCATTATCCCTTGAAATTTGGCTATTAGCGTTATCCTTCTGATAAGTTTTTCTACCTTGTACAGGAACAGCGCCCTTAAATTAATGCTGATTATCTCTAAAGAAGCGCTTTATTCTGTTTTTCCTGTTGCAATTTTTCTTTATGGTAAGAGTTACCTACTATTTCTATTATTTGACACATGTTGAATTTCCCTTATGGTTAGTCACATTTAGCGGTACACTTTATGTTGTTTCAGAAAAATTTCTTTGCATAATACATTTTTAAGCAGAAACTGGGTAAGCAGATTTTCATAATTTTTCTTTTCTTTAAATACCCCTCTGGTAAACGTGAGCATTATAATTATTGATAATACTGTTCCGTTATGTAATCATAGTAGGACTATATCAGATATATGATTATTTCGGATGTATATATCTTCAATAAGACTTGCATTGGTTTGTTCTTTTGATATAATGTAGATAATTCCTTATACTCACAGCTAGGTGAGATTCTCTATATTGTTAATTTTACTACTGTCTGCTAACTTTGTCCTTATGATTCTGTGCGTTTTTGTAATTTTTGTTTGATATATTTTACAGTCTGATGAAGGTCGGAGTTTGTCGACCGAAACGTTACTGTGGATGTTAATAAATACTTGCTAATGGTTAAACATCAATCCTTGAGTGCCAGGTTTTTTGATTTGCGTAGTTATACATGGGTCTGGTAACCCTTTGATCTAGGCACCTAAGTTCCTTAGTGTTTTTGGGGAGTGACGTATATTTCTTGGAGAAATATATTGACCTGTTTATACGAGCACCCCCTTCAGGATCATAACAACAACAATAATAATTATAATTGCTGTGACGTCTTCCGCGTTTCCTGACAGTGACATTCAGGTCAGAGAGCGCGATGACATCACGTCTGTGCGCCCTCTGACAGAGAGAAGGACCCGGCTGTTGACCCAAAATGTTGGTGATCTCACCTTCATTAAAATGAACCATGCCTGGGTTTCAAAGGATTTTGTACCACCTTCCCCTGATGACACAGGTTGCCAGCAAAATGGCTCGCTTTGTCCTCCTCTTCCTCCGACTTCTCCAATTCCAGGTGTCAATGATGCACTGCCAGTGGTGGGTGGAGGAGCACTTTCTGCCAAATCCACATCCCTCCAGCCACGCACAAACCTGTACCTGACCTTGGCAAGCCAACATTTTCTCTTGCCCCCTGAGAAGCATCCTCCTCCCCAAAATAATATGCCGTTACTAATTTAGCGCTACTCCTCTCGATTTGCCTTACAAGAGGTCCGGCTATGGTAAGAACCACTGGGGTGTTATAGAGGTCCGCATGGCTTGGCTAGAATTGTGTGATTCTGAGGAATCTATTATTATATACAGGTACAGCACTGTTTATATACCTAAAAGCCGTGAGACTGAAACGATTTCTGTTTTTCGAGCGGGATCAGCTTTATAATCATCTCATGAGAGATCTGGTTCCGGTAAGAGTTCTTTGGATATTCCATTATCCCTTGAAATTTGGCTATTAGCGTTATCCTTCTGATAAGTTTTTCTACCTTGTACAGGAACAGCGCCCTTAAATTAATGCTGATTAACTCTAAAGAAGCGCTTTATTCTGTTTTTCCTGTTGCAATTTTTCTTTATGGTAAGAGTTACCTACTATTTCTATTATTTGACACACTTTGAATTTCCCTTATGGTTAGTCACATTTAGCGGTACACTTTATGTTGTTTCAGAAAAATTTCTTTGCATAATACATTTTAAGCAGAAACTGGGTAAGCAGATTTCATAATTTTTCTTTTCTTTAAATACCCCTCTGGTAAACGTGAGCATTATAATTATTGATAATACTGTTCCGTTTATGTAATCATAGTAGGACTATATCAGATATATGATTATTTCGGATGTATATATCTTCAATAAGACTTGCATTGGTTTGTTCTTTTGATATAATGTAGATAATTCCTTATACTCACAGCTAGGTGAGATTCTCTATATTGTTAATTTTACTACTGTCTGCTAACTTTGTCCTTATGATTCTGTGCGTTTTTGTAATTTTTGTTTGATATATTTTACAGTCTGATGAAGGTCGGAGTTTGTCGACCGAAACGTTACTGTGGATGTTAATAAATACTTGCTAATGGTTAAACATCAATCCTTGAGTGCCAGGTTTTTTGATTTGCGTAGTTATACATGGGTCTGGTAACCCTTTGATCTAGGCACCTAAGTTCCTTAGTGTTTTTGGGGAGTGACGTATATTTCTTGGAGAAATATATTGACCTGTTTATACGAGCACCCCTTCAGGATCATAACAACAACAATAATAATTATAATTGCTGTGACGTCTTCCGCGTTTCCTGACAGTGACATTCAGGTCAGAGAGCGCGATGACATCACGTCTGTGCGCCCTCTGACAGAGAGAAGGACCCGGCTGTTGACCCAAAATGTTGGTGATCTCACCTTCATTAAAATGAACCATGCCTGGGTTTCAAAGGATTTTGTACCACCTTCCCTGATGACACAGGTTGCCAGCAAAATGGCTCGCTTTGTCCTCCTCTTCCTCCGACTTCTCCAATTCCAGGTGTCAATGATGCACTGCCAGTGGTGGGTGGAGGAGCACTTTCTGCCAAATCCACATCCCTCCAGCCACGCACAAACCCTGTACCTGACCTTGGCAAGCCAACATTTTCTCTTGCCCCCTGAGAAGCATCCTCCTCCCCAAAATAATATGCCGTTACTAATTTAGCGCTACTCCTCTCGATTTGCCTTACAAGAGGTCCGGCTATGGTAAGAACCACTGGGGTGTTATAGAGGTCCGCATGGCTTGGCTAGAATTGTGTGATTCTGAGGAATCTATTATTATATACAGGTACAGCACTGTTTATATACCTAAAAGCCGTGAGACTGAAACGATTTCTGTTTTTCGAGCGGGATCAGCTTTATAATCATCTCATGAGAGATCTGGTTCCGGTAAGAGTTCTTTGGATATTCCATTATCCCTTGAAATTTGGCTATTAGCGTTATCCTTCTGATAAGTTTTTCTACCTTGTACAGGAACAGCGCCCTTAAATTAATGCTGATTAACTCTAAAGAAGCGCTTTATTCTGTTTTTCCTGTTGCAATTTTTCTTTATGGTAAGAGTTACCTACTATTTCTATTATTTGACACACGTTGAATTTCCCTTATGGTTATCACATTTAGCGGTACACTTTATGTTGTTTCAGAAAAATTTCTTTGCATAATACATTTTTAAGCAGAACTGGGTAAGCAGATTTTCATAATTTTTCTTTTCTTTAAATACCCCTCTGTAAACGTGAGCATTATAATTATTGATAATACTGTTCCGTTTATGTAATCATAGTAGGACTATATCAGATATATGATTATTTCGGATGTATATATCTTCAATAAGACTTGCATTGGTTTGTCCTTTTGATATAATGTAGATAATTCCTTATACTCACAGCTAGGTGAGATTCTCTATATTGTTAATTTTACTACTGTCTGCTAACTTTGTCCTTATGATTCTGTGCGTTTTTGTAATTTTTGTTTGATATATTTTACAGTCTGATGAAGGTCGGAGTTTGTCGACCGAAACGTTACTGTGGATGTTAATAAATACTTGCTAATGGTTAAACATCAATCCTTGAGTGCCAGGTTTTTTGATTTGCGTAGTTATACATGGGTCTGGTAACCCTTTGATCTAGGCACCTAAGTTCCTTAGTGTTTTTGGGGAGTGACGTATATTTCTTGGAGAAATATATTGACCTGTTTATACGAGCACCCCCTTCAGGATCATAACAACAACAATAATAATTATAATTGCTGTGACGTCTTCCGCGTTTCCTGACAGTGACATTCAGGTCAGAGAGCGCGATGACATCACGTCTGTGCGCCCTCTGCCTGAACAGTCACAGTGCAGAGAGCTGGAAGATGGCGACGCTGAGGAGTCCAGAGTAGAGCAGTACCCAGCGAGGAGAGGTATTTCATTTTTTTTAATGTTTGGAGCAATATATGGGGAGCATTATACACTGGAGAATTATATATGGGGCCCATCATACACTTGAGCATCATAGATAGGGCCCATTATACACTGGGGCATTATATATGGGGCCCATCATACACTGGAGCATTATAAATGGGGCCCATCATACACTGGAGCATCATATACGAGGCCCATTATTCACTGGAGCGTCATATTTGGCCCATTATATATGGAGCATTATATTGGCCCATCATACACTGGAGCATCATCCATGGGGCACATCATATACTGGAGCATCATATGGGGCCCATTATAAATGGCGCATCATATGGGGTTCATTATTTATGGGGCATCATATAGGGCCCTTTATATATGGAGCACATATGGGGCCTATTCTGTATGGAGCATTATATGGAGCCCATTCTGTATGGAGCAATATATGGGGCCCATCATATACTGTATGGAGCTTTATATGCGACTCCTTATACTGTATGGAGCAATATGTGGGGCTCATTATACTCTATGGGGACCGTCCTTTACTGTATGGCACATTATATGGGGACCATCATATACTGGAGCATTATGTGGAGCTCATCATATACTGTATGGAACATTATATGGGACCAATTATGTATGGAGCAATATATGGGGCTCATTATTCTGTATGGCGCACTATGTGGTGGCCATAATACTGTATGGAGTGTAGCGTCGGCGTCCCTGCCCTCTGCCAGGCAGGGACGCTGTTCCCCTCACCTCTCTGCTCCAGGTCCGGCGTCCTCCTCCCGCTCTGCTGGCGGCGCGCGCTCCTTTCCTGCCACTGTGCTTAGGGCACGAGCGCGTGCGCTGCCCTCCCTCTTAAAGGGGCCGCGCGCGTCGTCCTAAGGAGTCCCCGGCCAATGGCCGGAGGACTTCACCTTATATAAGGCTCCTCCTCCAAAATGGAGGTGCCCGAGCAATGTTGTTGCACTGTTCACTACTCTGCTTCACTGTTCACTACTCTGCTTCAGTCCTCAGGGTCCTTGCCAGATACCCGTCTGATTCCTGCCAGGTTGCTGTCTGTTACCTGCCTGCTAGCCTACCTGGAGGCTCTACCGTCACGTACCGTGATCTTCTGCTATTCCTGTGGCTCTCGCCCGCTCACCTGGGAGCGCTCATCTGTTACCTGCCTGCTAGCACACCTGGGAGCGCTCATCTGTTACCTGCCTGCTAGCCTACCTGGAGGCTCTGCCGTCACGTACCGTGATCTTCTGCTATTCCAGTGACTCTCGCCCGCTCACCTGGGAGCGCTCCTCTGTTACCTGCCTGTTAGCCTACCTGGAGGCTCTGCCGTCACAGGTTGTGAGCTTCTGCTATTCCAGTGACTCTCGCTCGCTCACCTGGGAGCGCTCATCTTCTATCTTCCTGCTAGCCTACCGGGAGGCTCAGCCATCACAGGTCGTATCTACCTTCTTCCAGAGACTGCCCCGGTCACTTGCCGTGACCTCCTGCCAATTCATCCAGAGACTGCCCCGGTCACTTGCCGTGACCTCCTGCCCACTCATCCAGAGACTGCCCCGGTCACTTGCCGTGACCTCCTGCCCACTCATCCAGAGACTGCCCCGGTAACTTGCCGTGACCTCCTGCCCGCTCATCCAGAGACTGCCTCGGTCACTTGCTGCGACTTCCTGCCCGTTCATCAAGAGACTACCCCGGTTATCTGCTGTGACTACCTGCCCGTCCATCCTGGTCGCCATCCGCTCCCTTACAAGGTCCGCCCCTTTGTATAGTAGCTCAGAGGTTCCGCCTCCCAGACCCGTTACAGTTTGCTCGGGCCATGGAACCCGGTGGCGCCCAAGTTCCCTCCATCTCGGACCTGTGTCATGAACTGTCCCGTCAGAAGTCCCAACAGGAGTCCATCCTGGGTCACCTGCGGAATGTTAATTCTCGCCTGGACACTCTGACAGCTCCACCAGCAACCACCGCTGGTGCCATGACTCGTAATACGGCAGCCCCCCTGCTCCCCAATACCATGGGCTCCTGTCACGGACCCCGGCTCTCCGCACCTCCTCGCTTCGGAGGCGACCCTGCTCAGGCTCGGGGCTTCATTAATCAGTGCACTCTGCACTTTGAACTCCTCTCCCACCAGTTTAACTCCGACCGGGCCAAAATTGCCTTCATCATGTCCCATCTCACCGGGGAGGCCCTGGCCTGGCTGAATCCTCTTTGGGAGAGAGGAGATCCTCTGGTGTCCGACCTGTCTGCCTTTCTCGCGGCTTTTCGGAAAGTCTTTGACGAACACGGACGAAAGATCTCATCCGCATCATCTCTGCTACGCCTCCGTCAGGGAAATCTCACCGTGGGCCAATATGCCATACGGTTTCGTACCCTTGCATCGGAGCTGGCCTGGGACAACGACGCTCTGGTATCCGTTTTCTGAGAGGGTTTGTCCGGCCGTATTAAAGATGAACTCGGCGGTCGGGACATTCCTACCACTCTCGATGACCTTATAACTCTCGCCACCCGGATTGACCTACGGTTCCAGGAGCGGGCCAAAGAGGTCACCCGTGAGAGGAGGTTTCCACGTCTAGCTCCTATGTTTCAGAAACCCGTCACTCCCTCCGTTTCTCCCCAATTACACTCTCCTGAGCCTATGCAGGTCGACCAGACCAAGATGGTCAAAACCCGTCAGGACTTACGCCGTGCCGAGGGGAGTTGCGTCTACTGTGGCAGTAAGGAGCACCGGATTCGTACCTGTCCGGAGAGGTCGGGAAACGCCTGTGTCTAGGTTCACTCAGAGAGGTCGACCTAGACAAGGAGAAAGCCTCTCCATCTCTGCTGCTGTCAGTCTCAATTCTCTGTGGGGAGAATCGTTATTTTGAACTAGCCCAACTTGACTCTGGAGCAGCCGGGAATCTTATGTCACAGTCCCTGGTAGAAAAATACCGCATTCCCACCAAACCTCTGGTTGTACCATTATCAGTCGCTGCTGTGGACGGGGTCTTTTACCACACCCCATCCAACTCATCACCGAACCCATAACTCTGCAAGTGGGAATGCTGCATTCTGAGAGCATCTCTTTTCATGTTCTGCCTGGACTCTCTCACGCCCTCTTACTAGGGCTACCTTGGCTCCAGAGACATGGACCCGTGCTCGACTGGCAGACCGGAGAGGTTCTTCGCTGGGGACAGGATTGTCATAAGACGTGTTTTGTTCCTGTTCATCCTGTCTGTCCTTCTCCTACCCCAACTAATCTACCTGGACTTCCGATTCCCTATTGGTCATTTGCTGATGTCTTTAATAAAAGAGAGGCAGAGACATTACCTCCTCACAGACTATACGATTGTCCTATCGACCTGTTACCTGGTACTACGCCTCCCCGTGGGCGTATTTACCCATTATCCGCTGCTGAGACCCGGTCGATGTCCGAATATATCGAGGAGAATTTGGCCAGGGGATTCATCCAGAAATCTACCTCCCCGGCAGGAGCAGGCTTCTTTTTCGTAAAAAAGGACGGCTCTCTCCGCCCCTGTATAGACTATAGAGGCCTTAACCAGATCACGGTGAAGAATAAGTACCCCCTTCCGCTCATTCCAGAATTATTTGATCGTCTGAGGGGGCTAGAATCTTCACCAAACTGGATCTCCGTGGGGCGTACAACCTGGTCCGTATCCGTCAAGGGGTTGAATGGAAGACTGCATTCAACACCCGGGACGGCCACTATGAATATCTAGTGATGCCCTTTGGTCTCTGTAATGCTCCTGCCGTCTTTCAAGAGTTGGTCAATGACATCTTCCGGGACCTTCTCTACTCCTGCGTAGTGGTGTACCTGGACGACATCTTGGTCTTCTCTCCGGATCTCCAGACTCACCGGAGGGACGTTCGTCAGGTTCTGCTCAGGCTCAGGCAGAATCACCTCTTCGCTAAATATGAGAAGTGCCTCTTTGAGCAGACCTCGCTGCCGTTTTTGGGCTACGTTATTTCTCAGACTGGCCTACGAATGGATCCAGAGAAACTGTCTGCCATCGAGAAATGGCCCCGACCGGAGGGATTGAAGGCCATTCAGCGGTTCCTGGGCTTCGCCAACTACTATCGCCTCTTCATACCGCACTTCTCTTCCCGGACTGCCCCAATTTCCGCACTCACCCGTAAGGGCACTAACCCCAAAGAGTGGACGCCCGAAGCAGAGGAGGCCTTTCTTTCCTTAAAGCAGGCCTTCTCTTCCGCCCCGGTGCTGCATCGCCCGGTCGGCAACAAGCAGTTCTTCATGGAGGTTGACGCTTCCTCCTCTGGAGCCGGAGCAGTACTTACTCAAAAATCATCTTCCGGGAGGATGGTAACTTGCGGCTTCTTCTCCAAACTCTTCTCCTCTTCTGAGCGCAATTATTCCATAGGAGACCGAGAGTTATTGGCCATCAAGCTGGCATTGGAGGAGTGGCGTTACCTACTCGAGGGGGCTCTTCATCCGGTAATTATTTACACTGACCACAAAAACTTGGCTTACCTCCAGCATGCCCAGAGACTTAACCCGCGCCAGGCCCGGTGGTCCTTGTTTTTTGCTCGTTTTGATTTTGTTCTACATTTTCGCCCGGCAGACAACAACATCAAGGCGGACGCCTTGTCCCGATCCTTCCTGGTGTCGGATCTCGAGGAGGAACCTAAACATATCATCGATCCCCCAGAGTAATGCAGGTGGCTCCCGTGAGTCTAAATCGTCTCCCTCCCGGTAAGACGTTCGTATCGGTACCCGATCGGGAGAGAATCCTACACTGGGGTCATTTGTCTAAATTAGCTGGCCACGCCGGTCAAAAAAAGACCCTCCAGCTTATTACCCGGCATTACTGGTGGCCTACCCTGCACAAGGACGTAATAGACTTTGTTTCTGCCTGTGCCTCATGTGGCCGCAACAAGGTTCCGAGACACCTGCCTGCCGGTCGCCTCCTTCCGCTTCCTGTACCCGCTGCTCCCTGGCAGCATATAGCCATGGACTTCATAACGGACCTCCCCGTTTCTGCCGGTTGTACGGTCATTTGGGTGGTCGTTGACCGCTTTTCCAAGATGGCTCACTTTATTCCCCTGCCAGGCCTCCCGTCTGCACCCAAGCTGGCTAAAGACTTTATCCGCCACATCTTCCGTCTTCATGGCCTGCCCCGTCACATCGTGTCGATAGAGGGTACAGTTCACCTCACGTTTCTGGAGAGCCACTTGTAAATTGCTAGACGTCACCTTGGACTTCTCCTCCGCCTACCACCCACAGTCCAATGGTCAAGTGGAGCGGGTCAATCAGATCCTGACCAGTTACCTCCGGCACTTCGTTAATGTCCACCATTCTGACTGGGTGGATCTCCTGCCATGGGCCGAATTTTCTTACAACAATCACGAGAGCGAATCTTCCTCCAAATCCCCGTTTTTTGTAGTCTTCGGTCAGCATCCTCGGATCCCATTTCCCGTCTCCATCTCAGTGGACAATCCGGCTTCGGAATCTCTTGTTAACAAATTTTCCTCCATATGGGAGAGTACCCGGTCCGCACTCCTTCTGTCATCCGAGCGTATGAAAAGACATGCTGACAAAAAACGTCTGGATCCTCCTCAATTCCATCCTGGGGATAAGGTCTGGCTCTCGTCCAAGTATGTCCGGCTCAAGATTCCTTCCTATAAGTTAGGGCCTCGATTCATCGGTCCTTTGGAGGTCATCAGTCAGATCAACCCAGTGGCCTATAAATTGAAACTTCCGGCCAACTTGCGGATCCCTAACTCCTTCCATGTATCTCTCCTCAAACCGGTGGTACTTAACTCTTTTTCCAAGTCTACAGGCACGCCTCCTGCTCCGGTTTCAGCTGAAAACGAATTTGAGGTAGAGAACATTTTGGCCACCAAAAGGGTAAGAAGGAAGACCTATTTTTTGGTGGATTGGAAGGGTTTGGTCCTGAGGAAGAAACGTGGGAGCCTCGGGAGAACATCCATGCCCCTCTCATCCTAGCTAAATTTCTCTCTGGCCTAAAAAAGGGGGGGCCTAAAGGAGGGGGTACTGTAGCGCCTCGGCGTCCCTGCCCTCTGCCAGGCAGGGACGCTGTTCCCCTCACCTCTCTGCTCCAGGTCCGGCGTCCTCCTCCCGCTCTGCTGGCGGCGCGCGCTCCTTTCCTGCCACTGTGCTTAGGGCACGTGCGCGCGCGTGCGCTGCCCTCCCTCTTAAGGGGGCCGCGCGCGTCGTCCTAAGGAGTCCCCGGCCAATGGCCGGAGGACTTCACCTTATATAAGGCTCCTCCTCCAAAATGGAGGTGCCCGAGCAATGTTGTTGCACTGTTCACTACTCTGCTTCAGTCCTCAGGGTCCTTGCCAGATACCTGTCTGATTCCTGCCAGGTTGCTGTCTGTTACCTGCCTGCTAGCCTACCTGGAGGCTCTACCGTCACGTACCGTGATCTTCTGCTATTCCTGTGGCTCTCGCCCGCTCACCTGGGAGCGCTCATCTGTTACCTGCCTGCTAGCACACCTGGGAGCGCTCATCTGTTACCTGCCTGCTAGCCTACCTGGAGGCTCTGCCGTCACGTACCGTGATCTTCTGCTATTCCAGTGACTCTCGCCCGCTCACCTGGGAGCGCTCCTCTGTTACCTGCCTGTTAGCCTACCTGGAGGCTCTGCCGTCACAGGTTGTGAGCTTCTGCTATTCCAGTGACTCTCGCTCGCTCACCTGGAAGCGCTCATCTTCTATCTTCCTGCTAGCCTACCGGGAGGCTCAGCCATCACAGGTCGTATCTACCTTCTTCCAGAGACTGCCCCGGTCACTTGCCGTGACCTCCTGCCCACTCATCCAGAGACTGCCCCGGTCACTTGCCGTGACCTCCTGCCCACTCATCCAGAGACTTCCCCGGTCACTTGCCGTGACCTCCTGCCCATTAATCCAGAGACTGCCCCGGTCACTTGCCGTGACCTCCTGCCCGCTCATCCAGAGACTGCCTCGGTCACTTGCTGCGACTTCCTGCCCGTTCATCCAGAGACTACCCCGGTTATCTGCTGTGACTACCTGCCCGTCCACCCTGGTCGCCATCCGCTCCCTTACAAGGTCCGCCCCTTTGTATAGTAGCTCAGAGGTTCCGCCTCCCAGACCCGTTACATGGAGGAATATACTGTCCGGTTTTTGAGCTATTGTAGAATTTACAATAGATATCACTCATGTAATGTAAGAAGTGAAGTATTGGCATTGTACTATACCTATATTTCTCTGCTGTGTCGGAGCATCATGAATTGTGGTATGTGTTAAAGGGGCCCACTGAGACTCTTTGGCCCGGGCCCACGAAAACCTGGAGCCAGCCCTGCCCCCCCACACAACTTTAGCCAAATAACCCCTAGTTTTCAATGCGTTACTATTATTATAAAGTAAATTAAGGTTGACAAGCTTAAGTAATAAGAATTGATGTGTTGGCATTGAAATGGGCACTGTAGGTGTGTTTACTGTCCTCCACTCACTGGCGACATTTATTCCCTATTGACTTGCATTGGGGTCGGGTTTCGTTTTTTGTCGAAACTCCGACTTTTGCCGCTAGTCGGCTGATTTCGTTCGACTTGACTTTTGGTAAAGTCAGATGGTCCGAAACCCGACTCGACCCTCCTGGAAGCAAAGTCGCTCATCTCTACCAGTAACTATTTACCGGACAATATAAATTAGGCAGAAGTAATTTTTTTATACCTTGGAAATCAGGAGTCTCTGATATGAAATTACTTACCATAAATTACATCAATAACCGCAGTGGCTAGAGCGGTACCTTATTTATATGCTGTTTGCACTCCTTTAATCATTCCGCTTTTAGTCCATCCTGGCTTTTGCTGTCAATAATTGTTTTTTTATCTTTTATTATTATTAAAGCACCATTGCTGCCATGGTGCTGTACAGCTGTAAACGGGTTTACATGGAAAATCTACTATATAATCATCTAATTCTGTCTGTAACAGAAATCTCGCGTCGCTGATTGGTCGCGCCCGGCCGGACGCGACCAATCAGCGACAGGCGCAGGGAGTGGTGCGGGCACACCCCTTGGATACCCGACCGCGGCCTTAGCAACGTCATAGTGACTGTCACAGAACCTGTGTTAGAGAGCAAATGGAGGGGAAAATGAGCAAATGGAGGGGAAAATAATTAGTGTGGCGTGATTTATTTAAATACAGTTAGATATTCATGTAATAGTTTATATATTTTGATGATCTGTGTAATAATTTCGTTCAGTTGTATTAAGTTCTATGAGCAATAACATTTAATGATAATGTATATATTTTACCCGGAAAATCCTGTGTATTCATTGCATTATTCTTAAATCTTCATAAATAAACTACATACATATTCTAGAATTCCCAATGCGTTAGAATCGGGCCACCATCTAGTACAAATATAAATTACAATGAACAAAGTAACAGTAACAGACTGGTACAGTGGAGAGTCCTGCCCTTGCGGGCTTCCAGTGTACAGGGTAATGGGAAAGCAAACAGAAGGTTGGGGATTAATAGAATCATAGAATGTTAGAGTTGGAAGGGACCTCCATGGTCATCGTGTCCAAGCCCTGACTCAATGCAGGATACACTAAACCATCTCAAATGTCTGTCCAGCATCTGTTTGATAACTTCAATTGACGGAGAACTAGCCACCTCTCGTGGCAGTCTGTTCCACTCATTAGTAAAAACTTTTTGACAGTGAGGCCGGAGTCACACACAACCACAAAAAATCGGTCCGTTTTAGACGGTCGACAATCGGATCAAAATAAAAACATCACACATCCTTCTGGCATCCGATTTTCCTTCAAAGATGCGATTTAATCGCATGTGTGTGTACCTTGTAACATCCGATTTTCATCCGACTTGCGAGATTTTCTCGCAGGCTTGCAAAACTGACATATAATGGATCCAAAAGAATAGTATTTAAATGCCAAAAGAAAGAATAGATATATACACATAGAGCACATATATATATATATATGTCATTGTGACATATACAGGTCCTTCTCAAAAAATTAGCATATAGTGCTAAATTTCATTATTTTCCATAATGTAATGATTAAAATTAAACTTTCATATATTTTAGATTCATTACACACCAACTGAAATTTTTCAGGTCTTTTAATGTTTTAATACTGATGATTTTGGCATACAGCTCATGAAAACCCAAAAATCCTGTCTCAAAAAATTAGCATATCAAGAAAAGGTTCTCTAAACGAGCTATTACCCTAATCTTCTGAATCAACTAATTAACTCTAAACACATGCAAAAGATTCCTGAGGCTTTTACAAACTCCCTGCCTGGTTCATTACTCAAAACCGCCATCATGGGTAAGACTAGCGACCTGACTGATGTCCAGAAGGCCATCATTGACACCCTCAAGCAAGAGGGTAAGACCCAGAAAGAAATTTCTCAACAAATAGGCTGTTCCCAAAGTGCTGTATCAAGGCACCTCAATGGGAAGTCTGTTGGAAGGAAACAATGTGGCAGAAAACCTGTACAACGAGAAGAGGTGACCGGACCCTGAGGAAGTTTGTGGAGAAGGACCGATTCCAGACCTTGGGGACCTGAGGAAGCAGTGGACTGAGTCTGGAGTAGAAACATCCAGAGCCACCGTGCACAGGCGTGTGCAGGAAATGGGCTACAGGTGCCGCATTCCCCAGGTAAAGCCACTTTTGAACCATAAACAGCGGCAGAAGCGCCTGACCTGGGCTACAGAGAAGCAGCACTGGACTGTTGCTAAGTGGTCCCAAGTACTTTTTTCTGATGAAAGCAAATTTTGCATGTCATTCGGAAATCAAGGTGCCAGAGTCTGGAGGAAGACTGGGGAGAAGGAAATGCCAAAATGCCTGAAGTCCAGTGTCAAGTACCCACAGTCAGTGATGGTGTGGGTGCCATGTCAGCTGATGGTGTTGGTCAACTGTGTTTCATCAAGGGCAGGGTCAATGCAGCTAGCTATCAGGAGATTTTGGAGCACTTCATGCTTCCATCGGCTGAAATGCTTTATGGAGATGAAGATTTCATTTTTCAGCATGACCTGGCACCTGCTCACAGTGCCAAAACCACTGGTAAATGGTTTACTAACCATGGTATTACTGTGCTCAATTGGCCTGCCAACTCTCCTGACCTGAACCCCATAGAGAATCTGTGGGATATTGTGAAGAGAAAGTTGAGAGACGCAAGACCCAACACTCTGGATGAGCTTAAGGCCGCTATCGAAGCATCCTGGGCCTCCATAACACCTCAGCAGTGCCACAGGCTGATTGCCTCCATGCCACGCCGCATTGAAGCAGTCATTTCTGCAAAAGGATTCCCGACCAAGTATTGAGTGCATAACTGAACATTATTATTTGATGGGTTTTTTTTTATTTTGTTTTAAACACTTTTATTTTATTGGACGGATGAAATATGCTAATTTTTTGAGACAGGATTTTTGGGTTTTCATGAGCTGTATGCCAAAATCATCAGTATTAAAACAATAAAAGACCTGACAAATTTCATTTGGTGTGTAATGAATCTAAAATATATGAAAGTTTAATTTTAATCATTACATTATGGAAAATAATGAAATTTAGCACTATATGCTAATTTTTTGAGAAGGACCTGTATATATAAATATATTTATAATTCTTACACTTCTACATACTGTTATAGCCGCTAATTCAATTGCCGGCTTCAGTGAAATCACAGAAGCCGACATGAAATGATACATTGTTTCCACACATTTAACCATGTAATTTCATGTATTTTTATATATGTTTGAAACATACAATTACATGAGTATATGTGTGCTAAATTTCAGACATGTAGGGGTTAATTAAAGGTGTAAATTCGTTGAAAAAAAATGCGTGGGCTCCCGCTGTATTTTCTCCACCAGACAGACAAAGCAAGCGAGTGGGGGCAGATAATAATAGCCTAGGGAGGGTACATTTTTTTTGTGCCCCCCCTGGCTACTAACATCTGCCCCCAGACACCCCAGAAAGGGCAAATCTCTAATTAGATTCGCCCTTTCTGGCACTTTGCCCGTCTATTCCCATTGCACTGTAGCGGTGGCGAATGGGTTAATAATCTGGCGTTAATGTCACCTTAGTATTGAAAGGTGACCTTAAGGCAGGTTAATAATTGATAGCTGTCAATTAGACAACTATCAATTATTAATCCTATTGTATGAAAGAAAAATCAAACACACACAGTTTAATAAAAAATAAGTTTAATTAAATAATCACACAGTTTTTGACCATATTTTATTTTCCTGCTAAAACCATTTCCTGTAATAAAAATAAAATAAAAAAGCAAAATTATACTTACCAATCCGATGTACAGTCAGGTCCCACGGTGTAATCCATCAGAAAGGGTTAACAGGTTACAGGTCGCAGAGAGCTAATAATGCTGTCTCAGACCTGTATTCCCCTGAATGAATAAGTTCCTCTCCCAGCGAAAGTAGAGGAATAGATTCATGAATGGAGCTTAATTGATTTATTGGCAATTTAACTTTAGTGACCTGACCTAAAGGGAAAGTGGACACAATCAATTAAGCTTCATTCATGAAACACATCCTCTCCTGTCGCCAGGAGAGGAACTTATTCATTCAGGAGCTTTGAGCTGAGCATGCAGGATTACTTGCACTGCTTGGCTCAAAGCTAGTTAACCCTTTGTGAAGGATTACAGCGTGGGACGTGACAGATCGGCGGAATAGGTAAGAATAATGTTGTTTTATTTTTTTTCCTTTATTTTAGGAGATCAATGGCTTCGCACAGATTAAGTGTAAAATAAAATATGGTCAAAAACTGTGTGATTATTTAATTAAACTTATTTTTTATTAAACTGTGTGTGTTTGATTTTTCTTTCATACAATAGGATTAATAATTGATAGTTGTCTAATTGACAGTTATCAATTATTAACCTGCCTTAAGGTCACCTTTCAATACTAAGGTGACATTAACGCCAGATTATTAACCCATTCGCCACCGCTACAGGGCAATGGGAATAGACGGGCAAAGTGCCAGAAAGGGCGAATCTAATTAGAGATTTGCCCTTTCTGGGGTGTCTGGGGGCAGATGTTAGTAGCCAGGGGGACACAAAAAAAATGTACCCTCCCTAGGCTATTATTATCTGCCCCCACTCGCTTGTTTTGTCTGTCTGGTGGAGAAAATACAGCGGGAGCCCACGCATTTTTTTTCAACGAATTTACACCTTTAATTAACCCCTACATGTCTGAAATTTAGCACACATATACTCATGTAATTGTATGTTTCAAACATATATAAAAATACATGAAATTACATGGTTAAATGTGTGGAAGCAATGTATCATTTCATGTCGGCTTCTGTGATTTCACAAAACCCGGCAATTGAATTAGCGGCTATAACAGTATGTAGAAGTCTAGGAACTATAAATATATGTATATATACATGTCACAATGACATGTATATATATATATATATATATGTGTTCTATGTGTATATATCTATTCTTTATTAAAGCTGTCAGTGTGATTTTACAGTATAGCCGGGGATGAATTGCCGGCTTTTCTAAAGGACACCGATGCGATTTCATCGCAAGTCACACAGTGTGGTCCGTTTGTAATCCGATTTTTCATCGCTCCCATAGACTTGCATTGGCGATTGTCGACCGACAATCGGTGACAATCGCAGCATGCTGCGATTGTACACGGACGTTTAAAACGGACCACAAAAAATCGGATACTGGGAGCTGCTCCATAGATTAACATAGGTCCGACTGCAATGCGATTTTTCATCGCATTGCAGTCGTCCGATTCTGTCGCCAGTGTGACGCCGGCCTGAGGGTGATCAATATCTAATCTATCTTCTCCCTTTCAGTTTCATTCCACTACTTGTGTTGCTATGTACAAATGAGAATAAGGATTCCGCTACACACCATAAAGTGACATCATTTCAGATATTTGTTGACCGCTATTAAGTCTCCTCATAGCCTTCTTTTTTGCAAGCTATACATTCCCAGATCCTTTAACCGTTCCTCATAGGACATAGTTTGCAGTCCGCTCACCATCCTGGTAGGTGTTCTTTGAACTTGCTCAAGTTCTTCAACATTTTTTTGTTTTGTTTTTAAATGAACTGGACACCATATTCCAGATGAGGTCTGACCAAGAAGGATAATTACTTATTGTGATCTAGACTTTATGCTTCTCTTAATATGTCCCAAAACTGTTTGATTTTTTTGCTGCTGCATCACACTGCATTCTATAACGCTATATACAGGTCCTTCTCAAAAAATTAGCATATAGTGCTAAATTTCATTATTTTCCATAATGTAATGATTACAATTAAACTTTCATATATTTTAGATTCATTACACACCAACTGAAATTTGTCAGGTCTTTTATTGTTTTAATACTGATGATTTTGGCATACAACTCCTGATAACCCAAAAAACCTGTCTCAAAAAATTAGCATATCAAGAAAAGGTTCTCTAAACGACCTATTACCCTAATCTTCTGAATCAACTAATTAACTCTAAACACATGCAAAAGATTCCTGAGGCTTTTAAAAACTCCCTGCCTGGTTCATTACTCAAAACCCCCATCATGGGTAAGACTAGCGACCTGACTGATGTCAAGAAGGCCATCATTGACACCCTCAAGCAAGAGGGTAAGACCCAGAAAGAAATTTCTCAACAAATAGGCTGTTCCCAAAGTGCTGTATCAAGGCACCTCAATGGGAAGTCTGTTAGAAGGAAACAATGTGGCAGAAAACGCTGTACAACGAGAAGAGGTGACCGGACCCTGAGGAAGATTGTGGAGAAGGACCGATTCCAGACCTTGGGGGACCTGAGGAAGCAGTGGACTGAGTCTGGTGTAGAAACATCCAGAGCCACCGTGCACAGGCGTGTGCAGGAAATGGGCTACAGGTGCCGCATTCCCCAGGTAAAGCCACTTTTGAACCATAAACAGCGGCAGAAGCGCCTGACCTGGGCTACAGAGAAGCAGCACTGGACTGTTGCTAAGTGGTCCCAAGTACTTTTTTCTGATGAAAGCAAATTTTGCATGTCATTCGGAAATCAAGGTGCCAGAGTCTGGAGGAAGACTGGGGAGAAGGAAATGCCAAAATGCCTGAAGTCCAGTGTCAAGTACCCACAGTCAGTGATGGTGTGGGGTGCCATGTCAGCTGCTGGTGTTGGTCCACTGTGTTTCATCAAGGGCAGGGTCAATGCAGCTAGCTATCAGGAGATTTTGGAGCACTTCATGCTTCCATCGGCTGAAATGCTTTATGGAGATGAAGATTTCATTTTTCAGCACAACCTGGCACCTGCTCACAGTGCCAAAACCACTGGTAAATGGTTTACTGACCATGGTATTACTGTGCTCAATTGGCCTGCCAACTCTCCTGACCTGAACCCCATAGAGAATCTGAGGAATATTGTGAAGAGAAAGTTGAGAGATGCAAGACCCAACACTCTGGATGAGCTTAAGGCCGCTATCGAAGCATCCTGGGCCTCCATAACACCTCAGCAGTGTCACAGGCTGATTGCCTCCATGCCACGCCGCATTGAAGCAGTTATTTCTGCAAAAGGATTCCCGACCAAGTATTATTTGATGGTTTTTTGTTTGTTTTTAAAAAACACTTTTATTTTATTGGATGGTTGAAATATGTTAATTTTTTGAGACAGGTTTTTTGGGTTATCAGGAGTTGTATGCCAAAATCATCAGTATTAAAACAATAAAAGACCTGACAAATTTCAGTTGGTGTGTAATGAATCTAAAATATATGAAAGTTTAATTGTAATCATTACATTATGGAAAATAATGAAATTTAGCACTATATGCTAATTTTTTGAGAAGGACCTGTATATGCCCCCAACCCCACCTGAAAGAAAAAAAAAAGAGCTTTTATTATACTCGCTGTGGGGTAGTCCGGTCTGAGGGGATGTTTTTGGTCTTGGTCCTGCTCCTCCCTACAGATGGCATGAATACAGCATCTGTCTTTGTTTATGATAGCTTTAATATAGAAAGGACATCCCATGATTCAACCCCTTTAAATGCTGCTGTCAATACCTACTGCTACATCTAAGGAACCAGGCAATAGTAGAAAACTTTCTCATCAAAAACAAGCTTGTGTTTTTGTATTTAATCCATTAAGGTTAAGGTCCAGAATTTATTATTTTTTTTATTCACCCTGGTTCAAGAGCTATAACTTGTTTATTTTTCTCCCAACATAGCCATTTGAAGTCTTGTTTCTTTGAGTTGTAATTTTAAATGATTATTCATTTCACCACAATGTCCCGGGAGGTAAGAAAATCCAAGTAAAGTGAAGTTGCAGAAAAAAAAAATCCTCGAAGGAAAACATTTATAAAAATTATGGCTCTTGGAAGAATAGGTGGACAAAACGGTAATTAGACCTGTCGGTAATTGTTTTTCCAGGACATCCCTCCCGACAGCACCAAGGAGAATACCAGAGTATGGCGCTAGGGCGGGACAACTGCATGGAGAACCTTGATACCAAAGCAGTCTGCTGCCCTGAGACACTAATTTGTTGTGTCTGGTTAAGGTGCTCAGGTTGGACCATGTTTCGGCCCTACCGATTTGATCTACCGAAGCTTCCCGTCTCTCTGTCCAGAACGTGGACCTCTAGTGAACCTTCAGAGTACTTGGCCTTAACCCTTTGTTGAACTCTGCCTGTTAAAAGTCTAGGATTCTAGGAATATTTGGATGAGAAATATTTACTGAAGATTTCCTACATTTTAAGATGTAACGGTCTTCCTTTTTGCCTGTATAGTGGTTATTACCTAGTCAGAAAGCCCGGGATCTTAGAACTTGCCTTTTAGGATCCATGCTGAAAGGTGAAATTTGTCCACAACCTGATGAAGAACTGGGCCTTGGAGAAGGTCTTCCCTTAGGGTAGCAGGATAGGTTCCTCCAGAGCCATCTTGCGCAACAGTGGAAACCAGCTCCTTCTTTGCCAGAAGGGCACTATCAAGATTACTGTTGCCCGGTCCTCCGGAACCTTCCTTAGATCCCTTGGAATCAAGGGTAGTGGAGAAAAGGCATAATATAGAACAGGGGTCCTCAAACTACGGCCTGCGGGCCATATGCGGCCCGCCGGGGACATTTATCTGGCCCCTGGGCCCGGCCGACATTGAACTTCACTACAGTTCAATGCCGACAGGCCCTGTAATCGTGGACAGAAAGACGAGGCGGCAAGGAAAGGCGATACGCGGCCCTCCATATGCAACACACACAGATGACGTGATTGTCATCATGCCACCTCCGCGGCCTGATGATGTCACGCCGCCTGTGCCAGAAGACTGAGTTGAGCGGGTGCCTCTTCAGAGCAGCGGGAGATATAAGTGAGTACTGGTATTTTTATTTTTTTTTTAACGCCAGGTCCTATTGGGGACCAATGCTGCCGACTGGGGACATTTACCTGCCTATTGTAACTCCACTGCTTATTGGGGACTCTCGCACCACACCAGTCTGAGCCTGAGGTAAAAGCTGAGTTCAACCAATATGGGCACTGGTGAGGCTGAAATGATATGGACTGACAAGTCTGCATTGATCAGACTGCATTGATGGGCAGTGCAGTCTGTATGGGAAATTTTATTGCTGATATATTGTTTTGTAGCGCTGTATATATATTGGTATTTTACTAATAGCAATTTGGAATCCCTAGGAAACAATGATATCAAGAAAGAGAAAAAATTGACTGAGTGTAGGATATTCAAAGAACCCATTGAAAAATCGGTAAGTTTGTTGTTTTAACTTTACTTGTAGTTCATTTTAAATATTGTATTTATTCGTTTTTTATTTACTTCAAAATAAGATATGTGCAGTGTGCATAGGAATTTGTTCATAGTTTTTTTTTAAACTATATTCCGGCCCTCCAATGGTCTGAGGGACAGTGAACTGGCCCCCTGTTTTAAAAAGTTTGAGGACCACCCTGTTATAGATCTTCACTCCAATCCTGAGAGCGCGTCGACCCCTTCGGAATTGTCCAGGGGATTTAACGAATAAAACCTGACTTTATCCCATTTCGCATTTTTGCCGGTCACAAAGAGGTCTATTCTCTGAAGTCCCCACTGTTAAAACAACATGTGGAACACTTCCCCATTTAGCTCCCATCCTGTGAGATCCTTTGCCTTCTTAGACAATCCACCACCTGGTTTTGGGCCGCCTCTAAGTGAACTGCCGAAACGGACAGAGCAGTCTTCTGCCCAAAGAAAAATGCTTGTCGCTAGACCCTGTAATAAGGGATGCTTTGGTCCCTGTTGATGGTGTAGAAAAGATACAATGTGAAAACAATCCAACAGAACCTTTATATGTCTGTTTTCGACTAGAGGCTGGCTTCGTCATAAAACTTCCTATATGGCACGCAGCCCTTTGTAGTTCGGAGATCTGAATCGAACTTTTGAAGTCAAGGTGCCCTGGAGAAACTTTCCTTACAAATGACTGCCCCCATCACCCCATCCTAACTAATTCATGTCAATGGTAACCACCACGCAAGGGGAGGGGATCCATGAAATCCCTACCTGAATGTTCTGTGGAACAGTCTACCAGACCAGCAATCTTTTTACTGATGGGGACAGGGGAACCACATTGTCCAGAGTTAGCCTGGGACAGACAGCAGCTAATAAAATAGCCTTTTGAAATTCTCTCCATCGTACCCTGGGGATGCAGGACATCATTAACTCCAGGATTCTCATTGGCCCTCTGATGGAGCAATAATTCCTTGAGGACAGACAAATCCTGCATCTTACTGATGTTTGCCTCTCTGCTGGTAGAAATGACGTTCTTAGGCTGGTTTCACGTTTGCTGATGGAGGTGCTGCGGATTGCATACTTCCTCCGTTAAGCTCCGCCCATCACCACACCTCCGCCTGTCTGCATGCGGCCTGCGTACCTATATTTAACATTAGGTATTCAGGCCGTGCAGATGTATGCGGATGCCGCTGCATGCGTCGTTTTGACGGTGCGGCGACCTGCGCCGAATGCAACATGTTGCAGGCGCCGCACTGTCAAAACGACGCATGCGGCGGCATCCATATACATCTGCATGGCCTGCGTACCCAATGTTAAAAATAGGTACACAGGCCGCATGCAGACATAGGCGGAGCTAACCGGAGGAGGTGCGGCGGTGGGCGGAGCTTCACGGGGGAAGTACGCAGCCCTCCATCCGCAAATGTGAAACCAGCCTTAGATGGAGTCGGAGAACCACCAGTAAAGGAAATTTTTCTTCGTTTCAAGCACTAGGTCTGATTTTTTTCCCAATTTATTACCCAGCAAAGTCTCTGAAGTATAGAGATTGAGGTCTACAGATGTTATAGCAGTTCCTCTCTGGTGCTAGCTATTATCAGGAAATCGTCCCAAGTAGGGAACTATGGCAATACCCATCTTCCTTAAGGAAGCCTCTACCTTGGCTACCAGCTTTACGAAAACCGGGTGGGAGGATTGGGAATCAGAATAAACCTTTCTAACATAACTGGATAAATTCTATCTTATACCCTGAAAATCTAGTTATATCACCCACTGATCCCAGGAAATTCCCAGCCAATCTTCTAAATACAACTTTAGCTGTCCTCCTGGACCTGACCCTCCTTCTCTCACTGTTCCGATCCTCACACGGACAGGAAAAACACTGAAGGATGGGTGTGGGTTGGGCCTTTTAACCTCTTGTCTGTTTTCTGTCCCTGAAAAGGATAACGTAGGAAGACATAGAAAACATGTTGGATAGGGGTTAAAGCCCTCTTGCTATATGTAGCTCAGTGTGTAAATGTAAGTCTAATCTAGAATTGAAACACGGGTATTACTTACCGGTAATGTGTTTTTACGAACCCCATGACAGCACCCACACGAGAGAGGGGATCCGCCCCACAAGGACAGGGAACTTTTAAGATAAAAAGGGTGGCTCCTCTCTTCGCATCAGTGGTTTACAGAGCTTGAGAGGACCTCCGGTTAGTAGACACACATGCACATATTTACACGTTTCCAACTGTCTAACTAAAATTTAATTATCATGTAGTTTATCTCAATTCAGTGAAGCTATGTACAATAACCCACCATCCCAAAAAAAGGGGTGAAAAGGAAAGCTTATAAACGGGAGGGAATCTACGGGTGCTGTCATGGGCTTTGTAAAAACACATTACCGATAAGTAATACCTGTGTTTTCCTAGCACCCGTGACAGCACCCACACGAGAGAATTACAGAGAATTACTCTTATTAGGGAGGGACCACAGCTTGTAGAACTTTCTGTCCAAAGGTCAAATCAGAAGAGGCCGATTAGATCTAATCTATAGTGGCTATAGAAAGTGGAAGGTGATGACCATGTAGCTGCCTTAAGCCACGGTCTCACACAGCGATCTCGCTAGCGAGATCGCTGCTGAGTCACTAGTTTTGTGACACAGCAGCGAGCTCCCCAGCGATATCGCTGTGTGTGACATTCAGCGACGATCAGCCCCCCTGCTGGGTATCACTGATCGTCGCTGAATGTCCTGGACATTTTTTTGATCGCTGGTCTCCCGCTGACAGGCACGCATCGCTGCGTGTGACAGGCGGGAGACCAGCGATCCGCTGGTAACCAAGGTACACAGCGGGTTTCCAGGCACGGGGCTGTGCCTAGAAACCCTCTGTGTACCTTGGATACCAGCGCCCTGATGCAGGGGAGCTGGTAACCAAGGTACACAGCGGGTTTCCAGGCACCGCGCAGCGCTTGGAAACCCGATGTGTACCTTGGTTACCAGCTCCCTGCATCAGGGCGCTGGTATCCAAGGTACACTGCGGGTAACTAAGCGATGTTACCCGCAGTGTCGCTGTGCTGATCGCTGCCCTGAGCTGCCTGTTTGGCAGCTCAGCAGCGATCATGTAGCGATACACCAGCAATCCTGACAAGTGTATATCGTTGTCGGGATCGCTGGTGTATCGCTATGTGAGACCCAGGCTTTACAGATTTGTTCGATAGACACGTCAGCTCTCTCTGCCAGGAGGCTGCCATTGCTCTAGTCGAATGGGCCATCAAATTGTCTGGGACTGAACTTCCCACACACACATAAGCCAACTTGATTGTCTCCCTTATCCATCTGGACAGAGTGCCTTTCGAGACTCCCATTCCCCTTCTAGAACCCTGGAAGGAAATAAAAAGAGCCCTATCCTTCCTACTACACTCTGTCGTTTGTAGATAGTGAAGACATCTTCTAACGACTCTAGTGTATGGAATTTTCTTTCCCTATCATTCAGAGGGTGAGGGAAAAAAGAGGGTAGGGATAGATCCTGAGACCTATGAAACCTAGATACTACTTTGGGTAAATAGGCCAGATCAGGTTTCAAGACTATCCTATTCCTATCCTCAATTACCACGGTAAAGGGAGGATGCGCTGAAAGGGCCTGTATGTCCCTTATCCTACGTGCCGATGTAAGGGCTGCCAGGAGTATGGTCTTGAATGTTACTAATCTTATGGATGCCTCCTCTAATGGTTGGAACGGGGGTTCGGTCAGAGCATTTAGTACCACATTCAGGTCCCATGGAGGGATCCTGGCTGTTGGGACTGGTCTAGATCTGGCACAGGCCTTGATGAACCTTACTAGCCATTGGTTAGCTGCCAAGTTTAATTATACAGCGCCCCCAACGCCTGAACTTTGAATGTACTTAACGCTAAGCCCTGATCTCGCCCCTTCTGGAGAAATTCCAGGATGTTTAACAGGTATTTCACCTTTCAGAGAACATCCAGTGGAAGTCAAAAATTTTTCCCTTCCCCATGACAGCACCGACATGAGAGTATGGTATCCGCCCCCAGGAACAGGAAACCTGCAGCAGAGATAAAAGAAGGGGGGCGGTACCTCTCCCTCAGTTTTGGTTTCCTGTTCCTGCAGGTGGATGCCTGTGGGACAGAGTACCTGTAGGGGAATCTTCCCCTGGATGGCCGGTCTGGAGACCGAGGTCCTGAGGGGAGGCGGCGCGCGCTCTTTAATCCCGGCTTCTTGGGAGCTGCCTGGCCGCGTCTCGCCCCCCGGTGGACTCCCCAGCGGTCGCTCCGAGCAGGAGACAGAGCCGGGGGAGGCGTGTCCACCACGACGCTGGCGCCGACTGAGTGGGGCGGCTTCCGGTCGCACAGGAAGTGACGCTACACGCCGGGAGAAGCGGTGTGCTGGACACTTCCGGGCGGAAGTTGCTCCAGAGGCGCGCACACCGCTCTCCCCCCTGAACCCCCCCTCGCATACATAGCCTGCCTGAGGGCAGGAAATCGTGTCCAGGTTGAGACCGACGAGCTGAGCAGAGTCCACTGCAGAAGCGCTTCACATCACGGTGACTGGAGATGGAAGGCGCAGATGAGGAGCGCGTGCCAGAGGAGGGAGGCCAGCAGACCGCTGCGGTACCAGGGGGTCGGTGGGTGAGTGCCTTTGTAAGACGAAGAAACATATAGTGATGGCCTTTACCCTGTTCCCCTCTCCCTAGGGCAGGAAAGCTACGGCCAAACAAATAAACAAAGCGTATGCTTTGTGTAAAAAAACGCTTCCCAGAGATTACAATAAACGATTGTGCCGCTCATGTGTGCAGAAAACGGTTAGCGGAGGAATCACCGTCCTTGTTACAGGATATTAGAGCCGTCATTCGTCAGGAAGTAAAAACAACAGTTAAAGAGGAGTTAAAACAGCACACGCCAGTCAGTTCAGGCCATCCTCCCCCCCCCTCCTACGGAACAAAGTGACGCAGAGTCGGATGACGAACCGACGGAGTTAAGACTCTCTGGAAGCTCAGACCGAGATTCCTCAGACGAGGAATATGGTCGCCCTTATTTTTTGTCCGAGGACATTGGAAAATTATTAAAATTGGTTAGATCTACCATGGGGGTTGAGACGCCAAAAGAGCATCTTTCGGTACATGACTCTATGTTCAGTAATTTAGAAGGGAAAAAACGTAAAGTTTTTCCCTTCCATGAAAATCTATTAAAATTGATTAAAAAAGAGTGGAAGAAACCCAATAAGAAGATGTCTGTGCCACAAGCATTAAAACGGAAATATCCGTTTGATGAGGAAATTTGTGGAGAATGGGAAAAAGCCCCTAAACTAGATGCCGCCATTGCTAGTACATCTAAAGGAATAGCGTTACCATTCGAGGACATGGGGCCTTGAGAGACCCCCTTGATAAAAAAGCGGATGCTTTTTTAAAATCTGCATGGGAAGCATCGGCCTGGTCAATTAAACCGGGGTAGCCGCCACTTGCACCGCTAGGGCCATGGTCAAATGGTTGGAAGAGCTCAGTGAGCAGATTAAGAATAAATGCCCAAGAGAGGAACTATTGGACGTAATACCGTCACTACAAAAAGCGGCAGGGTTCCTAGCAGATGCAGCGGTGGATTCCGTGCGAGGTGCCGCCCGTGCATGCGCTCTCTCTAATTCAGGTCGCAGGGCATTATGGCTGAAAAATTGGACGGCAGACTTCCAGTCGAAAGTAAAACTCTGCGCAATTCCGTGAGGGGCAATACCTGTTCGGAAAAACATTGGATGAGATATTGGAAAAATCATCGGATAAGAAGAAACGATTTCCGCTGCCGCCTGTTTCAAGACGTCGTTGGAGTGATGCTCGCTCGTCCTTTCGTGGAGCAAGGAATAGAGGGGCAGAAGTCGACCAGATGAGAGGTCTATCCGGGGCAGACCTTGGGGAGAGAGGAAGGAGAAAGGATTCCTCTTCAAGGGCCCTCCCAGATCAGATACTAAACGTCAATGACGCCAAGACTCCGGTGGGAGGAAGACTGAGAAAATTTGTACATCAGTGGGAAACATTGCCCGCCTCACGGTGGGTAACCAATCTACTATCCAAAGGCCTACGACTAAGTTTTCTCAACCTCCCCCACAGCGGCTAAAGATAACTCAGGTCGCCAAGAAGAACCAAGCCACGATGGAAGAAGAAATCACCCTCCTTATGGAAAAGAAAGTGTTAGTGGAAGTACCAAGTCATCAAGTAGGAGAAGGGTTCTACAGTACCCTGTTTCTTACTCCAAAACCAGACGGCTCCCTGAGAGTAATATTCAACTTGAAGCATTAAACCAATACATCTGGTAGAGAAGTTCAAAATGGAGACATTAAGATCAACAGTGAAGTTGCTAGAACCGGGCTGCTACATGGCAGTGATCGATCTGACAGATGCATACTACCATGTACCAATCTGGGAAGAACATCAAAAATATCTAAGATTGTTGGTACAGATTGCGCAGGTCCCTACACATCTGCAGTACCAATGTCTTCCCTTCGGGATATCGGTGGCACCCCGTATATTCACGAAATTAATTTCAGAAGTGGCATCTTTTGTGAGAAAGAAGACATATTACTGGTACCCTATTTGGACGACTTCCTAGTAATAGCAAATACCGAAGGAGAATGCAGGAACGCAATAAAGAGGATGCTAGAAATCCTAACCAGCTTAGGTTGGATAATAAACGAGAGAAAGTTAAAACTAATCCCAGCCAGAAAACAAGAATTCTTGGGAATAGTGTTAGATTCCTGCAAACAACAATGTGTCCTCCCAGACAGAAAAATAGACTCCATTCAACACAAGATACAACAGTTGAGGTCGAGCAGGGCCATAACAATCCGACAAGCAATGTCGTTGTTGGGAACATTAACAGCAACAATACCAGAGGTCCAGTGGGCACAAAGCCACACAAGAGACCTGCAAAAGCAAATCTTAGCCGAACAGGCAAAAGATCCGACCAGCCTAAATCGACGATTCACTCTAACGTCACAGGTTCTCAGCTCATTGGAATGGTGGCTACAACCCGAAAACCTCAAAAGGGCTGTGCCCTGGTCGATTCACAACCAGGTGATATTGACCACAGATGCAAGTCCCTCAGGATGGGGAGCACATCTAACAGGACGGCTTGTACAAGGCCTATGGGAACCCTCAATGAGGGAAACATCCTCCAATTTGAAAGAGCTAACAGCGGTGAGGCTGGCACTTTATCAGGTGGAAAAAGAGGTACAAGGAAGACACGTCACAATACTGTCAGACAACAACACGACAGTAGCCTACATAAATCGACAAGGAGGTACGAGATCACCATCCCTGATGGCGGAAGCAAGAGAGTTATTCGCATGGGCAGAAAACAACCTGTTATCCCTGTCGAGCACACATTAAAAGGGACAGACAATACGGTGGCGGATTTTCTAAGTCGGCATGTACTGCACCAAGGGAATGGTCCCTAAATCAGGACATATTTGGAAAAATTTGTGCCAGCTGGGGCAGACCAGAGGTGGACCTGTTCGCTACAAAAGAAAATCGAAAAGTGAACAGATGCTACTCCCTGAACCCGAGAGAACAACCAGGAGTAGATGCGCTACTGCACCGCTGGAAATTCAAACTGGCATATGCCTTTCCACCATTTCCTCTAATACCAGTAGTCCTGAGAAAAATACGGGAAGACAAGAGCCGTGTAATTCTTATAGCGCCCTTCTGGCCGAAGAGAGCGTGGTTCACATGGCTCACACGCATGTCTGCCTCGGACCCGTGGATCTTACCCGATGTTCCCAATCTACTATGCCAGGGACCAGTGGAACATCCTCAGGTGCACAGTCTACACCTCACTGCCTGGAACCTGAGAGGGGACTCCTATTAGCAAAAGGGTTCTCAGGACCCTTGGTGACCACCTTGCTCACTAGTAGGAAAAAAGTCACCTCGGCCAAATATTATAAAATCTGGCAAAAATTCTTAGACTTCTCAGGACGACGGTTTTCGGGGACAGCCCAGATGGTCCCGATGACGGAGATCCTAGAATTTCTACAAAAAGGCCTGGAAAGAGGGTTGTCCACAAGCACCCTAAAGGTGCAAGTCTCGGCACTAGGTGCGCTATTTGACAAAAAACTGGCTGACCACCCATGGATCTATAGATTCATTCGGGCCTCCTTTTCAGCCAGACCCTCGAAATTTGTACCTAAGGTAGCTCCCTGGGATCTCAATTTAGTATTAAATGCATTAACTACAAACCCATTTGAGCCTATCTCATCTATTTCGATAAAGGCTCTAACACTAAAAACAGTGCTCTTGGTTGCCCTGACGTCAGCTCGGCGAGTCAGCGAGCTGCAAGCTATCTCTGTAAATTCCCCATATACTACCTTTATGGATGACAGAGTGATCATAAGAACTGACCCAGCCTTCCTCCCGAAGGTTAATACAAAATTTCACAGGGACCAAGAGATAATTTTGCCCTCGTTTTGTGCCAACCCAAAATCCCAGGAGAGCAAACCTTTCATTGTTTAGATGTAAGACGTTGCCTACTTCAATATATAGAAGTTTCAAAAGCTTGGCGACAGTCGTCAGCCCTTTTTGTCTCCTTCCAGGGATAAACAGGGGTAAAAAAGCTTCAAAAGCTACAATTGCACGGTGGCTACGCATGGCTATCTCACTTTCTTATTCTTCATCAGGTCAGACTCCCCCACTGGGTGTAACGGCTCACTCCACAAGGGCTGTTGCGACATCTTGGGTCGAACGGGCAAATGCGTCAATAGAACAGATTTGCAGGGCAGCGGTATGGTCGTCACCCTCCACCTTTTTTCGTCATTATAGGCTAGATTTAGGTCTCTTGAATTTAGCCTTTGGTAGAAAGGTGTTATCTGCTGTTGTCCCACCCTAGGAGGCTCTTCTATTTCTTCCTCTCATGTCGTTGCTGTCATGGGGAAGGGAAAAAATGATAATTACTTACCGGTAATTTGATTTTCAGAGCCATGACAGCACCGTATTAATTCCCGCCCTATCTTGGTGATGGTTGTGTGACTCACAAAAAAAAATAAAAAAAATGATAATATAAATATGCATATATAAATTGATATATAAAGAAGGTAGATGTCGTAAATATGCTAGTATATGTGTATATATAACGACTAATTTTGGCGGTTACCTTGCATACTCTGAAACAAACTGAGGGAGAGGTACCGCCCCCCTTCTTTTATCTCTGCTGCAGGTTTCCTGTTCCTGGGGCGATACCATACTCTCATGACGGTGCTGTCATGGCTCTGAAAAATCAAATTACCGGTAAGTAATTATCATTTTCTTCCACGTTCTGCCATAGATATTCGTAGTGACTGGTTTTCTACAGGCTAACAAGGTGGCAATTAGGTTTTCTGAGAATCCCTTACCCTCTAGCACCGACCTCTCAAGTTCCAGGCTGTTAAGTGTAACCCAGACACTTGAGGCTGAAGAACCAGCCCTTGAGCTAGAAGGTTAGGTATCTCCGGAAGGACCCAGGGATCCGTTATCGACATATTCCTGAGCCAGAAAAACCAAGCCCTCTTTGGCCAGAAGGGGGCAATGAGAATCACTCTCGCCCCGTACTGCCTGTATCATAAATATTGGAGGAAAGGCATAGGCTAGGGGAAAGTCCCATCTGATCTGAAATGCGTCCACTGCGTATGGCCTCTCTGTTGGGTTCAGAGAACAGAACTTCTCTACCTGGGTGTTTTGCCGGGTAGTGAATAGATCGATATCCGGCTCCCCCCACATGTGTACCAATTGCCTGAAAACCTGATGTGTTGAGGGACCATTCCCCTTGTCGAAGTGGCGTGCGACTTAGAAAGTCTGCCGTCACGTTGTCTTTCCCCTTGATGTGTGGGGCCGACAGCAATAGGGTGTTCATTTCTGCCCACTGAAAAATCTCCCTTGTTATCTGAAGAAGGTTTGGGATCGTGAACCCCCGATGGTTCAGATATGATACCGTGGCCTGATTGTCCGTCATTATTTTTACATGATGGCCCTGCAAAAATGGTGAGAGGGTTTGTAGCGCATTTCGTAGCTCGTAGCTCCAGTCGAAGAGGTCCCTTCTACTCGAGACCACGCTCCCTGAACTAGGTGAGTCCCCATATGAGCCCCCCATTCCCTTGGACTGGTGTCCGTGGTAACTATTCTGGAATTTATCCACGACCTCTTCATCACCAACAAACTCTCCTTCCTTGCTATCACTGAAACCTGGCTCACCCCCTCTGACTCAGCCTCTCCAGCTGCACTCTCTTCTAGTGGATTCCATCTCTCTCACACCCCCCACCCCAGCAACAAACGTGGTGGAGGAGTTGGCTTGCTCCTCTCCGATTCCTGCTCCTTTACCCCACTTCCTCTCCCACCCTCCGCTACTCTTCCCTTGTTTGAGGTGCACTCCGTCCGCATCTACTCCCCTTCCAACCTCCAGCTAGCTGTCATCTACCACCCCCCAAAACTAGCCATCTCCACCTTTCTCGACCACTTCACCACCTGGCTGCTTCATTTCCTCTCTGCTGACATCCCCACCATCATCATGGGTGACTTTAACATCCCCATTGACACTTCCACCTCCGCTTCCTCCAAACTTTTATCGCTCACTGCCTCCTTTGGCCTCACTCAATGGTCCTCTGCGGCCACTCACAAAGATGGTCACACACTGGACCTTATTTTCACCCGCATCTTCTCCCTTACTAATCTCTCACCCCTCCCCCTGTCTGACCACAACCTACTGACATTTTCTTCCCTCTCCTCTCCTAGTACGCAACCCCCGCTCCTCAAACGCGCTCATCCTCACAGAAATCTCAAACACCTCAACTTACAATCGCTCTCGGAGTCCCTCCTCCCTCTTACAGACATAGCCTCACTTCATGACACAGATGCTGCTGCCACCTTTTATAACACCACAATAACAGCAGCACTTGATTCGACCGCCTCCCTCGCACATAGCAAAACTCGCACTATCAACAGACAGCCATGGCTGACCAGCCTCACCAAAGAACTGAGACGGGCTTCCAGGGTTGCTGAGCGGAGATGGAAGAAATCCCGCTCTGCTGAGCACTTAACCGCATACAAGCAGTCCCTCCCCAGCTTCAAGTCCACACTCAGTGCCGCAAAGCAAACTTACTTCTCATCTCTCATATCCTCCCTGTCTCACAACCCTAAACAGCTCTTTAACACTTTCAATTCTCTACTCCTTCCCCCACCACCTCCCCCCTCTCATCTTATTACTGCTGAAGATTTAGCCTCCTTTTTCAAGCAGAAGATTGATACGATCAGGGAAAGCTTTGGCCCACAGCCCCCAATGCCCCTCTTAGCTGCTCAGCCCTGTTCCTCCAAAACCAACTTCTCAACCATGACAGATCAGCTCTCCACCCTCCTTTCAAGATCACACCTCACCACTTGCACACTTGACCCGCTCCCGTCCCACCTCATCCCTAACCTCGCCACAGTCTTCATCCCTACTCTAACACACCTCTTCAACCTCTCACATACAAATGGTGTGTTCCCCTCATCCTCAAACCTGCCTCAATCACACCCATCCTCAAAAAGTCCTCCCTTGACCCATCCTCTGCTTCTAGCCATCGCCCGATATCTCTTCTCCCTTATGCCTCAAAACTACTGGAACAGCAAGTATACCTCGACCTGTCCTCCCACCTCTCCTCCTGCTCCCTCTTTGACCACTTGCAATCAGGCTTCCGACTGCATCACAACTGAAACTGCCCCAACTAAAGTCACCAACGACCTACTAACCGCCAAGAGCAAGCGACACTACTCTGTCCTCCTTCTCCTGGACCTGTCTTCTGCCTTCGACACTGTGGACCACTCCCTCCTGCTCCAGATTCTCTCATCTCTGGGCATCACAGGCTTGGCCCTATCCTGGATCTCATCATATCTAACAGACCGAACATTCAGTGTCTCCCTCTCCCACACCACCTCCTCACCTTGCCCCCTCTGTCTGTGTTCCTCAAGGCTCAGTTCTAGGACCCCTACTCTTCTCCATCTACACCCTCGGCCTGGGACAGCTCATAGAATCCCATGGTTTGCAGTATCATCTCTATGCCGATGACACGCAGATCTACCTATCTGGACCTGACCTCACCTCCTTACTGACAAAAATCCCACACTGTCTGTCCGCTATTTCAGCTTTCTTTTCTGCTCACTTTCTAAAACTGAACATGGACAAAACAGAATTAATCAGCTTCCCCCCCATCTCACTCTACACCTCCACCAGACCTATCCCTCAATGTCAATGGCTGCTCACTTTCCCCGGCCCCACATGTTCGGTGCCTCGGGGTGATCCTTGACTCTGCCCTTTCTTTCAAGCCACATATCCAAACCCTAGCCTCCTCCTGCCGTCTCAAACTCAAAAATATTTCCCGATCCGTGCATTCCTTGACCACGACACCACAAAAACACTAGTGCATGCCCTTATCTCACGCCTTGACTACTGCAACCTTCTACTCTCTGGCCTCCCCTCCAGCACCCTGGCACCACTCCAATCCATCCTACATTCTTCTGCCCGACTAATCCACCTGTCTCCCCGTTATTCCCCAGCCTCTCCCCTATGCCAAGCCCTTCATTGGCTTCCTATTGTCCAGAGGCACCAGTTCAAAACCCTAACTATGACATACAAAGCTATCCACAACCTGTCTCCTCCATACATCTGTGACATGGTATCCCGTTACTTACCCTCGCGCAACCTTCGATTCTCTCAAGATCTCCTTCTCTACTCTCCCCTTATCTCTTCTTCCCACAACCGCATACAAGACTTCTCCTGTGCCTCCTCCATTATCTGGAACTCTCTACCCCAACACATCAGACTCACGCCTACCATGGAAACCTTCAAAAAGAACCTGAAGACCTACCTCTTCCGACAAGCCTACAACCAGCAGTGATCCTCAGTCTACTGAACCGCTGCACGACCAGTTCTACCCTCTCCTAGTGTATCCTCACCCATCCCCTATAGATTGTGAGCCTTTGCGGGCAGGGACCTCTCTCCTTCTGTACTTGTGTCCTGTATTGCTCATATTTATTGTACTTGTCTATACTCGCCCTCTCTCACATGTAAAGCGCCATGGAATAAATGGCGCTATAAAAATGAATAATAACTACGGGACTCCTCCCTGGATGGTTTTTACTCTCAACCACAACAAGCGACTGGACAACCTTTTGTGGTAAAACTAGCGTGTAGTCCAATTGCCCCTGGCAGTGATGCTGACTTTCCAGGATGAACTGCTGCAAGGTTTTTTGAATGGATCTGAGCCCATTTTACAGCTGGCAAACATGAAGTCAGGGATCCCAGGAGTGACATGGCGCTTTTGAGAGTCAATATTGGGTTTCGTATTGCCCCAAGGATGAGATTGAACATCTTCTCCTTTCCCTCTGGGAGACGACATTCCTGTTTCCAGGAATCGAACATGAGCCCCAGAAAGATTTGTGCCGTCTGTGGTGTCAACCTTGATTTTTCGTGGTTTAAATACCATCCTAGCTCTTCTAAGATGGCCACTATCTTTCACTTGTTGTTGCCAATGGGTAAAGGAACGACAGACTATTAAAAAAATCATCCAGGTACGGGATTACCAATCTGTCCTTTTCCCTCAGGTGAGCGGTGACTTCGGCTATTAATTTGGTAAATACCAGAGGGGCCACTGCCAGGCCGAAGGGAAGCGCCTTGTATTGCAGGTGTTTGACTTTGCCGTTCACTGAGACTGCTACTCTGAGAAATTTTCTGAAGTCCGGATGTATTGGCACATGATAATACGCGTCCTTCAGATAGAGGACGGCCATCTAACAGTCCGGGAATAGCATCTGAACGGCCGATCTTACTGATTCCATCTTGAATTTCGGAATCCATAATCGTTGAGGCGTTTCAGGTTGAAAATGATTGGCACAATTTCTTGGGCCATGAACTGTCTAGGCTTTGTTCACACAAAGCACACTGCCTGTATTTTGTTTTCCCTGCGTGTTTCATAGGTGACCGTGGAACAGGAGGCTGGGTGTGGTCCAAAGGGGCCCCTTTCGCCTTCGGACTTTTTGACTTTGAGGAGCTGCTCCGCTTTGAATCCTTGGACACTTGCGTGCTGCTTGAGTCTCTAAAATGCTCCTTTGGAAAGCCTCCACTGTGCTGCTGCAGGCTCCGCTACCGCCGCTGTGGAGAGGGCTCCTGCGCTTCCATGTTGCGCAATAGCCCCTAATGATACCCATCGCCTGCTGGGGTAAGTGATGGAGTCAGCAACTTTGTGCTCCATCACAACTCTTAACAATATGGGTATCTTGAGAACACAGATTCTTTTAACAACGTAGCAGACAAGGCAGCCCACGATCAGACAGGCCTTTCTGGCATTTGCCAGAATTGCCAGTCCGGGCCTGCACGCAGGCCTCACCGAGTCCCCCGCAGAGAGTAGTCCTGGTCAATTGCAGATGTTTAAATAAAAAAATAAATAAATAAATCCCTCCATGTACTTTGTATAATTGTCTGTATTTTGGAATGTTTTTCCCTTTATATTTAAGACTCTAAATAGACAATTTTTTAGGACTTCTTTATTTAGAAAATATCAATAATACTGAAAAGCGTCAAAAGATATTTACCAGTTTATAGTTCCGTAATACAAATCCTTCCATACATTTGTTTTCTAAAACCAGCTTTAACATTCACATCTTAAAATCAAGTTTGAAACTGTAAACCGCGAGTGTTTTTTTTTTCAGCAGAAGCCAATGAGTAGTGAATCACTAAGATAGGCCAACTGCATCCCTCTACCCCGACTGCTGGCAGAGAACACAGCAGTGCGATATTCCAAAGTGTGCACCCACAAACAAGAGGTATTCCACATTCCCTGTAGTCATAAAATATTGAACAGACCTTATCAAGCATGAAGAAAACTATGTATATACACACACTTTAAGGAAGACAAAATTTTAAAGGTCTTATCCATCTCACAGCTTTTTGTACAGCAATATATACAGCCAATGATCAGCTGTAACTTTGTAAAATGTGGTTGGAGTTTCAATAATTGCTGTATATCACAAAAACATGCACAAGTGTATGGGAATGCACACTTTCTATATGATGTTTTAGCAAGGCTCAGGTTGTAGCAGTATCCATGTGTTTATTTAGCTTAACAGGAACGGCTGCATCTTGTGAACAGGCGAGCAGCACAACAAGTCCCAGTGGGAACACAAAGCACACGTTTCCCAATCCATCTTTCATACTTCCAAGAAGTCCATCACTGCAAAAAAACACAACGTTGCTGGATTCCAAAGTCCAGACTTGTAGGTGTTTACAAGTTGCAGGATTGCAAGGCGACATGTCTTTCACAACATTCAACTGTCAGCCAAGTAGGAACCAACCAGCTGATATGATGGGAATTATGGCACAATGGACTTTTGAAAAAAGATAGCTACCAAAAGGCAAAGGAAATCAGCAGTCCAGTGAGCAGATTTCCCTATGGAACATTCAGTGTGGAATGTCACTGCAGACTGAGCAGTCAGGTCATATACCAAGTAATTGCTCTCAGAGAATAAAGGAGTTCGGCTTGCATCCTTGCTTCCATAAGAAGCAAATTAACGTGAACCTGCAAAACAATAAGTAGAAGGAGGAGGCAAGTTAGAACCCACAGTATCATGCACTGTCACAGATATAAAGATCGAAAACACACTATGGACGTTCTCATTTCTTTTCATCTAACACATTTGATCAGCCACACAACCTTATGAAACAGTATTTTGCCCTTTGTAAGGACAAGTCCTTTTAAATATATTTGTCGATATTAGAGTACTCCACTTTTACGGTCGCTGTAGAATGCAAGAATAGTGGGAAGACTACTGATGCACATGTAGGAATGGAGGGCATACTACTTTTAAATTTTGAAGCAAATCCAAAAGGGTCATTATGAAAGAGAAGCCTTCACGTCTGTAAGGGTGGGTTCACACTGCGTTAGGGGCCATGCGTTGAGCACATCCGTTACATAGCGGCACTAACACTATGTAACGGATGCATTAACGCACCCATTGGCCGCAATAATAGTAATGCATCCTAACACATGCCAAAATCGGCATGCGTTAGCGATAATGCGTTACTTTATGACGCACCCTGGAACGCGGTCTGCAGCGTTTTCAGGTGTGTCAGGTCTAGCGCACAGCGAACGGACGCGTTCGCTGTGCATAGACCTGTTTGGCTAACGCATGGTAGCGAAATGCTACCATGCGCTAGGGCACAAATGTCAAATAACATCAGCGTATCCGTTTAATGGATCCGTTAAACGGATGCCCCTAACGCAATGTGAACCCAGCCTTAAAGCCATTAACCTACAGGTTCCTAGAGCTAGGAAGGTGCCCAACATACATACTGAATCTGCGGCACCCAGGAAAGTGAACTTTTTTCCTACTGTAAGCTGCTGGTTTTCAGTCAGTCGTATAGATGTACCAGCACAGCTACAGTCACTGCAAACAGACCTGCAAGCATACCTCAGCTGACAGTCAGCTTTGCAGTGCATCAGCAGAGCTGAGTGTCAGTAAAAGTGCCAGGGTGTGATTACTGCTCACAGGTTTGAGAGGTGACTATTACAAAACCAGCAGCTCTCAGGAGGAATAGTTCAATTTCTCAGAAGTGGCATCTTTTAATGCCATTAACTTGCAGATTAGACTCATATCTACAGGTTAATAGTGTTCTCCAGATGTGACAGGTGCTCTTTAACCCCTTACTGCCATCGGACGTACTATCCCGTCCATGGTACCTGGGCCCATATGACCGGGGACGGGATAGTACGTCATAGGCGATCAGCTGCGCTCCTGAGGGGAGCGCAGCTAATCGCCGCCGGGTGTCAGCTGATTATCACAGCTGACACCCATGACTGTGTGTCAGGAGCGGTCACGGACCGCTCCCGGCACAGTAACCCCTTGCACACCGCGATCAAACATGATCGCGGTGTACTGGGGGCACAGGGGAGGATCGCGCAGGGTGGGGGCTCCCTGCGCGCCCCCCTGAGACCCTCAGAGCAGCGCGATGTGATCGCGCTGTTCTGAGGGCTTCCTCCCTCCCAGGACCCGGATCCAAGATGGCGCCGGGGTCCTGGAGGGAGGCGGCTACCTCAGTGCCTGCCGAGAGCAGGCACTGAGAAGCCTGCATCTATGCCTGTGCGATCGCTGGTGTGACAGAGTGCTGTGCACACTGTCACACCAGCGATCTGATAAAATACTGTGATGTCCCACCCTGGAACAAAGTAAAAAAGTTAAAAAAATAAAAATAAACGTGTTATAAAAAAAAATCCAAAATAAATAAAAAAAAAATATATATATATTCCCCAATAAATTCACTTCTTCCTGTAAATAAAAAAAACAAAGCAATAAAAGTACACATATTTGGTATCGCCGCGTCCGTAACGACCCCCCCTATAAAATTGTCCCACTAGTTAACCCCTTTAGTGAACCCCTTAAAAAAAAAAAAACGAAGCAAAAAATCAATGCTTTATCATCATACCGCCGAACAAAAAGTGGAATAACACGCGATCAAAAAGACCGATATAAAAAAACATGGTACCGCTGAAAACGTCATCTTGTCCCGCAAAAAACGAGCCGTCATAAAGCATCATCAGCGAAAAAATAAAAAAGTTATAGCTCGCAGAATAAAGCGATGCAAAAATTATTATTTTTTATATAAAATTGTTTTTATTCTATAAAAGCGCCAAAACATGAAAAAATGATATAAATGAGGTATCGCCATAATCGTACTGACCCGAAGAATAAAACTGCTTTATCAATTTTACCACACGCGGAACGGTATAAACGCCTCCCCCAAAAGAAATTCATGAATTGCTGATTTTGTTCATTCTAACCTCCCAAAAATCGAAATAAAAAGCGATCAAAAACGTCACGTGCTCAAAAATGGTACCAATAAAAACGTCAACTCGTCCCGCAAAAAATAAGACCTCACATGACTCTGTGGGCCAAAATATGCAAAAATTATAGCTCTCAAAATGTGATGATGCAAAAACTATTTTTGCAATAAAAAGCGTCTTTTAGCGTGACAGCTGCCAATCATAAAAACCCGCTATAAATAGTAAATCAAACCCCCCTTTATCACCCTCTTAGTAATGGAAAAATAATAAAATTTAAAAAAAGTATTTATTTCCATTTTCCCATTAGGGTTAGGGTTGCGGTCTAAAGTTAGGGTTAGAGTTGGCGCTAAGTAGGATTAGGGTTAGGGTTGGGATTAGGGTGTGTTAGGGTTAGGTTTGTGGTTAGGTTGGGACTAGGGTTAGGGGTGTGTTGGGGTTAGGGTTGGAGTTAGAATTGGGGGGTTTCCGCTGTTTAGGCACATCAGGGGCTCTCCAAATGTGACATGGCGTCTGATCTCAATTCCAGCCAATTCTGCGTTGAAAAAGGCAAACGGTGCTCCTTCACTTCTCAGCTCTGCCATGTGTCCAAACAGTAGTTTATCCCCACATATGGGGTAACAGCGTACTCTGGACCCCAAGAGTTATTGTGCAATTTGTCCTATTTCTTCTGCTACCCTTGGGAAAATAAAAAACTGGGGGCGAAAATATTTTTGTACAAAAAAAAATATTTTTTTGTTTTTACGGCTGTACATTATAAACTTCTGTGAAGCACTTGGGGCTTCATAGCGCTCACCACACATCTAGATAAGTTCCTTGTGGGTCTATTTTCCAAAATGGGGTCACTTGTTGGGGATTTCCACTGTTTAGGCGCATCAGGGGCTCTCCAAATGCGACATGACGCCCCAGACCATTCCATCAAAGTCTGCAATCCAAAACGTCACTACTTCCCTTCCGAGCCCCAACGTGTACCCATACAGTAGTTTTCTCCACATATTGGATATCAGCGTACTCAGGACAAATTGGACAACAACTTTTGGGGTCCAATTTCTTCTGTTACCCTTGTGAAAATAAAATATTGGGGGCGAAAAAAATCATTTTTGTAAAAAAAAAAAAAGATTTTTTATTTTACGGCTGTACGTTATAAACTTTAGTGAAACACCTGGGGGTTAAAAGTTCTCACCACACGTCTAGATAAGTTCCTTGAGGGGTCTAGTTTCCAAAATGGCATCATTTATGGGGGTTTCCACTGTTTAGGCAGATCAGGAGCTCTCCAAACACGACATGGCGTCCAGCCAATTCTGCGTTGAAAAAGTCAGACGGCGCTCCTTCCCTTCCAAACTCTGCCATGCACCCAAACAGTGGTTTACCCCCACATATGGGGTATCAGCGCACTCAGGACAAATTGCACAATAACTTTTGGAGTCTTGTTACCCTTGGAAAAATAAAAATTGGGGTGAAAAGATCATTTTTGTGGAAAAAATATGATTTTTAAATTTTACGGCTCTACGTTATAAACTTGTGAAGCACTTGGGGGTTCAAATTGCTCACCAAAGATCTAGAAAGTTCCTTAGGGGGTCTAGTTTCCAAAATGGGGTCATTTGTGGGGGTTTCCACTGTTTAGGCACATCAGGGGCTCTCCAAATGCAACATGGCATCCAATCTCAATTCCAGCCAATTTTGGTTGGAAAAAGTCAAATGGTGCTCCTTCCATTCCGAGCTCTGCCGTGCGCCCAAACAGTGGTTCCCACCCACATATGGGGTATCAGCGTACTCAGGACAAATTGGACAACAACTTATGTGGTCCAATTTCTCCTGTTACCCTTGAGAAAATAAAAAATTAGTGACTAAAAGATAATTTTTGTGGGAAAAAAATAGGATATTTTATTTTCATGCCCGGGCATTATAAACTTGTGTGAAGCACTTGGGGGTTCAAAGTGCTCACCAAAGATCTAGATAAGTTCCTTAGGGGGTATAGTTTCCAAAATGGGGTCACTTGTGGGGGGTTTCCACTGTTTAGGCTCATCTGGGGCACTGCAAACGGAACATGACCCCCATCAACGTTTGCATTCCAAAACATTACTACTTCCTTTCCAAGCCCTGCCGTGCACCCAAACAGTTCCCCCCCCCCCACAATATGGGGTATCAGCGTACTCAGGACAAATTGGACAACAACTTTTGGGGTCCAATTTCCTTGGGAAAATTCAAAAATTTGGGACTAAAAAATCAATTTTGTGGAAAATTGTTTTGTTTTTTTTCACACCCAGGCATTATAAGCTTTTGTGAAACACTTGGGGGTTCAAAGTGCTCACAACAGATCTAGATAAGTACCTTAGGGGGTCTAGTTTCCAAAATGGTGTCACTTGTGGGGGTTTCCACTGTTTAGGCGCATCAGGGGCTCTCCAAACACGACATGGCGTCCAATCTCAATTCCAGCCAATTTTAGTTTGAAAAAGTCAAACGGCGCTCCTTCCCTTACGAGCTCTGCCGTGTGCCCAAACAGTGGTTTTCCCCCACATATTGGGTATTGGCGTACTTGTAAGGTTCTGTGTACATGTTCCTGAAACTCAGTTTGTTCGTCAGCCATTTTACTTTCTGTCTTGCTGCAGCTATCTTGCCCTCAGTCAAAATGGAGTTTCCAGCTTGCATGTTCCCGCCCTGATTCTCTCCTTTTGCTTCTTAAGCAGCCACAGCTGAGCAATCAGTGCTTCAGAATCTAGCCTGCAGTGAACCTGTGACCTGACTCCTGAAGCCTTGGACCTTGTACTCCAGCTATTCCTACTGAGGAACTCTGAAGCACTTGTGGACTCTGAACCCTGCTCTTTGAAAGACCCACGTTTGCATGGACTTACGGTAACAGAGAAGAAGATCCTGAACCTGTTGTGGAGAGTGATTGCTGAGCTTAGATTACTCTGGCCTGCTGTGTCTCCTGCTTCTGTGTCTGCAAACTGTGTGACTATTCTTGCCAACTTGTATGAAGTAATACAAGACTTTCTATATCAAACCTGTGTCTCATGTATTTTCATCGCACCCAAGCACAAGACGCTATATGAACTGTACTACATACATTACAGTACTCAGGAGAAATTGCATAACAACCTTATCTGTCCATTTTCTCCTTTTACCCTTGTGAAAATAAAAAAAAAAGTTTGTAAAAGATCATTTTTGTGGCTAAAAAGTTAAATATTCATTTTTTCCTTCCACGTTGCTTTAGTTCCTGTGAAGCACCTGAAGGGTTAATAATCTTCTTGAATGTGGTTTTGAGTACCTTGAGGGGTGCAGTTTTTAGAATGGTGTCACTTTTGGGTATTTTCTGCCATATAGACCCCTCAAAGTGACTTCAAATGAGAGGTGGTCCCTAAAAAAAATGGCTTTGTAAATTTTGTTGTAAAAATGAGAAATCGCTGGTCAACTTTTAACCCTTATAACTTCCTAACAAAAAAAAAATTTTGGTTCCAAAATTGTGCTGATGTAAAGTAGACATGTGGGAAATGTTATTTCTTAACTATTTTGTGTGATATATTTCTCTGTTTTAAGGGAATAAAAATTCAAAGTTTGAAAATTGTAAAATTTTAAATTTTTTTGCCATATTTGCGGTTTTTTTAAAAATAAACGCAAGTTATATCGAAGAAATTTTACTTCTAACGTGAAGTACAATATGTCACGAGAAAACAATCTCAGAATCGCGAAGATCCGTTGAAGCGTTCCAGAGTTATAACCTCATAAAGAGACAGTGGTCAGAATTGTAAAAATTGGCCCGGTCATTAACGTGCAAACCACCCTTGGGGGTGAAGGGGTTAAAGAGTATCTCCAAATAAAAAAATTTTTTTAATCATCTGCCATGTCAAAGACTCAAAAGCTGAAGACAACATGTAAACCAGTGTATCTAAAATATAGGACTAAAAAAAAAAAAAAAAAAAATATTCTAAATCCTGTTGGCCATGGCTCACCTTCTCAGAATGCTTGAACTGCCTCCAGTAGCTGTCATACATTCTTTTGGTTGTCTTTTCTGGACTGCACACCACATTTTTAATGTAAACTTTAAAGCTGCGGTCCAGTAACTGATTTATTTCTCCATAGTCATAATCATCATATCTGTGAGTGTGATAAATGGTACAAATATTAGTATGAGAAAGACAAAAGTGCAACAAACAGGTCATTAATTGCTAAAATACTGGCAATTAGGATGCAGATATTTGGTTGTCATTAAATACATATAATGAGTCGTGGGAGAAGACTAGTGAAAATTTCTCACCTTATGCCAAACATACAATGCACATAGTTCCATATGGCCCGTCGCAATGTTGAGGTATCTACATCATTGTGCATTGCCATGGTGTTATAAGTAAGGTTATATGCAATATGAAACTTTTCATCAAGTAGCTGCCCAACGTCTGGATAAAGACGATTAACTAAGGAGTAACCGTGGTCTTCCCAGCTGAAATCCTAGAAGAAAAGACAAATAAAAATTTAGGTCAGTAGTTAAAAGTCTGATAAGCCAATACATTCAGATTATGTAAATGTAGCTCAACTACGAATATCACCCCCATTTGTTCATTAAGGCATGTGTACAGACTTAACTGATCTTCTCTAAAGGAAGAAGAAATATCTGTTCTATGACAGTCACAGAAAACACTTACCTGTACTCGGAATGTGGGGACATGCATCCTGCGACGAGAGAAGTCTTTGTAACCATAACTTGTGTCTTCAAAATGTTTTGACACCTCTCTTGCCGGTGGAGGATATTCATCTTCTATGGAAAAGGACAAACTATCATCTTTTGGCAATGCTTAGAATGTTAAGAGATTTTACATATCCATGAGGTGCATCAGTATGGTGTTTTTTTTCAAAACACACACTTCAACCAAGAGTTGAAAAGTGATAAAGGGAATGGGTACAAGTAGAACCATAAACGGCCATATAAGTTACCAGTGTGGGCCAACAAGATTTTCTATACCTGTAGCAAAAGCGAGCATGCTCTCAGTCTTCTCCCTTTCAAAACGAGTAGCCATTTCTTCCTGACTTGCTTCTTCTTCATCTCTACATTCTTGAAGCTGTTTCATCTTCTCCATGAGAACTTCAACTTCACAAGCAGAATCCAAGCTCTAGAAAAAAAAAAAAAAAAAAAAATCCATACTAGACTTGTGAATTGAGATCTATAGTTCACATCAGTCCTAGCAGCTAAATTTTTTAAATACACAGATCATGTTTTCCCAGAAACATGGAAATTATCTGCGCTTTTGTTTCTAGTATTTTTACAGATTAACGCAAATGTTTTTTTTTCCTCTATCCTTCAAGGAAGTGGACATACTTCTGTCTTCTAGCAAGAAGACTTATAGAAGGGTAAGCTCAAGCCATATTATTGCAAATTATGGGGTATTTACCAATGGTTATTTTTAGCACAAAAAAAAGAAAAAAGGTATATATAATAAAAACAAACACTAGCCTACACCAAAGAGCCCTGGTTCTAAAGAACGGCATCACTCTAAAAATGGTCTACCAACTTACCAAGCTTCCAGCTGTCTGACGGCCCTCATTCCTTTCATGATTGCCATTCGTTATGTCACAAATGCAGTAGTTGCTGTCAGATGGGGGGCGGAAATTGTGCCCACTGTCACTATGAATTTCAGGACTAATCCCACAGCCAAATGTGAAGGAGGCCAGCGAGTGATAATGAGCAAGAAGAACGACTGCATGGATCAGCTCTGCCAATGACCAACTGTGCTCTCCAGTTTTTAGCAGTTTCTGGAAGACAAACGAGAGGCGTAAGTCTACAGCAATACATGGCTACAATGATGGCAACTGGTTTCACACTGATCATGCTAAGAGGTCTTCTTTACCTCTATGTGTTCTTTTGTGATCAGCCAAGGTCTGTGTGCCAGCAATTTGTTCAGCTCTCCTAGATTACGGAGCTTGAGAGGAGCATTTTCAAGACCATTTAACCACTTCTGGTCCCCTCCACTCTGAATAAAGTCATTGACATGTAGATTAACAAGGTAGGAGCACTGATGCCTGGCTGCAGCCTGAAAGACAGACCAGATAAAAAAACATCGTTAGTACATTGTTACATGGTGATAGAATTTATAGGTTTCCATCCTATAACAGAACGGGTGAGCCTTTCATGGTGTTCAGGTGCATATACTACCAACCTCACTTACCATAATCCCTATGTAGTGCTGGTAACAAGCAGGTAAGGGGCCATCCATCTGCAACAAGTAATGCTGTGTTTTCAGAAAGCTTTCTAAATACTGTGGGTGAAAAACCATCACCAGGGCGATATTATCCAGCCGCCCCATATCTGCAAAAGCATCAGCCAACACCGTGTGCATATTTGCATCCTCCATTCCGACTTGTAGAATCTGTAGAGATCAGAAAAAGTCAATAGACTTCGTTAGCCAGGAACTGTAGTCAACAGAAAGAAGAAACCCCAAGCCGCCATCACATGCGTGTCTGAACGGTGACAAGTTATTTTTACAACAAGACTAGAATAAATAAAATAAAAGCGGCCAACCTCTTCTTCTGGGATGAATCTGCTAGGCCCTGACCAGCAGGGCGTGGGATTCGGATACTCAATTCCTAAAAGAAGGAACAATCCAAGTATTATTTCCATGCAACCACTGTTTAAGAAGAGATCACTTCACATAGGTCCATGCACTGCTGTGATGTCACCAAGTTATAAGTTCACTGAACAATCGCAGGCTTCGGAAAATGACGCGTCCCCACTTATTTACCAGCTATAGGACTGGCACCTCCAACAACAAGAGATTACAGGTTTACTATAAAGCTACTCAAATACCATGAGGACAGGATCTATCTATGTGGAGTAGGGAAGGAATTTTTTTTTTCCCCAATGTGAAGCTTACTGTTGCCACATGTTTTTTTTTTTTTACCTTCCATGGATCAACATGTTCAGGCATGTTAGGTTAGGATATGGGTTCAACTAGATGGACTTAAAGTCTCCCTTCAACCTTTAACTATGTTACTATTATACGACATTAATGGCTCTCAGTGGTTTCCATCCATTTTTTCATAACACAAATTTCCCAACTGTCCAAAGAATCAACAACCATGGGATCAGAGTGAGCACAACTGATGTATTGGACACTATGCAATACAATCCAAGACTGATCCTTCATACTTCAGCCCTGCATTACTGACACTGGACTGTACACAGTGCCCAATGTAATCCTGATCCTTCATACAGTAGCTCCACGGCATGCATTACTGACAGAGGACTGTACACAGTGTCCAATATAATCCTGGTCCTTCATACAGCAGCCCCGCGGCATGCATTACTGACAGAGGACTGTACACAGTGCCCAATATAATCCTGGTCCTTCATACAGCAGCCCCGTGGCATGCATTACTGACAGAGGACTGTACACAGTGCCCAATATAATCCTGGTCCTACATACAGCAGCCCCCTGCATGCATTACTGACAGAGGACTGTACACAGTGCCCAATATAATCCTGGTCCTTCATACAGCAGCCCCGCGGCATGCATTACTGACAGAGGACTGTACACAGTGCCCAATATAATCCTGGTCCTTCATACAGCAGCCCCGCGGCATGCATTACTGACAGAGGACTGTACACAGTGCCCAATATAATCCTGGTCCTTCATACAGCAGCCCCGCGGCATGCATTACTGACAGAGGACTGTACACAGTGCCCAATATAATCCTGGTCCTTCATACAGCAGCCCCGTGGCATGCATTACTGACAGAGGACTGTACACAGTGCCCAATATAATCCTGGTCCTACATACAGCAGCCCCACAGCATGCATTACTGACAGAGGACTGTACACAGTGCCCAATATAATCCTGGTCCTTCATACAGCAGCCCCGCGGCATGCATTCCTGACAGAGGACTGTACACAGTGCCCAATATAATCCTGGTCCTTCATACAGCAGCCCCAGGCATGCATTACTGACAGAGGACTGTACACAGTGCCCAATATAATCCTGGACCTTCATACAGCAGCCCCGCAGCATGCATTACTGACAGAGGACTGTACACAGTGCCCAATATAATCCTGGACCTTCATACAGCAGCCCCGCGGCATGCATTACTGACAGAGAGACTGTACACAGTGCCCAATATAATCCTGGACCTTCATACAGCAGCCCCGCGGCATGCATTACTGACAGAGGACTGTACACAGTGCCCAATATAATCCTGGACCTTCATACAGCAGCCCCGCGGCATGCATTACTGACAGAGAACTGTAACAGTGCCCAATATAATCCTGGACCTTCATACAGCAGCCCCGCGGCATGCATTACTGACACTGGACTGTACACCGTGCCCATTACTTACAGCGGACTGTACACAGTGCCCAATGTAATCCTGCTCCTTCATACAGCAGCCCTGCTTAGTACCGCAGCATGCATCACTGACAGCGGACTGTATGTAGTGCCCAATATAATCCTGCTCCTTCATACAGCAGCCCTGCTTAGTACCGCAGCATGCATCACTGACGGCGGACTGTATGTAGTGCCAATATAATCCTGCTCCTTCATACAGCAGCCCTGCTTAGTACCGCAGCATGCATCACTGACAGCGGACTGTATGTAGTGCCCAATATAATCCTGCTCCTTCATACAGCAGCCCTGCTTAGTACCGCAGCACGCATCACTGACGGCGGACTGTATGTAGTGCCAATATAATCCTGCTCCTTCATACAGCAGCCCTGCTTAGTACCGCAGCATGCATCACTGACAGCGGACTGTATGTAGTGCCCAATATAATCCTGCTCCTTCATACAGCAGCCCTGCTTAGTACCGCAGCATGCATCACTGACGGCGGACTGTATGTAGTGCCAATATAATCCTGCTCCTTCATACAGCAGCCCTGCTTAGTACCGCAGCATGCATCACTGACAGCGGACTGTATGTAGTGCCAATGTAATCCTGCTTTTTCATATAGCAGCCCTGCTTAGTACCGCGGCATGCATCACTGACAGCGGACTGTATGTAGTGCCAATGTAATCCTGCTCCTTCATACAGCAGCCCTGCTTAGCCCCGCAGCATGCATCACTGACAGCGGACTGTATGTAGTGCCAATGTAATCCTGCTCCTTCATACAGCAGCCCTGCTTAGCCCCGCAGCATGCATCACTGACAGCGGACTGTATGTAGTGCCCAATCTAATCCTGCTCCTTCATACAGCAGCCCTGCTTAGTACCGCAGCATGCATCACTGACAGCGGACTGTATGTAGTGCCCAATATAATCCTGCTCCTTCATACAGCAGCCCTGCTTAGTACCGCAGCATGCATCACTGACGGCGGACTGTATGTAGTGCCAATATAATCCTGCTCCTTCATACAGCAGCCCTGCTTAGTACCGCAGCATGCATCACTGACAGCGGACTGTATGTAGTGCCCAATATAATCCTGCTCCTTCATACAGCAGCCCTGCTTAGTACCGCAGCACGCATCACTGACAGCAGACTGTATGTAGTGCCAATATAATCCTGCTCCTTCATACAGCAGCCCTGCTTAGTACCGCAGCATGCATCACTGACAGCGGACTGTATGTAGTGCCCAATATAATCCTGCTCCTTCATACAGCAGCCCTGCTTAGTACCGCAGCATGCATCACTGACGGCGGACTGTATGTAGTGCCAATATAATCCTGCTCCTTCATACAGCAGCCCTGCTTAGTACCGCAGCATGCATCACTGACAGCGGACTGTATGTAGTGCCAATGTAATCCTGCTTTTTCATATAGCAGCCCTGCTTATACCGCGGCATGCATCACTGACAGCGGACTGTATGTAGTGCCAATGTAATCCTGCTCCTTCATACAGCAGCCCTGCTTTAGCCCGCAGCATGCATCACTGACAGCGGACTGTATGTAGTGCCAATGTAATCCTGCTCCTTCATACAGCAGCCCTGCTTAGCCCCGCAGCATGCATCACTGACAGCGGACTGTATGTAGTGCCCAATCAATCCTGCTCCTTCATACAGCAGCCCTGCTTATACCCCGCATGCATCACTGACGCGGACTGTATGTAGTGCCAATATAATCCTGCTCCTTCATACAGCAGCCCTGCTTAGTACCGCAGCATGCATCACTGACAGCGGACTGTAAGTAGTGCCAATATAATCCTGCTCCTTCATACAGCAGCCCTGCTTACCACCGTGGCATGCATCACTGACAGCGGACTGTATGTAGTGCCAATATAATCCTGGTCCTACATACAGCAGCCCCACAGCATGCATTACTGACAGAGGACTGTAACAGTGCCCAATATAATCCTGGTCCTTCATACAGCAGCCCCCCGCGGCATGCATTCCTGACAGAGGACTGTAAAACAGTGCCCAATATAATCCTGGTCCTTCATACAGCAGCCCCGTGGCATGCATTACTGACAGAGGACTGTACCAGTGCCCAATATAATCCTGGACCTCATACAACTGCAGCCCCGCGGCATGCATTACTGACAGAGACTGTACACAGTGCCAATATAATCCTGGACCTTCATACAGCAGCCCCGCGGCATGCATACTGACAGAGGACTGTAACAGTGCCCAATATAATCCTGGACCTTCATACAGTCAGCCCCGCGCATGCATATACGACAGAGAACTGTAGAGTGCCCAATATAATCCTGGACCTTCATACAGCAGCCCCGCGGCATGCATTACTGACACTGGACTGTACAACCGTGCCCATTACTTACAGCGGACTGTACACAGTGCCCAATGTAATCCTGCTCCTTCATACAGCAGCCCTGCTTAGTACCGCAGCATGCATCACTGACAGCGGACTGTATGTAGTGCCAATATAATCCTGCTCCTTCATACAGCAGCCCTGCTTAGTACCGCAGCATGCATCACTGACGGGGGACTGTATGTAGTGCCAATATAATCCTGCTCCTTCATACAGCAGCCCTGCTTAGTACCGCAGCATGCATCACTGACAGCGGACGTATGTAGTGCCCAATATAATCCTGCTCCTTCATACAGCAGCCCTGCTTAGTACCGCAGCACGCATCACTGACGGCGGACTGTATGTAGTGCCAATATAATCCTGCTCCTTCATACAGCAGCCCTGCTTAGTACCGCAGCATGCATCACTGACAGCGGACTGTATGTAGTGCCCATATTAATCCTGCTCCTTCATACAGCAGCCCTGCTTAGTACCGCAGCATGCATCACTGACGGCGGACTGTATGTAGTGCCAATATAATCCTGCTCCTTCATAAAAGCAGCCCTGCTTAGTACCGCAGCATGCATCACTGACAGCGGACTGTATGTAGTGCCAATGTAATCCTGCTTTTTCATATAGCAGCCCTGCTTAGTACCGCGGCATGCATCACTGACAGCGGACTGTATGTAGTGCCAATGTAATCCTGCTCCTTCATACAGCAGCCCTGCTTAGCCCCGCAGCATGCATCACTGACAGCGGACTGTATGTAGTGCCAATGTAATCCTGCTCCTTCATACAGCAGCCCTGCTTAGCCCCGCAGCATGCATCACTGACAGCGGACTGTATGTAGTGCCCAATCTAATCCTGCTCCTTCATACAGCAGCCCTGCTTAGTACCGCAGCATGCATCACTGACAGCGGACTGTATGTAGTGCCCAATATAATCCTGCTCCTTCATACAGCAGCCCTGCTTAGTACCGCAGCATGCATCACTGACGGCGGACTGTATGTAGTGCCAATATAATCCTGCTCCTTCATACAGCAGCCCTGCTTAGTACCGCAGCATGCATCACTGACAGCGGACTGTATGTAGTGCCCAATATAATCCTGCTCCTTCATACAGCAGCCCTGCTTAGTACCGCAGCACGCATCACTGACAGCAGACTGTATGTAGTGCCAATATAATCCTGCTCCTTCATACAGCAGCCCTGCTTAGTACCGCAGCATGCATCACTGACAGCGGACTGTATTAGTGCCCAATAAATCCTGCTCCTTCATACAGCAGCCCTGCTTAGTACCGCAGCATGCATCACTGACGGCGGACTGTATGTAGTGCCAATATAATCCTGCTCCTTCATACAGCAGCCCTGCTTAGTACCGCAGCATGCATCACTGACAGCGGACTGTATGTAGTGCCAATGTAATCCTGCTTTTTCATATAGCAGCCCTGCTTAGTACCGCGGCATGCATCACTGACAGCGGACTGTATGTAGTGCCAATGTAATCCTGCTCCTTCATACAGCAGCCCTGCTTAGCCCCGCAGCATGCATCACTGACAGCGGACTGTATGTAGTGCCAATGTAATCCTGCTCCTTCATACAGCAGCCCTGCTTAGCCCCGCAGCATGCATCACTGACAGCGGACTGTATGTAGTGCCAATGTAATCCTGCTCCTTCATACAGCAGCCCTGCTTAGCCCCGCAGCATGCATCACTGACAGCGGACTGTATGTAGTGCCAATGTAATCCTGCTCCTTCATACAGCAGCCCTGCTTAGCCCCGCAGCATGCATCACTGACAGCGGACTGTATGTAGTGCCCAATCTAATCCTGCTCCTTCATACAGCAGCCCTGCTTAGTACCGCAGCATGCATCACTGACAGCGGACTGTATGTAGTGCCCAATATAATCCTGCTCCTTCATACAGCAGCCCTGCTTAGTACCGCAGCATGCATCACTGACGGCGGACTGTATGTAGTGCCAATATAATCCTGCTCCTTCATACAGCAGCCCTGCTTAGTACCGCAGCATGCATCACTGACAGCGGACTGTATGTAGTGCCCAATATAATCCTGCTCCTTCATACAGCAGCCCTGCTTAGTACCGCAGCACGCATCACTGACAGCGGACTGTATGTAGTGCCAATATAATCCTGCTCCTTCATACAGCAGCCCTGCTTAGTACCGCAGCATGCATCACTGACAGCGGACTGTATGTAGTGCCCAATATAATCCTGCTCCTTCATACAGCAGCCCTGCTTAGTACCGCAGCATGCATCACTGACGGCGGACTGTATGTAGTGCCAATATAATCCTGCTCCTTCATACAGCAGCCCTGCTTAGTACCGCAGCATGCATCACTGACAGCGGACTGTATGTAGTGCCAATGTAATCCTGCTCCTTCATATAGCAGCCCTGCTTAGACCCGCAGCATGCATCACTGACAGCGGACTGTATGTAGTCCCCAATTAATCCTGCTCCTTCATACAGCAGCCCTGCTTAGTCCGCAGCATGCATCACTGACGCGGACTGTATGTAGTGCCAATTAATCCTGCTCCTTCATACAGCAGCCCTGCTTAGCCCGCAGCATGCATCACTGACAGCGGACTGTATGTAGTGCCAATATAATCCTGCTCCTTCATACAGCAGCCCTGCTTACACCGCGCATGCATCACTGACAGCGGACTGTATGTAGTGCCAATGTAATCCTGCTCCTTCATACAGCAGCCCTGCTTAGCCCCGCAGCATGCATCACTGACAGCGGACTGTAAGTAGTGCCAATATAATCCTGCTCCTTCATACAGTAGCCCTGCTTACCCCGCGCATGCATCACTGACAGCGGACTGTATGTAGTGCCAATGAATCCTGCTCCTTCATACAGCAGCCCTGCTTAGCCCCGCAGCATGCATCACTGACAGCGGACTGTATGTAGTGCCAATGTAATCCTGCTCCTTCATACAGCAGCCCTGCTTAGCCCCGCAGCATGCATCACTGACAGCGGACTGTATGTAGTGCCAATGTAATCCTGCTCCTTCATACAGCAGCCCTGCTTAGCCCCGCAGCATGCATCACTGACAGCAGACTGTATGTAGTGCCAATTAATCCTGCTCCTTCATACAGCAGCCCTGCTTAGCCCCGCAGCATGCATCACTGACAGCGGACTGTAATGTAGTGCCAATGTAATCCTGCTCCTTCATACAGCAGCCCTGCTTAGCCCCGCAGCATGCATCACTGACAGCGGACTGTAAGTAGTGCCAATTAAATCCTGCTCCTTCATACAGCAGCCCTGCTTAGCCCGCAGCATGCATCACTGACAGCGGACTGTATGTAGTGCCAATATAATCCTGCTCCTTCATACAGCAGCCCTGCTTAGTACCGCAGCATGCATCACTGACGGCGGACTGTATGTAGTGCCCAATATAATCCTGCTCCTTCATACAGCAGCCCTGCTTAGTACCGCAGCATGCATCACTGACAGCGGACTGTATGTAGTGCCAATATAATCCTGCTCCTTCATACAGCAGCCCTGCTTAGTACCGCAGCATGCATCACTGACAGCGGACTGTATGTAGTGCCAATGTAATCCTGCTCCTTCATACAGCAGCCCTGCTTAGTACCGCAGCACGCATTACTGACAGCAGACAGTATGTAGTGCCCAATATAATCCTGCTCCTTCATACAGCAGCCCTGCTTAGCCCCGCAGCATGCATTACTGACAGCAGACAGTATGTAGTGCCCAATATAATCCTGCTCCTTCATACAGCAGCCCTGCTTAGTACCGCAGCATGCATCACTGACGGCGGACTGTATGTAGTGCCCATACTAATCCTGCTCCTTCATACAGCAGCCCTGCTTAGTACCGCAGCATGCATTACTGACAGCGGACTGTATGTAGTGCCAATGTAATCCTGCTCCTTCATACAGCAGCCCTGCTTAGCCCCGCAGCATGCATCACTGACGGCGGACTGTATGTAGTGCCCATACTAATCCTGCTCCTTCATACAGCAGCCCTGCTTAGTACCGCAGCATGCATCACTGACGGCGGACTGTATGGAGCCGTGTGGCTGTGCACACAAGTCCGCTCGGACACTCCGTTTGTTCAGATTTCTGAACAGGCAGGATTAGCGATCTGTTGGATCACTTATGCAAATGGATGTAGAGGGGCCACACTGATTTATTATGCATTCTGTCTGGATCCTGTTTTTTTAAGGATGAGGTAGTTAAAAAAATAAATAAATAAATAAGAGTCCTCAATGCAGAATTTCCTCATCTATCCCAACAAAAGGAACATAAATGGGGTTCTGTTTGCAAAACTGATGCAATGGATTCCTGAACCGGAGCACACAAATTAAAGTGTCTGAACAGCGCCTTACATATGTATTGTATCCTGAGAGCTGCGATGCCCCATACCCGCTGTTAACGCACTGACATGCTCAATGTCATCACATCGTCTCCTCTGGAAGGAGCAGGCATTGCTCTGCAGGAGGGCTGGAAACATCCCTTTGTTTCCTACAGGTAGCCTGGGCTTACCGCAGAGGCAACGCATCACTTCTCTCTTCATGGGAACACATGCCACAGGCATCAGGGAGCGCAGGAATGACAACCCCCTTGTCACAGGTTTACAGCTGAGCCAAGGTGTTTTTTCCTCATCGGCCACCAGTCATGTCACCTGCCTGATCGGTCACCTTACATGGGACTGCTGGCACACACTAGCATACCATACAAAGAGCCGCTACGGAATAGAAACGCTTCTTAACACGACTTTCTAACTCTTCCCAGGCTGGCCAGGTTTATCTGCTGCCCGGCTCATGGCAGCACACAGGGTTCACTACAAGTTCAATGCCCCCTGCACCTCCTCCAGCCCAGACTTGTCTCTGCATGTCTCATAGCAGCCGAGAACTGATCGCACATCACAGAACCACCGGCTTTGTGCTCGGTTGATGCAACACTGCGACATCGCAGGACAGCAGATTGGGTGAATGACCAGCACTTGGCTGTACAGGGGGAGGGGGCGCCAGAGCTTCTCCAGAAAACAACCACGATCGGGCTGACGACAGAACGATCTCACTGGCGATCGTCAGATTCCTAGAAAGCGATGGTTCTATACAGGCGCCAGCTGCGCGGAGGGTCGCGGCTCACCTTGACTTTGTTGTTGCACACTCCGCTGCAGCGACTGCAGACGATTTCTGGAGCTGGCACAGCCGCCCGTGGGGACAACCTCATGGCTAGTACAGTCAGTGACACACACAGCACCGGTACACGGTCCCCGTCCTCTGCCACAGTGCACTCGGCGCGCTATTGTTAGGAGCCGGGCGGCGGAGCAGACACTCCTCACTCCCCTCTCTGCAGCGCACAGACTGCGAGCACAGCCCGCAACTAAGCTTCATAAACAAGTGGAAGGGCGGAGCCAAAGCACACTTACACACCCCCCAGGAGGCTTGACCAATAGGAAAACATTTAGAGTTAAAGTCTCTACCAATCAGAGGCGTTCGCCGAACACTGATGAAGTGAGGCGGGACTCCCGGACAACCTGACGTAATGTGGGCGGCTATCCAGTCTGTGAAAAACAAGATGCTCTGAAAAACACCTCAGGCTCTGCAAACAGTGTTTTTCTTTTTTTGTCTTAACTCGTTAAAGGCTGGAGCTGTGTCCACACAACCCTGGGCTTGTTACCCACACACTGGCCGAGTCCTGTTGTGACATGTTTCTACAAATGTGTTTCAGAAATGAAAAATAAAAAATAAAGCAGGAATGAAAAGCAAGTCTTGTCCATAATGTAAAGCCAGAACCCCACACCCATAGGAAGGAAAAGGACCAAATTCCTAGGAGGCCGCAGAACGCTGCCAGCCGGCCATGGCTCACTTTTTGTGTTGTTCCTAAGCCCGTGGCCTCAGCACATTAGTATTCTGGTTGTGAGGGGCGCACAACCAAGCTGCTGGTCGGATTTTAATGGCGGAGTTCTTCGCTTTGGTCACAGTTTTCTGCCACGTTTTTTGTATTTCATTCCCGCTTCGATTCCTTTTGCGCCGGCGCATTGGTAACAGGAGGGGCGGCTAATTCCAGACGACAGCACAGTCCTTTTTTAGGTTAGGGTCGCTATTCACAGTCCTTGCAGCTGAAAAACAATAAACCATGTATTAAAACTAACACAGGTAACAAAATGGGGGTCTTTATATCAAATCTAGTGTCCAAAGCGCTGCCGGTACGGACCGTAGAAAGATACCCTTATAAGCTTTCCTTTTATTGTTACCTATGGAAAAACTTTAGCGTAAATTCCCACAAAATATGAGTGCATAAAAAGAGATGAACCCTGTGATCCCAAAGTGTAGTATTACTCCTCACAAATCACTTGTGAGTAGGGCAGTAACTATAGGAGGTGAAGGGGTTGCAATCACACCCAGGCCCTAGAGCCTAGATGGGCCAAAAGGTTCCTTTACCCAGGGCCGGCTCCAGGTTTTTATGGGCCCCGGGCGAAAGAGCCTCAGTGGGCCCCTTTAACACAGACCACGATTCATGATGCACAGATACTGCAGAGAAATATGGGTATAGTACAATGCCAAATACTTCACTTCTTCCATTACATGAGTGATATCTATTGTAAATTGTACAATAGCTCAAAAACCACCAAATCCTCACAGCGCACAGTACAGTCATGGCCAAAAGTTTTGAGAATGACACAAATATTATATTTTCACATGATCTGCTGCCCTCTGGTTTTTATGTGTGTTTGACAGATGTTTTTATCACAGACAGAAATATAATAATTGCAAACATATGAGTAACAAAAGCTTATATTGACAGAATGAGTTAATGCAGCAAGTCAATATTTGCAGTGTTGACCCTTCTTCTTCAGGACCTCTCAATTCTCCCTGGCATGCTCTCAATCAACTTCTGGACCAAATCCTGACTGATAGCAGTCCATTCTTGCACAATCAATGCTTTCATTTTGTCAGAATTTTTAGGTTTTTGTTTGTCCACCTGTCTCTTGATGATTGACCACAAGTTCTCAATGGGATTAAGATCTGGGGAGTTTCCAGGCCATGGACCCAAAATCTCTATGTTTTGTTCCCTGAGCCATTTAGTTATCACCTTTGCTTTATGGCAAGGTGCTCCATCATGCTGGAAAAGGCATTGTTGATCGCCAAACTGCTCTTGGAGGGTTGGGAGAAGTTGCTCTTGGAGGACATTCTGGTACCATTCTTTATTCATGGCTGTGTTTTTTAGGCAAGACTGTGAGAGAGCCGATTCCCTTGGCTAAGAAGCAACCCCACACATGAATGGTTTCAGGATGCTTAACAGTTGGCATGAGACAAGACTGGTGGTAGCGCTCACCTTGTCTTCTCCGAATGAGGCGTTTTCCTGATGTCCCAAACAATCGAAAAGGGGATTCATCATAGAAAATAACTTTACCCCAGTCCTCAGCAGTCCACTGCCTGTACCTTTTGCAGAATATCAGTCTGTCCATGATGTTTTTTCTGGAGAGAAGTGGCTTCTTTGCTGCCCTCCTTGAGACCAGGCCTTGCTCCAAGAGTCTCCGCCTCACAGTGCGTGCAGATGCACTCACACCTGCCTGCTGCCATTCCTGAGCAAGCTCTGCACTGCTGGTAGCCCGATCCCGCAGCTGAAACACTTTTAAGAGACGGTCCTGGCGCTTGCTGGTCTTTCTTGGGCGGCCTGGAGCCTTTTTGACAACAATGGAACCTCTCTCCTTGAAGTTCTTGATGATGCAATAGATTATTGACTGAGGTGCAATCTTTCTAGCTGCGATACTTTTCCCTGTTAGGCCATTTTTGTGCATTGCAATGATGACTGCACGTGTTTCTTTAGAGATAACCGTGGTTAACAGAAGAGAAACAATGATGCCAAGCACCAGCCTCCTTTTAAAGTGTCCAGTGGTGTCATTCTTACTTAATCATGACAGATTGATCTCCAGCCATGTCCTCATCAACACCCACACCTGTGTTAATGGAGCAATCACTGAAAAGAGGTTAGCTGGTCCTTTTAAGGCAGGGCTGCAATGATGTTGAAATGTGTTTTGGGGGATAAAGTTCATTTTCTTGCCAAATATTGACTTTGCAAGTAATTGCTGTTAAGCTGATCACTCTTTATAACATTCTGGAGTATATGCAAATTGCCATTAGAAAAAGTGAAGCAGTAGACTTTGTAAAAATTAATATTTGTGTCATTCTCAAAACTTTTGGCCATAACTGTACAGACTGGACAGTACAGTCCTCCATACAATATTATGGGCACCACATAGTCTCCCCCTCATCACCCATATAATACCCCATGCAGGATGTCACCCCCCCATATAATGCTCCATACAAATACTGGACCCAAAATAATGCTCCACACAGAATACTAGACCCAATATAATGCTCCATACAGGATACTGGTCCCCATATAATGCTTCATACAGGATACTGGTCCCCATATAATGCTCCATACAAAATATGGAGCTCTCCTCTGCGCTGTACTGCGTTCTGCACTGTTACGGCTCAGGAAAGGGCGCTGTGGAAAGACTCCCCATTATCATCATGATTGTCTCCCCATCAACATCATTGCCTCCTTATCATCATCATTGCCTGCCCATCATCATCATCGTCTCCCCATCATCATTATCGCCTCCCTATCATCATCAATGCCTCCCCATTATCATCAATGCCTGCCCATCATCATCATCTTCTCCCCATCATCATTATCGCCTCCCCATCATCATCAATGCCTCCCCATTATCATCAATGCCTGCCCATCATCATCATCGCCTCCCCATCATCATTATCGCCTCCCCATCATCATCAATGCCTGCCCATCATCATCTTCTCCCCATCATCAATGCCTGCCCATTATCATCAATGCCTGCCTATTATCATCATCTTCTCCCCATCATCATCAATGCCTCCCCATTATCAGCAATGCCTGCACATCATCACACACAGACAGCACCACAGCACACAAGCACTCTCTCACATACATACAACACATACACACAAAACACACACACACACAAAGCACCGCACTACATACACACAGAGACACACACAGAGACACACGTCTCACCTGTCCAGCGTCCGCGCTCTCTGCCACAGCCGGCCGCTGAATGATGACGTCATTCAGAGGCGCTGCTGTGAGAGGAAGCACCGGCGCCCCCTGGAGCCCGGAGCTGTGGCAGCGGAGGCACGGGAGAGGTAAGTATTGTGCCAGCTGATGCCGGGGCCCTGAGCAGGCGGGGGGGGGGCCAGTGGCGGCGCTGACACCGCTCTCCTCCGCTAACAGGCGCGGGGGTGCCAGACGGCGAGTGGGCCCCCCCGCCTGCTCAGGGCCCCGGCACTTGCCCGTGTGTGCCGGGTGCTGACGCCGGCCCTGCCTTTACCACATATGAAAAGACCTGTATAGTTGGGGGCTCTGTTGGCTACTTTGGATAGGGCCCACAATGTTCACGTTTCACCAACGCTTGTAAGGCCACATCTAAAATATGGGATCCAGTTTTGGGTTCCTGATTCTGAAAAGGATATTAGAAAGGTAGAGTCAGCTCAAAAACAAGCAATTAGGTTACTACAAGGGATGGAAAAATATTTAGAATTGAGAGTCCTCAGTGGTTGATACCTTTTTAATGGCTAACTGAAAAGAAGGATTTCCCTATGATGTGAGGTTGGAAAAGATTAGCTTAGAACAGTGAAGTGAAAAGCCAAAAAAATAACGATCTCATTCTAATAATAGCTGACTTCTATCACTTTCTTCTATGAGTGAGGAGGGCAATACTTATTTTTCCTGATGTGTCATTTATTACCTGGCTTTTTATATCATCAAGCAGTTCTTTGGCTATACAGTACAGCAGGGTTCTCCAACTCCAGTCCTCAAGGCCCACCAACAGGTCATGTTTTCAGGATTTCCTTAGTATTGCACAGGTGATAATTGCATCACCTGCTATACAGGTTCCTCCATGCACTGTGAGCACTCTGTAAAACCGGGTGAGTTGACAAGTGTGCTGTCCTATGGGTGCGTACATGAGATAGATCTAGTGACCACTGACAAAAAATCCTGCAGTACCAGACATACCCACTAATCTGGATGTGCCACTGCAGCTGTGAGTAACTAAGGGCTGGACTTGATGGGGATCTGTGGAATTTAATTTTGCTGATATTAAGTCTGTAGGGTTTAAACTCATGGCACCCCAATGATCATCTGACCAAGGCTTTATTCATCAAGACTGGCATTTTGTACAACAGGCATATGATGTAGGTTGCACTAGAGAAAAATGTGACAAATTTATTATGAGATGTAAGCGATAACTGAATGAATGAAGTACATTTCTGCCATAATTTATACCACTTTTTTAGTGTAATTATGATGAATTTGTTGAGTGCGACTCTTTGGCCGAGCTCTTTCCACTCTTCAAAAAGTTGGCGGACCTGGCCAGGACTGGTGTAATAGTGCCCAAAGCTGCTACTTTTTGCACAACTATGATTTACGCAATATTTTTTGTTTACATTTTGAGCAGCTTTATAACATAAAACTGGCAAGCACTGCTTGATGATTTGGCCCCTAAGGCCGGGATCACACATGCAACGAAAACGTCCGTTGCTCGCATGTGAAATCCCAGCTCTGGCGCTGGCACTCGGGAGTGGAGTGTGCGGCTGCATGTATTTATATGCAGCCGCTCGCACCACTCCTGAGTGCCGGCGCCAGAGCTGGGATTTCACATGCGCGCGACGGACGTTTTCGTTGCATGTGTGATCCCGGCCTAAGGGTCGCCTCCACCTCACTGTGACAGCGCCATAACTTTGGTAATGGTGGTGACTGGTACTACAGCTCACTGATGCTTAGCCCCTTTGAAGTGAGCTAGATGGAGCTGCAGTACAAGGCACAGCCACTAGCAGGAGTACAGAGCTGCGGCTGGTACACAATGAAGAGACCGGGTTCAACAGCCCCTTCAGTCAGCTGATCGGAGGTAATGGCTTTCAGGACCCTTTCACCCATCTGATAGTCATGGGCATTAGCCTATTATGTAGTCCTGTATAGCCCATTTGAGTTGATCTAAGACATAATGATAACCTGACCTTGGGTTTGTCTAGAAATCGTTTCAAGTAAGCTCTTCTTGATAATGGCATCATTAGTTCATCAACAAGCTCAACAATATCATAGTTTTCTTACCCTATCTTGCAGCACAACTAGTTTGCAGGCTGCGTCATGCATTAATCAATCCTGAGTCACTTTCCACTGTGCAAACATCTTGTCATCTGCACGTTACTTATTTCTTTCAGTCTGAAAATGACCCATATCATAGGATAAGTAAATAATGAAGACATCGGGGCCACTCTCCATTGGTCAAACCTTACCACCTCATAACAGCTGACTTCCTAGCCATCGCACCACTGAATACAATGCATTTTCCATTTCTCAGGCATACTTTTTTCTGTTGAACTCCATAGGAATCTTACAGAAATAAAATCATGGTATGTATGGCTGTATTTGCTCCTGGAAACACTGTTTCGGAGGGGGTAAAGTACAATTGCAATCAAAATTATTCAACCTCCATTGCAAATTAGGATTGTTATTAAAATATACCATCACTGGCCACAATTCATCAAGACCGAGGTTCTTCACTCCGCTCTTGAGAGGGTGCAGTGGAGCGCAAGGTGAGGCAAAAAGTGGCATGTGCCTCAGGTTGTGCCTCTCCACAAATCTTACTCCAGTGAGGCCCCGGAGTAGGATTTGTGGTGTAAGTTTCACTACCACTTGCTATGAATTTGACAAACGGGGAATTGCCATGCCTCGCCCTAGCTCAGCCCACTCTGTCAGAGCTGGCTGAAAATGTAACGAATAAGCAAAAAGTTGAAAAATTCTTTTCAAAGATTTTTACATCTGAGCTTTGATGATTCGGGACCTTTCTGCTTGCAATAAACAAATCAAACACGAACAATTTTAAAGATGACCATTCACGGGATTTTTTAATTTAAAACAAGTACCTTTGACTACTTTTCCAACGATTCTGGAATACATTTTTCAAATTTTTTTTCTGTGACCCCCCGCAATAATAAAAGTGCATATACCACAAAACTTCTTTGTGGCCACATCTATGGTTCGATTAGTCAGCATCAGAAGAGAAAAAGTAAGTGCCTATTGAGAAGTGGTATATGCCCAATTGGTTGAAGAGAAAATATTCATCTTTATTTACGGGAGGCATAGGAAAAGAGACAAAAAAAAGTAAAACTATTCCAGAATCAGTGGAGTAACACCAACTGGAAGAGGGGGTTCAAGTTAGGCAACAACCACTACAGTTCCTTCCAGGACATCTTCTGAAACCAAGACTTGGTAAACTTTGTGGTATGCTTGGACCTTTGTCCTGTTGGAAGATTCAATGATGCTCAAGCTTCAGCCTCCTCACTGAAATCATGACATTTTCCCCTAGGATTTCCTGATACTTGATTGAATTTTTCTTGTCCTACAAATGCAGCAGGTTTATAGTGCGAGAAATGCAGCTCCATAGTATGACCGAGCCACAGCCATGCTTCAGTGCAGGCAAAGTGTTATTTTTAACCAATTTCTTAATTCTCCTTCCACTAGTTATAGCATGGGATTCATAGACCTGTAAAGTTCAAGTTTTGTTTAATTCTTCTACAGAGTACCAAAACTCAAGTGGTTTATTTACATGGTCTTGAGCCTATTGCTCTTTATATGGTATTGAGCCCCCGCCACCTTAGTAATCTGATGGCTGGTCATTGCATAATTTTTCTGCTATATCCAGGTAGTGCAGCCATGTGCCTTTAGCTGTCAACTTGGGAACTATGCTTTAATTCTGTATCTCTAGGAACATTCAATAACATTGCAATATTGTAACCGTTTCCTTGTTTGTACAAGGCAATAATCTGCTTTTAGCTATTTGGACCATTCAAACAACACAGTACACAAACACCCTAGCCAGTCCAGGTATTTGATGTGTTTTATTTTAGGAATACCTGCAGCTAATGAGGTCCTTGATTAGTTGCTCTTGAGAAAAATGATTTGTAAATGTGTGCTCTTATGAGCCATTCTGTTCAAAGGAATGAATAATTTTGAAACTGCAATAGTCATTGAAGGGAACCTGCCAGGCCACAATTCCCAGAGCTGGCTAGGGATTGCAATTAGTGTCCAGATCATCTCCGTGTCCATAAGTAGATGAACAGTTGCCATGATTGCAGAACAGCTCTGACTGCTCAGTGTTGAGTCCCACCCCAGTCGACTAGTGGTATGATTTATCATAGTGACTATATAAAGGATCTACATATCTTAATTTTTAAAAAAAATTTGTACTGTTAAATATGGGGCCGAGTGCGCTTATAATGTTTCCTTCTTTCACTTCTTAACGCTATCTGTGACACAGGCATGATCTGGACGTTATCATGGCGCTAGTATGCACTGCTTTTACTTAGAGAATCCTGACCTGACAGGTTACCATTAAAAGTGGCATTTTGTGGTGAATTTGGAGAAACTACTTTTTATATTACTTGTGTTATTTAAATTGTTCTTGATTGATTTATTAGCAATATTTACAAACTTTCTGCTGCTTTCAATCAACCAAATTTGCAATGGGGGTTGATTCATTTTGATTGCAACTGTATCTGTAGCCTGAACTGTGGAGCCCTGAACCCCTGTAGCTTTAAACCATAGGGTCTGTACAGGGGTGAATCTAGCCTCTGTGCTGCCTGAGCGCGCCGCTGTCACGCTGTCTAATGATATGTATACAATGTCAGTAAACTATTAATACAGGAACAACACTCTATACAACAACTAGTATAGCAACATCAGCATGTAAGTATAGAATTTACCTGACACGATATCTGCTGAACTCAGGGTTAATCTTGAGGACTTGATGAGCTGAAACAGGAAAGAGGTGGACCGGGATCTAACCTGACCCTAAACTGGGGTCCTAACTAATCCCTCACCTTGGAGGTACTGATAATGGTTCAGAGGTCCAAGTCACCAACCTAACCCTGTCTCCTATCAGACCCTGAACCCTGTAATCAGTCCTAAGAAGGATCCTGACTACCACCAAAGGGATATGGGCTGATCTTAGCTAAATACACAGATTAGACATATAAGACAGACAGGATAACACTCGCTTGCATACACACTCAAACACCAAAGGAACATAAATGGTCTGGGAAATAAACTCTAACCAAGTTGAGCTTAGAACAACTAAGGAGCTCACAACTAAAGTCTATACAGATTCATTCCTATCTGTGGTCTGCATGAAGGTTTCACTGGCAACTCCCCAAGCAGACAACCAGGAATTTAAAGGAAACCAATCAACAAATAATCAATTGCAGCCGGGAGAAACTGCACCCAGTCCCAGCACCGAGCACAGACAGAATTAACTCCCTAGCTGCCAAACACAAAGAAACAGCAGCTCAGCTGTGAGAAGTCAAAATGTGCAACCGCGACGATCTTCGTGGCAATGCACACATGACAGTACCCCCCCTTCTACGAGGGGCCTCCGGACCCTCAGGGCCAGGCCTGCCCGGTGAGTTCTGTGGAAGGTCCGAACCAAACGATCTGCGTTAACATCAGACGCAGGGACCCACGTCCTCTCCTCTGGACCATACCCCTTCCAATGCACCAAGTACTGAAGGGACCGGCGATTCAGACGTGAGTCAATGATCTTTGACACTTGAAATTCCAAGCCACCATTGACCAACACAGGAGGAGGAGGCAGAGGCGACGGTATGACTGGTGCCACATACCTTTTAAGTAATGACTTGTGGAACACATTATGAATTTTAAACGTAGGAGGGAGGTCCAGACGAAATGCCACAGGATTAATTATGGAACTGATCCTGTACGGCCCGATGAATCTGGGACCCAGTTTCCAGGAGGGCACTTTAAGTTTTATATTCCTGGTAGACAACCATACCAGATCGTTCACATTCAGATCTGGACCAGAAACTCTCCTCCTATCAGCCATACGTTTGTAACGGTTCCCCATCGCACTCAGATTATTCAATACACCTCTCCACACTGAAGCAAGTGACGACGAGAAACGCTCCTCCTCAGGAACCCCAGAAGGGCCCCCCCCATTGAAAGTACAAAACTGGGGATGAAAACCATATGCCCCAAAAAACGGGGACTTACCAGTGGACTTGCTCCGCCTGTTGTTAAGAGCGAACTCTGCCAGAGGCAAGAAAGAAGACCAGTCCTCTTGGTTCTCTGAGACAAAACACCGGAGATATGTCTCTAAGCTCTGATTCAGACGCTCTGTCTGACCATTGGTCTGCGGATGAAAAGCCGAGGAAAATGACAATTGCATCCCCCGACGTAAACAAAATGCCCTCCAAAATTTGGACACAAACTGAGACCCCCTATCTGACACCACATCAGAAGGCAACCCATGAAGTCTAACGATCTCCCTAATGAACACCTGCGCCAGAGTTTTAGCATTAGGGAGTGCAGGAAGAGCAACGAAATGTGCCATCTTACTGAACCTGTCAACAACCACCAGTATGACAGTATTCCCTGACGACGGAGGAAGGTCCGTAATGAAGTCCATAGATAAATGAGTCCATGGACGCTCCGGAAGTTTCAAGGGTAAAAGGGTCCCAGACGGACGGGTATGAGGGGTTTTAGAGCGAGCACACACCCCACATGACGCGACAAAAGTTATAACATCTTTATTAGCATTAGGCCACCAAAACCGGCGAGAAAGGAGATCTAAAGTAGCCTTACTCCCTGGATGTCCTGCTAGAGCAGAATTATGATGTGCCTCAATAACCTTTTGTCTCAACAGATTTGGGACAAACAGTCTCCCTGGAGGTCCTGCAGGGGCGTCCCCCTGAGCCTCTAACACCTCCTCCTCAAGCTCAGAAAATACAGCCGACACTACCACCCCCTCCTGAAGGATAGGAATCGGGTCATCCGTTTTCCCGGCCCCTGGGAAACTGCGAGACAAGGCATCAGCCTTTACATTCTTAGACCCCGGGCGATAAGTGACGACAAAATTAAACCTGGTAAAAAACAACGACCATCCAGCTTGTCTGGAATTCAGACGCTTAGCGGATTCCAAATACAACAGGTTCTTGTGATCAGTAATAACGGTAACCGGGTGGACTGCCCCCTCCAAAAAGTGACGCCATTCTTCAAAAGCTAACTTAATGGCCAAAAGTTCCCTATTGCCGATATCATAATTCCTTTCGGCGGACGACAATTTCTTAGAAAAGAAAGCGCACGGATGCCATTTACCAGGGGACGGACCCTGGGACAATATAGCACCCACCCCTACGTCAGACGCATCCACCTCCACAATGAACGGCTGAGATGCATCTGGTTGGATGAGAACGGGTGCCGAAGCAAAACATTTCTTCAAAGAGGAAAAGGCTTGGCAAGCTTTGTCCGACCATTTAGAAAAATCCGTCCCTTTTCTTGTCATGTCAGTGAGAGGTTTGACGACAGATGAGAAATTACAAATAAATTTCCGGTAGTAGTTAGCAAACCCCAAAAAACGCTGCAGAGCCTTAAGATCCCCTGGCTGATCCCATTCAAGCACTGCTCTCACCTTTTCAGGGTCCATACGGAAACCGGAGGCTGACACCAAAAAACCCAAAAACTGAAGTTCCTGTACGGCAAATACACACTTCTCCAGTTTGGCGTATAATTTATTGTCTCGCAAGATCTGCAACACCTGTCTCACATGCTCCTGATGAGACACAAGATCTGGCGAGTAAATTAAAATGTCGTCCAAATATACAACCACAAACAGCCCCACAAGGTGACGAAAAATGTCATTAACAAAATGTTGGAATACTGCTGGTGCAGTAGTCAGACCAAAAGACATGACTAGGTTCTCATAATGTCCCTCCGGTGTGTTAAACGCCGTTTTCCACTCATCCCCCTCTTTTATCCTAATCAGATTATACGCCCCCCTGAGATCCAATTTAGAAAACCATTTGGCGCCAACAATTTGATTGAAGAGATCAGGAATAAGAGGGAGTGGATACGGATCTCGAACAGTAATCCGATTAAGTTCGCGGAAATCCAAGCAAGGGCGTAGGCCTCCATCTTTCTTCTTCACAAAGAAGAACCCCGCGGCTACTGGGGAAGATGAAGGTCTAATATGCCCTTTGGCCAGACTTTCAGAAATATAATCTTTCATAGCCTGCCTCTCAGGACCAGAAAGATTATACAACCTAGCTTTAGGCAACTTAGCATCAGGAAGGAGATTAATAGAGCAGTCATACACGCGATGAGGAGGCAACTCCTGACACCCCTCCTCAGAGAAAACATCCCCAAAATCCTCCAAAAAAGGAGGCAATGTACTAGGCACGACCGCACTGATGACTGTGTTCATGCAGTTGCTTTTGCAAAACTCACCCCATTGGCTTATTTCTCTGGACTGCCAATTAATCACAGGGTTATGTTTAACCAACCAAGGAAGTCCCAACACAATGGGAGTAGGTAGACCCTCCAACACATAACAAGATAATTGTTCCCTATGTATTGCCCCTACCCGAAGGTCAATGTTATGAACCTCATGAACAAAGCTACCTTGGCCGAGAGGCCTGGCGTCAATGGAGAATATAGGGATCGGTTTGACCAATACGCTCAGATGCATACCTTGAGCCTGAGCAAACTGAGCGTCAACCAGATTAGCCCCGGAACCACTATCAAGAAGAACAGACAATCTCTCCACTCTCGTACCAACTACCACCTCCACTGGTACAAGGAACTAAGAAGAACTGGCGGATGAAATACATACTCCCAGGTTGTCGTCCACCACACAACCTGGGATTAACAGTTTTCCGGTGACTTTTGGCTCAACAAGGCACGGGATGGACATTCTCCAACAAAATGTCCCTCTTTCCCGCAGAAAAAACATCTTCTAGTCCTGCGGCGTACCGCCAATCCCCTCCTACGAAATGATGTCCCTCCCAACTGCATAGGCTCATCCGAACAGACACGGGGAACCTCAACATAAGGGACTTTAGTGGTAGGTGGAGAAACAACAGGGAGTGGGGTTACCTCACCCCTCTCCCGAAGCCGTCTATCAGTACGGATAGCTAAGGCCATAGCAGCCTCCAGAGAAGGAGGAGACTCATACTGAGCCAAAACGTCTTTTAATTTATCAGAAAGCCCATGACAAAACTGGCTCCTAAGAGCTGGGTCATTCCACTGAGTATCTGTGGCCCATCTACGAAATTCAGAAGCAAATTCCTCTGCCGGACGATCTCCCTGCTGTATCTTACGTAATTTTGTCTCAGCAAGAGAGACCCGATCTGGGTCATCATATACCAATCCCAGGGCAGTAAAAAATTGATCTACAGACAGTAGAGCCGGGGATCCCGGAGGAAGGGAAAATGCCCAGGATTGAGGGTCCCCTTGCAGAAGTGAGATAACAATTCCCACTCTCTGCTCCTCACTCCTGATGATCGAGGCCGAAGCCGAAAATACAATTTACATGCCTCCCGGAAGGTGAAAAATTTGTCTCGCCCACCAGTGAACCTGTCCGGGAGAGCAACCTTAGGTTCAACTCTGGTTTGCTCCAGGGGAGACAAAACTTTGGACTTAATGTCCGTCAGCTCCATGGATAATCCCTGCAACTGCAGAGCCAGCTGGGCTACTGGATCCATGGTAACTGGAGATAATTTTTATGGCCAGTGAAAATATCACGCTGTCTAATGATATGTATACAATGTCAGTAAACTATTAATACAGGAACAACACTCTATACAACAACTAGTATAGCAACATCAGCATGTAAGTATAGAATAGATTTACCTGACACGATATCTGCTGAACTCAGGGTTAATCTTGAGGACTTGATGAGCTGAAACAGGAAAGAGGTGGACCGGGATCTAACCTGACCCTAAACTGGGGTCCTAACTAATCCCTCACCTTGGAGGTACTGATAATGGTTCAGAGGTCCAAGTCACCAACCTAACCCTGTCTCCTATCAGACCCTGAACCCTGTAATCAGTCCTAAGAAGGATCCTGACTACCACCAAAGGGATATGGGCTGATCTCAGCTAAATACACAGATTAGACATATAAGACAGACAGGATAACACTCGCTTGCATACACACTCAAACACCAAAGGAACATAAATGGTCTGGGAAATAAACTCTAACCAAGTTGAGCTTGAACAACTAAGGAGCTCACAACTAAAGTCTATACAGATTCATTCCTATCTGTGGTCTGCATGAAGGTTTCACTGGCAACTCCCCAAGCAGACAACCAGGAATTTAAAGGAAACCAATCAACAAATAATCAATTGCAGCCGGGAGAAACTGCACCCAGTCCCAGCACCGAGCACAGACAGAATTAACTCCCTAGCTGCCAAACACAAAGAAACAGCAGCTCAGCTGTGAGAAGTCAAAATGTGCAACCGCGACGATCTTCGTGGCAATGCACACATGACAGCCGCGTCAAATTTTAGGCCACGCCCGACCACACCCATTTCACAACTAGTCACACCCATGTCCACGCCCGACCACACCCATTTAGCACTGGTGATCACACTGACTGGTACTGAGGGCACAGTGACTGGTACTATGGCACAGGTACTGTAAAAGAAGACTAGAGAGAAAAGAAAACAGAGAGAAAGAGAGAGAGAAAGAGGGAAAAGCAAGAAAGAACAGAGAGAAAGTAGAGAGAGAAATAAATAACAAAGAAAGGAAAAGAAAGAACAGAGAGAGAGAAAAAAAACAAGGGGGAAAGAAAGGAGAAAGAAAGAAAGGACAGAGAGAGAAATAAAAAAAAGAGGGAAAGAAAGAACAGAGAAGAAAGAAAGAAGAGAAGAAAAAAAAAGAAAGAAAGAAAGAAGAAAGAAAAGAAAGAAGAAAAGAAAGAACAGAAAAAGAAAGAGGGACAGAAAAAAAAAAAAGAGAAAAAAAGAAATAGGGAAAGAAAGAACAAAGAGAGAAAGAAAGAACAGAGAGATAGAGAGAAAGAAAGATGGGAAAGAAAGAACAGAGAGAGAAAGAGAAATAAAGAAAACAGATAGAACAGAGAGAGAGAGAGAGAGAAAGAACAGAAAGAAAGAAAGAGGGGAAAGAGAGAGAAATAAAGAACAGAGAGAAAGAAAGAACAGAGAAAGAAAGAGAAAGAAAGAAGAGAGATAGAAAGAAAGAGGGGAAAGAAAGAACAGAGAGAAAGAAAAAGAACAGAGAGAGAAAAAGATGGGAAAGAAAAAAAGAACAGAGAGAAAAAAAGAGGGAAAGAAAGAAAGAACAGAGAGAAAGAGAAAGAAAGAGGGGAAAGAAAGAAGAGAGAGAAAGAAAGAAAGAGAAAAAGAAAGGGGAAAGAAAGAAAAAGAACAGAGAGAAAGAAAGATGGGAAAGAAAGAAAGATCAGAGAGAGAGAAAGAAAGAGGGAAAGAAAGAACAGAGAGAAAGAAAAAAGAACAGAAAGAAAGAAAGAAAGAGGGGAAAGAACAGAGAGAGAGGAAAAGAAAGAGGGGAAAGAACAGAGAGATAGAGAAAAAGAAAGAAACAGAGAGATAGAAAGAAAGAGGGGAAAGAAAGAACAGAGAGAAAGAAAGAAAAAGAACAGAGAGAAAGAAAGATGGGAAAGAAAGAACAGAGAGAAAGAAAGAAAGAACAGAGAGAAAGAAACAAAGATTCTATAAAGATACTATAGCAGCCTGGCTCCCATTGTAGTGCCCACCTGAGCCTCCCGGTGCAGGACATATCATGATCCGCTCACATGGCCGACATCCCCGATTCCAAGGCGAGGACACGGTAATGGATCTGAAGCATTCCCTGAAGTGCCTCCATGGTTCCGTCACAATCTCCTCCTGGAATTACCTAATTTCCGGTCATCTTCCAGCACATCACTTCTGGTGGAACATCACGTGCGAGTTTTAAAGTGCTCCTCGGGCTCCGGCATGTACTCCTGTGTCCACGGGAAAAGCTCCCTCAAAATCGGTAGTGTCCCGCTGAATTCAGGATGCTTGGGAGGTATGAATGCTTCCCACTATACACCTTGTACACGCACGGCTCTGCACACCTCATACACACATGGTTCCGCTTTGTATGCCTCGTACACAAACGGCTCCGCTCCGTCCACCTACACACACAAGGCTCCACTCAGTATACACATGGCTCCACTCCGTACACCTTATACACACGCAGCCACGCTTTGTACACCTTGTACACACACGACTCCACTCCGTAAACCATGTACACATGCGGCTTTGCAGCATACACCTCGTACACACGTGGCTCTGCTCCGTACACTTGTACACACACAGCTCCGCTACATACACACAAGGGTCCACTCCATACACACACGGCTCTGCTCCACTCTGTACACACATTGCTCAAGCACGGAGCCCTGTGTGTACGGAGCTGAGCGGCTCAACTCCGTACACTTCGCACACACAGGGCTCCGTTTCGTACACACACAGCACTGCTATCTCCACCTCGTACACACGGCTCCGCTTCGTAAACCTCGTACACGTGCGGCTCAGCTCCGTAAACCTCGTACACGAGCGGCTCGCTCCGTAATCCTCGTACAGACACATGGCTCCGCTCCATTCAACTCGTACACACAAGGCTCCGCTCCATACACCTCGTACACACACAGCTCCGCTACGTACACCTCGTACACACACAGCTTTGCTCCGTACACCTCGCACACAGTACAGCACTGCTACATCCACCTCTTACACACACGGCTCTGCTCCGTACACCTCGTACTCACACGGCTCCGCTCGTACACCTCGTACACACACGGCTCCGCTCCATACACCTCGTACACAGTACAGCACTGCTACATCCACCTTGTACACACACGGCTCCGCTACGTACAACTCGTACACCCACGGCTCTTCTCCGTACACCTCGTACACAGTACAACACTGCTACATCCACCTCGTACACACACGGCTCCGCTCCGTACACCTCGTACACACACGGCTCCGCTCCGTACACCTCGTACACAGTACAGCACTGCTACATCCACCTCGTACACACACGGCTCCGCTCCGTACACCTCATACTCACACGGCTCCGCTCCGTACACCTCGTACACGCACGGCTCCGTACACCTCGTACATACACGGCTCCGCTCCGTACACCTCGTACACAGTACTGCACTGCTACATCCCCCTCGTACACACACGGTTCCGCTCCGTACACCTCGTACACACACGGCTCTGCTCCGTACACCTCGTACACAGTACAGCACTGCTACATCCACCTCGTAAACACATGGCTCAGCTCCGTACACCTCGTACTCACACGGCTCCGCTCCGTACACCTCGTACACACACGGCTCCGCTCCGTACACCTCGTACACACACGGCTCCGCTCCGTACACCTCGTACATACACGGCTCCGCTCCGTACACCTCGTACACACACGGCTCCGCTCTGCACACCTCGTACACACACGGCTTCGCTCCATACACTTTTCACGCACGGCTCTGCTACATCCAACTTGTACACACTACAGCTCTGCTACATCCACATTGTAAACCCGTCCCGACCCCACAAACTTACCCTCAGTCATCCAGCACCATGACAACCATCACAGCAGTCCTGCACACAAGGAGGACACTGATCATGTGACCCTGACTCCTCCCCTCCTGTGACCTCATCACAGGTCCTGTGGGCACAGAAGAGTTCAGCATAGCAGCGTCATTGACAGCTGTGACATGCTGAGCTGTAAAGGCAAGGAATGGGTGCATGGGGGGCGTGGCAGCTCATCTCCCTGCGGGACATATAGTGTCCAGAGCGGGACAGCTGGAGGGGGGGTCAGATGTGACTGTATGAGGGATTAAGGAGAGCCCGCACCACACCACGTGTTATGAGTTCCGCTCTGCCGCCCCCTGGCTGCCGCCTGAGACAACAGGCTCAACTGCCTCCTTATAGCGGTGCCCCTGGGTCTGTAAGGCTGGCTTCACACATCCGGCGGGCGCCTTGCGCGCCCCCGGCATTTTCCCGCAGCGCCGCATCTGAAAATCTGATGCGCCGCATGCGGCTTTTTTCGCATTGACATGCATTAGCGCCGGATGGCGCCGCATGTCAATGCGTTGCATGCGGTTTTGTCCGGATGCGGCGCAAATGTACATTGCGGCGTCCGGAAAAAACGCTGCATGTAACGTTTTTTTTTTTTTTGCCGGATGGTTTCTTATCTCTCCAAGCATCAGAAACCATCCGGGCAAAAAAAACGCATTTTGGCGCCGGAAGTGTGAAAGCTTTTCACATGCGGCGCTGCGGTAAAATGCCGGGGGCGCCGCCAGGCGCCCGCCGGATGTGTGAAAGAGGCCTAAGTGATTCATACACTGATGAACAGGCTCCGTGCCAATTTGAATGAGTTCTTTGCAGGTTTTAGCACATTGAACCCTTATATAGCCTTTAAGAAAGCTATCAACCAAAGCAATCATTGAGCAGGTGAAATTTAACAAAGAATAATCATTTTAGCCATCCACCGACAGTTATCAGGAATGTAATTGTGTTTAAAGTTCTAAAAAATGGTCTATGTATGGCTACTTGGAAAACAATATTGGCCAATATGAACTAAAATGTGTATTTTTTTTGGGCATAACAATCAATCACCAATTATTCTCTCAATGGTTGTTCAACCATCAACTACTTCTATTTAATGTGTATGGCCATCTTTATGAGAGAAATACTGTATAAATTAAAGGAGTTGGCCCCTTGCAGAACATCTTCTTTGATAGGCTTTGATAGCTAAAAAAGTGATAAAAAATCAAGTTTTACTATCCCTGGTCCAGAACAAGCTCTTCGCCACTGCCACAGTTACTGTTGATTGGCTGCAGTGCTAAGCCAATCAGTAAGCTCAGTGGCTCCTGGCATCTACATGGAGAGAGCCGGTGACCTCATGGGTAAAGGAAAGATCTTAACCAAATATGTTGCTTCAGCTTGGGGCCTTAATTTAGCATATGTATGAGCTCGTAAAGTGATTTTACAACGGGCATAGTCGAATACCTGTGATCAACTGAGCAAGAAACATTTTGTATGAAGTTGGCCCTTTACTGCAGTATTCAATTATATTCTCATCCATGTGGCCATGCATGGTACTACAACTTAGCTCCACTCAGTTGAAAAGTGATGAGAACAGTTCTATTTGAATACTGCATTGAGCCATGGAGGTTCAGAAAAGCCATAAAAGCTCCATTTTCTGCTGATTAAACATTATGTGTTGGTCTAACTTTTATTGATCTCACATTGATGAACTAACAAAGGGTTAAAGCACTTGCCACTAATGTTATATCCTAGATAACCAAGTAATAATCAGCTAAATATATATGAATGAATGTCTGTCTGTCTATCTACATGACAGACCAACCATCTCTAAACAAACATTGGAATTGTTTAATTTGAAATGATCTATATAGAAAGTATTACTTAAGCTCCTGGGGTTTTCCCGTTTAAAAATGGTTTTTACTTTTACGTTCCTAGATTGCCTCTCGGGTTAGATATCCTGACTAGACCAAAGGTGCTTCCCTTTTTATTCTGCTCTCATGCTAAAGTTGTGCAGAAGGTCAGTTTCTAGAGCAGCAGAGGAAGGTGTGCAGAGTATCCTTTCTTGCCAAATAATGTCACTTGCGGTTGCATTTGAACCAGACTTATCAGCTTTGTACTTCATGTTTTCATGATTTCTGACAAACTGTAGCTGGGAAAAACATTGCTTTCTTTAACTTACCATATTTAACAAGGGATATCAGGAACACCGCA
>JARQOD010000005.1:304971655-305008797 GCA_033576555.1 Oophaga sylvatica
TTTTTTTTTTTTTGTTAAACAACATATCTTTATTTAGCTGTAAAAAACCGCATACAAAACCGCATGAGAAAAAAACGCATCAAAACCGCACCAAAAAACGCATCAAAACCGCGCCAAAACCGCGTCAAAACCGCGCCTGCGGTTTCTGCCAAGAGGTGCGGTTTTCGGCGCGGAAAAATCCGCAGGCAAATCCGCAATGTGTGCACAGGCTATAAGGTCCTTGGAAGGCATAAATCATGTGTTTGTTATGTGTAATGACCACACATGTATTTCTACATATAAATTAAGTCTCCTCTGAGACTTTTTTTTCCCTAAGTTAAACAAGCCCAACTTTCTAACTAGGCCTTCCTTTCCATGTAATAATCTAGATGCCAACCTTTAAACTGACTCTAAATTCCAAATATCTCTTTTAAAATGTGTAGACCAGAACTGGATCCCATATTTAAGATTTTGGCCTTACAAGTGATTTATAGAGGGGTAACAATTAGTGATGAGAGAACATGCTCGGATAAGGTGTTATCTGAGCATGCTCGGGTGTTACCCTCTCCTGTTCTGTAGACCCAAATATATTTCTATTCAATGCATATTTAGCAATACAATTTCTTAGGTGGATTACTCTACATTTTGCAACAATAAACCTCATCTGCCATGTGTTTACACGTGCAGACATATTATCTAGATTGTTCTGTAATATTAAACAGTCTAGCTCAGTTTTTATACTGCAGAATTTTGTGTCATCAGCAAAGACTGACACTATACTCTCAATCCCATGTACAAGGTCATTAATAAAGAGAATAAAAATAATTGGGCCTAATATTGATCCTTGTGTTTCCCACTGCTGACTTTATCTCCTTCAGACAATGTGCCATTTACAATGACTTTGTTACCTGTTCCTTAAAGGAAACTATCACTTGAAAAACCGCCGTTAACCTCTACACATGGGTTATTCTTAAATCAAGAGAACAATGAGTTATAGGTGAAATTTCAATAAAAAGTATAAGTTTATTTCAACAATAATAATAATATAAGACAAAACGTGAAATAATGAGCACTACCCAAAAATGGTGTAGGGGAAAAGGAGCATAATTACCACCTGCTGTAAGTAGTATACATATTACAGGCTAATGAGTCCCAAGGAAAAAACCCCATGTGAGTAACAATAATGTGAGAGAAGAAACTCCACAGTAACTAAATATAGGTGGGTTTAATAGGGATCATATAGCCAAAGAAACCCGGTAGTGAAAAAGCTCATGTCGCAATCATAGCGTGGTCATGGTGCCAAGGGAGAAAGGATTCTCCACACATAGAAAGTACACACTTACCGGTAAAATTATAGGAGGTCAGGCAGGAGGGGAGAATGCCCCCGAAGGATGTGTACATGGGTTATTCTGCAGGTAACAGTTAATAGTGTTCTGAACCCCGTTGCTGCAAGGAAATTAATTTTATTTCCCCAGTATCGTTCCGGTTTCAGTAGCGGGGCGCCCGCACAGGTTCAGTCATGTGCATAGTGAGCGACGAATGTAACCGTGTCCCGGACACTGACTGACAGCAGCTCAGTAGTAGGACTGGCTGCCAGTCAGTGCTAAGAAAGCCGTTACAGCCCCAGCTATCAATATACAGAACAGGGACTGAAACTTTGCCGGCGCCACCCGTGTGACTGAAATCCGAATGCTGCCAGGAGGCAGGGTCGGATTAAGAACATGATGGGCCTGGAGCTGAAGGGGCGGGCAAGGGGCGGGGCAAGGGGTGGACCAAACACGGCAATTCCTCTTACAGAGACCATGTGACACAGTGTCACATGATCGCTGTAACAGTGATGTTCAGGCCGCTCCAGACCAGAGGTTTGTGCTGAGTCTGCAGTCATTCTATGTGACACAGACCTGGTGAACCCCTTTAATGCTCCTAACAAATAAAGACATGAGAATTAGTCAATTTCACAAATAATATTTACATCCAGGTACCTTATAGATGACGCTGTCTCTGGAGTCGTTCTTCTTTTCTTCATCTGTCCAGATCCTATGATGAGTTTTCTCATCCACAGCCGTCTCTGCAGACCTCCATCTTCTCCGCTCTTCTGCACCAACTCTCCGCACGATGCCCTTAAAGACAGAAGAGTCATTATAATGCCCCTAAATAAAAATATCTGCAATATACTGTCGCCTCACACTATTCCCCTCCCTCCTCACACATCCCCCCTGTTCAGCATACTGTCTCCTCATATATTTACCCCCTCACTATACTGTCTGCTCACACATACCCGACTCCCCATACTGTGTCCACATACATTCACCCGTTCACCCATACATCTGCAACCATCCCCCATACTGTTTCCTCATACATACATACTCTTCAGTACCCTCAAATCCCCCCACACATATTAAATACCCCCATCCCCACTCCAAATCCCAGTCCCCACACATAAAATAGCCCCCCATCCCCACTCCAAATCCCCCCACACATAAAATAGCCCCCCATCCCCACTCCAAATCCCCCCACAAATAAATAGCCCCCCATTCCCTCTCCAAATCCCCCCACCATAAAATAGCCCCCCATCCCCACTCCAAATCCCCCCACACATAAAATAGCCCCCCATCCCCACTCCAAATCCCCCCACACATAAAACAGCCCGCCATCCCCACTCCAAATCCCCCCACACATAAAATAGTCCCCCATCCCCACTCCAAATCCCCAGCCCCCACACATAAAATAGTCCCCCATCCCCACTCCAAATCCCAGCCCCCACACATAAAATAGTCCCCCATCCCCACTCCAAATCCCCAGCCCCCACATATAAAATAGCCCCCCATCCCCAAATCCCCCCACACATAAAGTAACCCCCCATCCCCACTCTAAATTCACCCCCCCATACACACATACTCACACATTATGCCCCCCCCATCTTCGGTGGTATCTTCAGCTCCATAATGGAGCACACTTACCACCAGGGTTCCCCCACCTTGCCGCCGCCGGCCAGTGACGTCAGCAGCGTGATCACATGACCTGATCACGCTGCTGGCGTCGCTATGACCCGCAGTCAGAGCTTCAATTGTACTGGCGTCTATATAGACGCCAGTGCAATTGATCCCTGTGAGCAGGCACGCAGCAGCTTCTCTGCGCCGGCTGTCAGCTTGACAGCCGGCACAGGGAACCGCCGACTCTCAGGTTTAAAATAGTTCCGGATCGCCGCTCTCATTCTCCCCGGTTCGGGGAACCGGCTGCTTTTTGAACAACCGGTTCCATCGAACCGGGGAGAACCGGCTGAATCCCACCCCTGGATGGGCCTATCTCTAACAAGGGGCCTGGAGCTGCAGCTCCATCAGCCCCTACGTTAATTCGGCCCTGCCAGGAGGTATAAAGTTAACTTCCTCCCGGCAGCAGTGCTCTAAGTGCTGGTGCTGGACAAGTTCAGAATACTAATAACCTGGAGATTAATCCCATATCTTCTGGTTAATAGCTTTTTGTCACAACAGAATCTCTTTAACCAGTTTTCTGCCCATCTGCATTAAGTTTCCCCTACTCCCTGCTTGTGAAGTTAATCCAAAAACAAAAATTTGAGAATTGCAAAAAAATGCAATAAATAGCAATCAAAATATAGCGCAATAAAAACTACAGCTCAATGTAAAAAAAAACAAGCCCCCAGATAAGACCATTGATGCAAGAATAAAAAAAGTTAAATTTTTCACAAAATGTTACACAAACCTATTTTATTCACAAACTTTTGAATTATTTGTATCGTTAAAGGAATACCCTGCGAACGACTGATATACTGTGGTTCACTGTGTTATACCGAGGCTAGGGCGTAAGAGCTCGGAACATAAAACAGAGAGTTTCTTGTGGGTGTTCATTAAATCATGCACTGCCCCCTTAAGCCCCAGACTGGATATGACATATAGTAACTGGACAGTTAAATTAATTGCCATAAATTTAATATAAATTAATATAATGACACCTAAAAACTGAATTGTTTTTCTCGTGAAAATATGTCACACACCTGTCTTGGGTATGGGCTCTGCTTTGTTCATTCAAGTCCGCTGAACTGTTGTTGTGCTCAACTTCGGGCCTTGCAGGTTGCCCGGCGGGTGATATTGTGTAGCCCTGGTGGTAGGCACACGCAGTACCCTGGAGAGTGTATGGAGAGGCAGCGGCTTAATGCTCAATATGCATTCACTCTACACACACTAGACACACCCTTAGGGTAGTGGAGTGTACTCTAGGGAGTGGTCAAGAAGGTATGTGTAGGAGTGATTTTAGTCAGTTAGTCTAGTTCCTGTCTTCGGGCAGTAAGGACGTGAAGAGTCTGCGTCTGGACTACAGTGAAGGAGTCTAGATTGCTATCTCATCAGCTTGGAAAGTGGAGTCTGGTATAGGTGTTGGAATACACCTTAGTCTGGTCAGAGCTGTGTCATCTCCTCAGCATACATTGAAGGAAAGAACAGTTGTAACCCAGAAAGTCTTCAGCATTCCTGTCTAGAGGACGGTATCAGTACAGTGACGTGCTCCTGCCTGTGATAACTGAGCATCTGTGGCTAACTTGATTGGAAGGAAAAGGAAAGAAGTGACTGCTCGACCCTTGGCTAGTAAGAGTGCTTATGTTACCAGCGTGGACAAGGCGAAAGGCAAGTGGATTTATAAGATTTGTGCTTAACGGATTGCAGAAGTCCAGCACGTTACTACCGGTCACTGGGGACCGAAGAGTCACTGTTGTTTTCAGGCACAGAGACAGGAAAACCAGGAATCTACCGGACCCTAGGTCGCGGCAGACAAGCCCCTTATAGTCAGTACGTAGCTGGGGTCAGGGGGAGTGAAGACTTTGGAGTTCTGCAGGACCACGTAAGAATTCAGCTCCTTCACAGGAAGGCCCCTAACACAAAGCTGACTGGGCAGGTACAGCAAACATTGCTGAAGATTAGAGGGAACTACGCTTCAGCTGGTTGTCCTCGTTATATTGGAGTTAAAGGAGGCCCCTAACTTGTCCAGCTGCTGCCTCAAAATACACTCTCCGTGGATCAGCCTCCCTGGGACCTGCCTTAACATCTTGCAAGTAAAGGTATGGAAAGACGCTGACCGTGTGAGACTGTGTTCTTTAACCGCACTCGACTTCACTACTCACATAGACTTTGAGGGACCAGTCCCACCTGTAGGGGACCCGACATCTAGCTGCCTCACCATCCCCTCAGAGATCTACAGCAGCGCTGGTACTAATTACCAGAATACTACAGGTGGCGTCACGAACTGTACATAATCAATCCCCTGTAAATATATCCCCAACATACGCCAGACCGCCCGGGCCACAGACCGAGCCACAGCTACCTGTGACAAGAATCCCCATAGACTTCCATGGGCTCGGCTCTGAGTACCCCATTGCCCTGGTAACCCACAATTGTGGTGGCGGGTCGACACAACTACTTGGCGTCACGAACAGGATACGAAACTCGCGAAATTGCGAGCCCTGCGTGCCTAAGAACTTGTTTTTGTGAAAAGGACTGTTTGCACTTTTGGCGCCAAAATCGCCATTTTTGTCGCCATATTCGCGCCCTCAGGCGCTGGAGAAGAAGGTGGGCGTACCTTCGTGGCGTCTACCCCCCTGTGGCGCGAAGAAAATGCCTGCCCTCTCAAAGTGCTACTATAACATGCGGTCCTGCCCTACAGCAAGGGAGGTCCGCCTCCTCTTCACCTTCCCTGCGAGGAGGAGGAGACGCAAACCCCACCTCCACGGAAGAGACCGGATGTCTCCGCGGAAAGAAGAGAGAATCTTCTGGAAAATGATGAGGCAGGACGTGTGCAGCCGAGTGGGGCAGCGGAGGAAGGCAGGCCCCGGGCCCCCGTCAAGCTGCCATCGGCATCGGAGACTTATGCAATCCTGCACCTGCAACAGGCGTTGTTAGAGCTTCAGGAGGAGAACGCACGCCTAAAGATGTTCCAACCTGGCCTGGAGGAGATTGAGAGACGCCGCTGTAACCTGCTGAAGTGGCAATTGACAAACACGGCGTCCCCTCCCCTCAATGAACCCCCACGATTCCAAAAACCGAAGAGTCTGCTGCTCAAGGCGAAGGAGCAACCGGAGGCTGCCCCCGAAAGTACCGTTCCCGATCCCACTGGTGAAGCGGTGGATGCGGAGGAGGTTGAGGAGGTACAGCCAATCCCGGAACGCCCGCCCGGCCAAGAGGCCGCAGCAGATTATCGGTCCCCGGCAGGGACACCGGAGGGGTCCTGTCCGTCACTACCAGATGTGGACTGGGACGAAATGGCGCGCCTGGATGACGTCGCCTACACCGCCCAGTGGGAGCAAGAATGGCGGAGTCGTGAGAAAAAGAGGCGCCAGCAGGAGGAAGAGCGGGAAATCCAGAAGAACCGTCAGCAACAGTATGCCGAGCTGATTGCCGACAAGGAGACTGTCCGTCGCGACAAAGGTACCTTACGGGAACCGCGGCGGCGGGGGTGTGTGGCTGAGTTCCAGCTCCGGAAGGGCTGGGGCTTTATTCGTGAACCGGGCCTCTACCCAGCGGTCTTCGTCAGCAGGCGTGACGTGGAATCTCACCTGCCACAAGGCCATCCCGGGAGGGACTTAGTAAACGGCGATATAGTCACCTATACGCGGCATTGGGGAATGAAGGGTGGTATGCCCTGAACGTCGCCATCGTCCGCGACCCCGTCCCAGACGCCGGTACCGACACCATTACCGCAGCGTCCCCGGTTCCAGCTCAAGCAGCATCCGGCCGTGCCCCAGCATCGCCCCCTTTAAAGTCATCGCAACTAGCGACCCAGAGTGCATCACGAATTAAAGTCACCTCTTCATCGCCACATGCGACCCAGTCTAGATCGCAATCCCTAACGCGGTCTATATCATTAACAGTAATTGAGACGCAATCGGTGTCATGTGGAGAGACTGTACCAGTTGCGCCCCTGGAGGTTCGCACCAGAACTGTCGCAACCCAGACCCTGATCGCAGCACATGATTTGCTGGTCTTGGGATCAAGGGCTCATTGCATCGTTCCAGCCCCCGGGGTGGAAAATGTAGTGGAAAAAGTATTTGCAGAAAATGAATAAATAGTAAAGAGTTGGTGAGATCCATATCGGGTCTACCATCAGTACTATAGCAGAAAGTTTAAAATGTTTTTGAAAAAAAAAGTTTTGCACAAGTTATATATAATGAATATATATTTCTAGTTATAGAATGCCCGGCTGGGTAATTAGTAAATGATAGATGATAATTGATAATTGATATATGATAAACAGTTGCACTTTGATAATGTGATTTATTATGTCTTTCTTTACAAATGGACTTTTGAGGTTAAGGACTATGCTAACCCGGAACTTTCTTGTACATAGTTGCGCTTCGGTGCCCTATCTTGGTTTTACAAAAACCATCCATAACTACCTCTGAAAAACAAAACCCGTATGGTGTGGCACTGAGTGAGGTCTGCAATCGGACGTCCTGCAGCCCACCCAGGACCCACGTTGAAGGTTTGGTGCGGGTCCTTCACAAGTATATTGTAAATTTATTTATTGAATGACATTTGATACTATTTGTATTTTTGTATTAAAGTTTGTAACGTTCAAGGTGATCTCACCTCCCGGATGGGAAGATGTTATTATTATTGTTATTGTATAAATAAAATGTCTTTTGTATTTCACAGCCCGGGAGTGCTGTCGTTTACCATGGGGGAATGTGTAGCCCTGGTGGTAGGCACACGCAGTACCCTGGAGAGTGTATGGAGAGGCAGCGGCTTAATGCTCAATATGCATTCACTCTACACACACTAGACACACCCCTAGGGTAGTGGAGTGTACTCTAGGGAGTGGTCAAGAAGGTATGTGTAGGAGTGATTTTAGTCAGTTAGTCTAGTTCCTGTCTTCGGGCAGTAAGGACGTGAAGAGTCTGCGTCTGGACTACAGTGAAGGAGTCTAGATTGCTATCTCATCAGCTTGGAAAGTGGAGTCTGGTATAGGTGTTGGAATACACCTTAGTCTGGTCAGAGCTGTGTCATCTCCTCAGCATACATTGAAGGAAAGAACAAGTTGTAACCCAGAAAGTCTTCAGCATTCCTGCTTAGAGGACGGTATCAGGTACAGTGACGTGCTCCTGCCTGTGATAACTGAGCATCTGTGGCTAACTTGATTGGAAGGAAAAGGAAAGAAGTGACTGCTCGACCCTTGGCTAGTAAGAGTGCTTATGTTACCAGCGTGGACAAGGCGAAAGGCAAGTGGATTTATAAGATTTGTGCTTAACGGATTGCAGAAGTCCAGCACGTTACTACCGGTCACTGGGGACCGAAGAGTCACTGTTGTTTCAGGCACAGAGACAGGAAAACCAGGAATCTACCGGACCCTAGGTCGCGGCAGACAAGCCCCTTATAGTCAGTACGTAGCTGGGGTCAGGGGGAGTGAAGACTTTGGAGTTCTGCAGGACCACGTAAGAATTCAGCTCCTTCACAGGAAGGCCCCTAACACAAAGCTGACTGGGCAGGTACAGCAAACATTGCTGAAGATTAGAGGGAACTACGCTTCAGGCTGGTTGTCCTCGTTATATTGGAGTTAAAGGAGGCCCCTAACTTGTCCAGCTGCTGCCTCAAAATACACTCTCCGTGGATCAGCCTCCCTGGGACCTGCCTTAACATCTTGCAAGTAAAGGTATGGAAAGACGCTGACCGTGTGAGACTGTGTTCTTTAACCGCACTCGACTTCACTACTCACATAGACTTTGAGGACCAGTCCCACCTGTAGGGGACCCGACATCTAGCTGCCTCACCATCCCCTCAGAGATCTACAGCAGCGCTGGTACTAATTACCAGAATACTACAGGTGGCGTCACGAACTGTACATAATCAATCCCCTGTAAATATATCCCCAACATACGCCAGACCGCCCGGGCCACAGACCGAGCCACAGCTACCTGTGACAAGAATCCCCATAGACTTCCATGGGCTCGGCTCTGAGTACCCCATTGCCCTGGTAACCCACAATTGTGGTGGCGGGTCGACACAATATCATCCCCCTAGGCTTTTTACGGCCCACTAAGAAACACTCCTGTGTCATAGCATTAAGACTCTAGTGTTTGTTGGAGCCCAAAATTTGTACTCCAACTCTGATCCTGCACTTACCCTTGCTTCATTCCAATGCACTTGTACTTCTGGTCATGAGTAACCTGTGTGTGCGGAGTCCCAGATTCCCGCGTGCCTTACCTGCCTGCTGCACTGTTGCCAGTGTGGGTTTGGAGGATCCATCTCAACAGGTGAGCCGAAACACAATGAAAACTAAATTTAGAAACTGTTCATGTAATATTTTATAGAGGGTTGCATTTATAAAAATCTAATTTTAACTAAGCTAAATATTTCATACTTTTAATATCATTGTTAGTTTAGTCTGTTTAGTATTATTGTAAGTTACCAGGTTTGTATATACCACCAATTAGATATCTTGGACCTGCTGCTTGTGTATTTATTTTGAAAATCCATGCAAGACAGGCCATCAAAGGGAAGCTATCACCAGAAAATGACCTACTGTTTAAGTTAAGTTTTTGTGCTGCATGTGAATTTTTTAAAATATAGACAATGATTTTTTTAGCATCACAATCATTATTAAAGAGGATCTTTCAACAAATTTTTCATCTTGATCTTGACACACCAAGCTAAATATTCAGATCAAGAAGGGGTTGTCTTAGTAGTGGACAACCCCTTTAAGTCCAAGTGGCTGTCAACAGATACTTTTCACTGGAATCCTGTTAGGAATACATGTTGTGGACGCAATCACCCTCCTCTGGTTTCCAGACTGCTCCGCCGGTATGTCCGCACTGGGGGCAGAGCTATTACGCACTTGGGTAGTGCAACTACTCACGGTGGTGCCTTGTGTGTGGAAATGGTGAGCGATGTGGGAACACGGGATGCCGTGCTTCCCACTTAACTTGCGGCCCAGGAGAAATGGGACGCTGTGTCTCCCACTTGCCAGGCAGCACAGGAAGCTGCCTCGCCTGGAGTTAACCATTGGGGAGAATGTGTGCACCCTGCTGTACAGGTGAGCAGGGAGTGGCTCCCTGGAAATGACTAGGAGGAATACATCACTTGATTGTTATCCTTAAAATTTTGGCTGCCTGTTGAAGGCCTAGTCCTAATCCAGTTCAATGCTGTTTATTCTGTTCCCTTGCGTAGTGGTATGGTGAGTGTTTTCTGGTTGGGTTTTGGTTGTTTCTCAGTAGTTGCTAATGGTCGTTATTGGTTTTCTTTATTAACTATTGTCCTGGGGTTCCCTTTGGTTTTCAGTAGGGTTTTATGCTGCTATCTTTGGATTTACTCTTGTACCTGACTAAAATCATGCAGGTCACCAGACGCCAGTTATCCTGAAACAGCAGTCTGGGAAGGGCTCTGTAAAGCCCCCCTCGTCTGTGGAAGTGGGTGAAGAATATCCAGGCACTAAAGGACTTGCCTAGCAGTGGTGGCTTGTGTAAAGTGCGTCTGTGACTGCACTTTTGCTGGTCCGATGCAAGTCGCTACACAGTAGTTATTCCTGAGCACAACAAAGCCTGAAATATTTTCTTCCTGTATGAGTTGCTATCTGATAACACCCACTTGGACTTAACAAAAGTTAGTTAGCTCATTAGGTGCCAAATACTTTATTTGCTAGTATCTCTGCAATGGAGAGGCGAAATAAAATAAACAAAAATACATTTTGACTTTTCAGATCAAAATTAAAGAAACATTTTTTGAATTCCTTGACAAAATATAGGGTTGCACTCTGACAATTGTGTACATGTGTTATTTCCTGAGACAAAAGCAGGTATGAGTCTAAAAAGCCCCAGTGGAAAGTGTTCAAATTGTAAGATTTCTTTTTTTATTTCTAATACAAATTGTGCTTTGCAAAAAAGAAAACACAACACAAATATCTGAATGAAACAATAGGTCATTTTCTAATGATGACTTTCATTTAAACCACTTATGAAATTTTATGAATAATTGTCGCCTGTCCCTCCTCCCGCTGAGGTCTAAGATTCCTCAGAACAAGCTGTAGCTATCAGTCCGATTGGAGATTAAATAAGCTTGGACTTATGAGCTCTTTGACTCTTTTATCTGGACTTATAAAATTTTCATCTTAAAGGTTTGTTCACTACATGGACAATTCCTTCTTAAAGAATCACTTCCATCAATTTTTTTATCCTCTTATTATATTGTAATCATCATATTATATGGCACTGTGTACTTATAATTGTTCATTTTAACTGTCTACCTATTTAATTGTTCTCTTTTTAATTAGGTCTATAACCTCACATGATTAAAAACTGACTAGCTGAATCCTTATAAGCTCTATGTAGAAAAGGAGGTAAATTTTCCCTGTATGATTCATAGGTCACTGCAAATGTCTAAAGTCCCCGTCACACACAGCATCTCGATTTCTCTTGACAATATGCCATAGATTCTCTATGGGGTTAAGGTCAGGCGAGTTTGCTGGCCAATCAAGCACAGTGATACTGTTGTTTATAAACCAGGTATTGGTAGTTTTGGCAGTGTGGACAGGTGCCAAGTCCTTCTGAAGAAGGAAATTTCCATCTCCAAAAAGCTTGTTGGCAGAGGGAAGCATGAAGTGCTCTAAAATTTCCTGGTAGACGGCTGCACTGACTTTGGTCTTGATAAAACACAGTGGACCTACACCAGCAGATGACATGGCTCCCCAAACCATCACTGATTGTTGAAACTTCACACTAGACCTCAGGCTGCTTGGATTGTGTGCCTCTGCACTGTTCCTCCAGACTCTGGGACCGTGATTTCCAAATGAAATGCAAAATTTACTTTCATCTGGAAACAACACCTTGGATCACCAAGCAACAGTCCAGTTCTTTTTCTCCTTGGCCCAGCTAAGACGCTTCTGGTACTGTCTATTGGTCATGAGTGGCTTGACGTAAGGAATGCGACACTTGTAACCCATGTCCTGGATATGTCTCTGTGTGGTGGCTCTTGAAGCAATGACTCCAGCAGCAGTCCACTCCTTGCGAATCTCCCTCAAATTTTTTAATGGCTTTTCCTTAACAATCCTTTCAAGGCTACAGTTATCCCAGTTGCTCGTGCACGTTTTTCTAGCACACTTTTTCCTTCCACTCAACTTTCCATTAATATGCTTGGATACAGCACTCTGTGAACAGCCGGCTTCTTTAGTAATGACCTTTTGTGGCTTACCCTCCTTGTGGAGTATGTCAATGACTGCCTTCTGGACATCTGTAAAGTCAGCAATCTTCCCCATGATTGTGGAGCCTACTGAAACAGACCAAGGGACATTTTTAAATGCTTAGGAAGCCTTTGCCGGTGTTTTTTGTTAATTATTTTAATTTACTGAGATAATGACTTTTGGGTTTTCATTGGCTGTAAGCCATAATCATCATTAACAGAAATAAACACTTGAAATAGATCCATTTGTTTGTAATGACTCTATATAATATATAAGTTTCACTTTTTGTATGGAAGAACTGAAATAAATTAACTTTTTGATGATATTCTAATTTTTTGAGAAGCACCTAATATCACGAACACTGCACTGCACTTGCTCACTGAGCCAGTGCGCGTGTCCTGAATAAGACAGACTGCACTCAAAGATACCTGTGGAGCGGGGCAGTAGCGGTGAAGATGCGTGCTTCAGACTAACAGGACCCGAAGCACGTGACTGCCAAGGGGCGGCGCCGGCCACAGGTCTCTCAGAGGGAGCAGTAACAGATAGAGAATGCTTCAAGCCAGAGGACCTGAAGCGCGTGACTGCTGGTGGGCGTGGCCTAAGCTCCGAGAGCTAGGAGCAGAAGGAAAACTCCTAGAAGGGTAACTACGGGACAGAGTTACCAAGGGGCATAGACAAAACGGATCGTCAGGATAGCCAGGTCATACACAGAGGGAGCAACGCAGTACAAGAGGAGCAGGCAGAGAATAACCAGAACGTAGCCAAGGGATCAGAAAACCAGAACGGGCAAATACACAGTACCAAGACAGTAGACAAACTCACAACGAAGAGACGGACCGGGTCAAAACCAAACAAGCAACAAGATCAGGCACAAGGCACAGGCACACAGGAGGTGAACTAACTTAGCCGAGGGCAGGAGTATAACTGACACCAGACCTAGATCAATTGGCAACTAAATAGCCTCCCTCTGCCAGAGAGAGGCTGAAACCATTAACCCCAGTCTGGCCAGGACGGGACAAAGACAAAACCCCGTCCTGGGTCATGACACCTGTAGATTGTGAGTCCCAATGAGGACAGTGATGATGATGTCTGTAAAGTGCTGTGGAATCAATTGCACTGTATAAGTGAGTAAATAAATAAATATGGATTTTCAAAGTAAATGCATGACTATATGCATAAATAAGAGATCTACTTAATAAAGTGTTCAGTTTGTATTGTGGAACCTGGTAACTGTTTAAAACTTATACAGATTAGTTACAAATCCATAAATATACACGTTTAGAGAAACAAGAACAATTACATTTAAGGAACCATCATTAAACATAAATCAGATTTATGTGACAGGTGTAATTTGCTAATGCTTATTGTTTTATTGGTTGTCCCTGTCATGACCCAGGACGGGGTTTTGTCTTTGCCCCGTCCTGGTCAGACTGGGGTTAATGGTTTCAGCCTCTCTCTGGCAGAGGGCGGCTATTTAGTTGCCAATTGACCTAGGTCTGGTGTCAGTTATACTCCTGCCCTCGCTGAGTTAGTTGACCTCCTGTGTGCCTGTGCCTTGTGCCTGATCTTGTTGCTTGTTTGGTTTTGACCCGGTCCGTCTCTTTGTTGTGAGCTTGTCTACTGTCTTGGTACTGTGTATTTGCCCGTTCTGGTTTTCTGATTCCTTGGCTACGTTCTGGTTATTCTCTGTCTGCTCCTCTTGTACTGCGTTGCTCCCTCTGTGTATGACCTGGCTATCCTACTATCCGTTTTGTCTATGCCCCTTGGTAACTCTGTCCCATAGTTACCCTTCTAGGAGTTTTCCTTCTGCTCATAGCTCTCTGGAGCTTAGGCCACGCCCATCAGCAGTCACGTGCTTAAGGTCCTCTGGTCTGAAGCATTCTCTGTCTGTTACTGCCTTCTCTGAGAGACCTGTGGCCGGCGCCGCCCTTGGCAGTCATGTGCTTCGGGTCCTGTTAGTCTGAAGCACGCATCTTCACCGCTGCTGCCCCGCTCCACAGGTATCTTTGAGTGCAGTGAGCAAGTGCAGTGCGGTGTTCCTGATAGTCCCTATGTTGAATATTGGTAATTGTTAAAGAAAGCAATGTTTTTCAGCTACAGTTTGTCAGAAATCATGAAAACATGAAGTACAAAGCTGATAAGTCTGGTTCTACTGCAACCGCAAGTGACATTATTTGGCAAGGAAAGGATACTCTGCACACCCTTCCTCTGCTGCTCTAGTAACTGACCTTCTGCACAACTTTAGCATGAGAGCAGAATAAAAGGGAAGCACCTTTGGTCTAGTCAGGATATCTAACCCGAGAGGCAATCTAGGAACGTAAAAGTAATACCATTTTTAAACTGGAACCCCAGGAGCTTAAGTAATACTTTCTATATAGATCATTCTCAAATTAAACAATTCCAATGTTTGTTTAGAGATGGTTGGTCTGTCATGTAGATAGACAGACAGACATTCATTCATATATATTTAGCTGATTATTACTTGGTTATCTAGGATATAACATTAGTGGCAAGTGCTTTAACCCTTTGTTAGTTCATCAATGTGAGATCAATAAAAGTTAGACCAACACATAATGTTTAATCAGCAGAAAATGGAGCTTTTATGGCTTTTCTGAACCTCCATGGCTCAATGCAGTATTCAAAATAGAACTGTTCTCATCACTTTTCAACTGAGTGGAGCTAAGTTGTAGTACCATGCATGGCCACATGGATGAGAATATAATTGAATACTGCAGTAAAGGGCCAACTTCATACAAAATGTTTCTTGCTCAGTTGATCACAGGTATTCGACTATGCCCGTTGTAAAATCACTTTACGAGCTCATACAATATGCTAAATTAAGGCCCCAAGCTGAAGCAACATATTTGGTTAAGATCTTTCCTTTACCCATGAGGTCACCGGCTCTCTCCATTAGATGCCAGGAGCCACTGAGCTTACTGATTGGCTTAGCACTGCAGCCAATCAACAGTAACTGTGGCAGTGGCGAAGAGCTTGTTCTGGACCCAGGGATAGTAAAACTTGATTTTTTATCACTTTTTTAGCTATCAAAGCCTATCAAAGAAGATGTTCTGCAAGGGGCCAACTCCTTTAATTTATACAGTATTTCTCTCATAAAGATGGCCATACACATTAAATAGAAGTAGTTGATGGTTGAACAACCATTGAGAGAATAATTGGTGATTGATTGTTATGCCCAAAAAAAATACACATTTTAGTTCATATTGGCCAATATTGTTTTTCCAAGTAGCCATACATAGACCATTTTTAGAACTTTAAACACAATTACATTCCTGATAACTGTCGGTGGATGGCTAAAATGATTATTCTTTGTTAAATTTCACCTGCTCAATGATTGCTTTGGTTGATAGCTTATCTTAAAGGCTATATAAGGGTTCAATGTGCTAAAACCTGCAAAGAACTCATTCAAATTGGCACGGAGCCTGTTCATCAGTGTATGAATCACTTAGGCCTCTTTCACACATCCGGCGGGCGCCTGGCGGCGCCCCCGGCATTTTACCGCAGCGCCGCATGTGAAAAAGCTTTCACACTTCCGGCGCCCAAAATGCGTTTTTTTGCCGGATGGTTTCTGATGCTTGGAGAGATAAGAAACCATCCGGCAAAAAAAAAAAAACGTTACATGCAGCGTTTTTTCCGGACGCCGCAATGTACATTTGCGCCGCATCCGGACAAAACCGCATGCAACGCATTGACATGCGGCGCCATCCGGCGCTAATGCATGTCAATGCGAAAAAAGCCGCATGCGGCGCATCAGATTTTCAGATGCGGCGCTGCGGGAAAATGCCGGGGGCGCCGCAAGGCGCCCGCCGGATGTGTGAAGCCAGCCTTACAGACCCAGGGCACCGCTATAAGGAGGCGAGTTGAGCCTGTTGTCTCAGGCGGCAGCCAGGGGGCGGCAGAGCGGAACTCATAACACGTGGTGTGGTGCCGGGCTCTCCTTAATCCCTCATACAGTCACATCTGACCCCCCCTCCAGCTGTCCCGCTCTGGACACTATATGTCCCGCAGGGAGATGAGCTGCCACGCCCCCCATGCACCCATTCCTTGCCTTTACAGCTCAGCATGTCACAGCTGTCAATGACGCTGCTATGCTGAACTCTTCTGTGCCCACAGGACCTGTGATGAGGTCACAGGAGGGAGGAGTCAGGGGTCACATGATCAGTGTCCTCCTTGTGTGCAGGACTGCTGTGATGGTTGTCATGGTGCTGGATGACTGAGGGTAAGTTTGTGGGGTCGGGACGGGTTTACAATGTGGATGTAGCAGAGCTGTAGTGTGTACAAGTTGGATGTAGCAGAGCCGTGCGTGAAAAGTGTATGGAGCGAAGCCGTGTGTGTACGAGGTGTGCAGAGCGGAGCCGTGTGTGTACGAGGTGTACGGAGCGGAGCCGTGTATGTACGAGGTGTAGGGGGGTACGGGCGGAGCCGTGTGTGTACGAGGTGTACGGAGCGGAGCCGTGTGGTGTACGAGGTGTACGACGAGCGGAGCCGTGTGTGTACGAGGTGTACGGAGCTGACGATGTAGGTTATACGAGGTGGATGTAGCAGTGCTGTACTGTGTACGAGGTGTACGGAGCAGAGCCGTGTGTGTACGAGGTGTACGGAGCGGAACCGTGTGTGTACGAGGGGATGTAGCAGTGCAGTACTGTGTACGAGGTGTACGGAGCGGAGCCGTGTATGTACGAGGTGTACGGAGCCGTGCGTGTACGAGGTGTACGGAGCGGAGCCGTGTGAGTATGAGGTGTACGGAGCGGAGCCGTGTGTGTACGAGGTGGATGTAGCAGTGCTGTACTGTGTACGAGGTGTACGGAGCGGAGCCGTGTGTGTACGAGGTGTACGGAGCGGAGCCGTGTGTGTACGAGGTGGATGTAGCAGTGTTGTACTGTGTACGAGGTGTACGGAGAAGAGCCGTGGGTGTACGAGTTGTACGTAGCGGAGCCGTGTGTGTACAAGGTGGATGTAGCAGTGCTGTACTGTGTACGAGGTGTATGGAGCGGAGCCGTGTGTGTACGAGGTGTACGGAGCGGAGCCGTGTGAGTACGAGGTGTACGGAGCAGAGCCGTGTGTGTAAGAGGTGGATGTAGCAGTGCTGTACTGTGTGCGAGGTGTACGGAGCAAAGCTGTGTGTGTACGAGGTGTACGTAGCGGAGCTGTGTGTGTACGAGGTGTATGGAGCGGAGCCTTGTGTGTACGAGTTGAATGGAGCGGAGCCATGTGTCTGTACGAGGATTACGGAGCCGAGCCGCTCGTGTACGAGGTTTACGGAGCTGAGCCGCACGTGTACGAGGTTTACGAAGCGGAGCCGTGTGTACGAGGTGGAGATAGCAGTGCTGTGTGTGTACGAAACGGAGCCCTGTGTGTGCGAAGTGTACGGAGTTGAGCCGCTCAGCTCCGTACACACAGGGCTCCGTGCTTGAGCAATGTGTGTACAGAGTGGAGCAGAGCCGTGTGTGTATGGAGTGGAGCCTTGTGTGTATGTAGCGGAGCTGTGTGTGTACAAGATGTACGGAGCAGAGCCACGTGTGTACGAGGTGTATGCTGCAAAGCCGCATGTGTACATGGTTTACGGAGTGGAGTCGTGTGTGTACAAGGTGTACAAAGCGTGGCTGCGTGTGTATAAGGTGTACGGAGTGGAGCCATGTGTATACTGAGTGGAGCCTTGTGTGTGAGGTGGACGGAGCGGAGCCGTTTGTGTACGAGGCATACAAAGCGGAACCATGTGTGTATGAGGTGTGCAGAGCCGTGCGTGTACAAGGTGTATAGTGGGAAGCATTCATACCTCCCAAGCATCCTGAATTCAGCGGGACACTACCGATTTTGAGGGAGCTTTTCCCGTGGACACAGGAGTACATGCCGGAGCCCCGAGGAGCACTTTAAAACTCGCACGTGATGTTCCACCAGAAGTGATGTGCTGGAAGATGACCGGAAATTAGGTAATTCCAGGAGGAGATTGTGACGGAACCATGGAGGCACTTCAGGGAATGCTTCAGATCCATTACCGTGTCCTCGCCTTGGAATCGGGGATGTCGGCCATGTGAGCGGATCATGATATGTCCTGCACCGGGAGGCTCAGGTGGGCACTACAATGGGAGCCAGGCTGCTATAGTATCTTTATAGAATCTTTGTTTCTTTCTCTCTGTTCTTTCTTTCTTTCTCTCTGTTCTTTCTTTCCCATCTTTCTTTCTCTCTGTTCTTTTTCTTTCTTTCTCTCTGTTCTTTCTTTCCCCTCTTTCTTTCTATCTCTCTGTTTCTTTCTTTTTCTCTATCTCTCTGTTCTTTCCCCTCTTTCTTTTCCTCTCTCTCTGTTCTTTCCCCTCTTTCTTTCTTTCTTTCTGTTCTTTTTTCTTTCTCTCTGTTCTTTCTTTCCCCTCTTTCTTTCTCTCTCTCTGATCTTTCTTTCTTTCCCATCTTTCTTTCTCTCTGTTCTTTTTCTTTCTTTCCCCTTTCTTTTTCTCTTTCTTTCTTTCTCTCTCTTCTTTCTTTCCCCTCTTTCTTTCTCTTTCTCTCTGTTCTTTCTTTCTTTCCCCTCTTTTTTTCTCTCTGTTTCTTTTTTCTTTCCCATCTTTTTCTCTCTCTGTTCTTTTTCTTTCTCTCTGTTCTTTCTTTCCCCTCTTTCTTTCTATCTCTCTTCTTTCTTTCTCTTTCTTTCTCTGTTCTTTCTTTCTCTCTGTTCTTTATTTCTCTCTCTTTCCCCTCTTTCTTTCTTTCTGTTCTTTCTCTCTCTCTCTCTCTCTGTTCTATCTGTTTTCTTTATTTCTCTTTCTCTCTCTGTTCTTTCTTTCCCATCTTTCTTTCTCTCTATCTCTCTGTTCTTTCTTTCTCTCTTTGTTCTTTCTTTCCCCTATTTCTTTTTTTCTTTTTTTTTTTTTTCTGTCCCCTCTTTCTTTTTCTGTTCTTTCTTTCTTTCTTTCTTTCTTTCTCTCTGTTCTTTCTTTCCCGTCTTTTTTAATTTCTCTCTCTGTCCTTTCTTTCTTTCTCTGTTCTTTCTTTCCCCTCTTTGTTTTTTTTCTCTCTCTCTGTTCTTTCTTTTCCCTTTCTTTGTTTATTTATTTCTCTCTCTACTTTCTCTCTGTTCTTTCTTGCTTTCCCCTCTTTCTCTCTCTCCTTTCTCTCTGTTTTCTTTTTTCTCTCTATGTTCTTTCTTTTACTCAGTACCAGTGTGCCCATAGTACCAGTCACTGTGCCCTCAGTACCAGTCAGTGTGATCACCAGTGCTAAATGGGTGTGGTCGGGGCGTGGACATGGGTGTGACTAGTTGTGAAATGGGTGTGGTCGGGCGTGGCCTAAAATTTGACGCGGCTGTCATGTGTGCATTGCCACGAAGATCGTCGCGGTTGCACATTTTGACTTCTCACAGCTGAGCTGCTGTTTCTTTGTGTTTGGCAGCTAGGGAGTTAATTCTGTCTGTGCTCGGTGCTGGGACTGGGTGCAGTTTCTCCCGGCTGCAATTGATTATTTGTTGATTGGTTTCCTTTAAATTCCTGGTTGTCTGCTTGGGGAGTTGCCAGTGAAACCTTCATGCAGACCACAGATAGGAATGAATCTGTATAGACTTTAGTTGTGAGCTCCTTAGTTGTTCCAAGCTCAACTTGGTTAGAGTTTATTTCCCAGACCATTTATGTTCCTTTGGTGTTTGAGTGTGTATGCAAGCGAGTGTTATCCTGTCTGTCTTATATGTCTAATCTGTGTATTTAGCTGAGATCAGCCCATATCCCTTTGGTGGTAGTCAGGATCCTTCTTAGGACTGATTACAGGGTTCAGGGTCTGATAGGAGACAGGGTTAGGTTGGTGACTTGGACCTCTGAACCATTATCAGTACCTCCAAGGTGAGGGATTAGTTAGGACCCCAGTTTAGGGTCAGGTTAGATCCCGGTCCACCTCTTTCCTGTTTCAGCTCATCAAGTCCTCAAGATTAACCCTGAGTTCAGCAGATATCGTGTCAGGTAAATCTATTCTATACTTACATGCTGATGTTGCTATACTAGTTGTTGTATAGAGTGTTGTTCCTGTATTAATAGTTTACTGACATTGTATACATATCATTAGACAGCGTGATATTTTCACTGGCCATAAAAATTATCTCCAGTTACCATGGATCCAGTAGCCCAGCTGGCTCTGCAGTTGCAGGGATTATCCATGGAGCTGACGGACATTAAGTCCAAAGTTTTGTCTCCCCTGGAGCAAACCAGAGTTGAACCTAAGGTTGCTCTCCCGGACAGGTTCACTGGTGGGCGAGACAAATTTTTCACCTTCCGGGAGGCATGTAAATTGTATTTTCGGCTTCGGCCTCGATCATCAGGGAGTGAGGAGCAGAGAGTGGGAATTGTTATCTCACTTCTGCAAGGGGACCCTCAATCCTGGGCATTTTCCCTTCCTCCGGGATCCCCGGCTCTACTGTCTGTAGATCAATTTTTACTGCCCTGGGATTGGTATATGATGACCCAGATCGGGTCTCTCTTGCTGAGACAAAATTACGTAAGATACAGCAGGGAGATCGTCCGGCAGAGGAATTTGCTTCTGAATTTCGTAGATGGGCCACAGATACTCAGTGGAATGACCCAGCTCTTAGGAGCCAGTTTTGTCATGGGCTTTCTGATAAATTAAAAGACGTTTTGGCTCAGTATGAGTCTCCTCCTTCTCTGGAGGCTGCTATGGCCTTAGCTATCCGTACTGATAGACGGCTTCGGGAGAGGGGTGAGGTAACCCCACTCCCTGTTGTTTCTCCACCTACCACTAAAGTCCCTTATGTTGAGGTTCCCCGTGTCTGTTCGGATGAGCCTATGCAGTTGGGAGGGACATCATTTCGTAGGAGGGGATTGGCGGTACGCCGCAGGACTAGAAGATGTTTTTTCTGCGGGAAAGAGGGACATTTTGTTGGAGAATGTCCATCCCGTGCCTTGTTGAGCCAAAAGTCACCGGAAAACTGTTAATCCCAGGTTGTGTGGTGGACGACAACCTGGGAGTATGTATTTCATCCGCCAGTTCTTCTTAGTTCCTTGTACCAGTGGAGGTGGTAGTTGGTACGAGAGTGGAGAGATTGTCTGTTCTTCTTGATAGTGGTTCCGGGGCTAATCTGGTTGACGCTCAGTTTGCTCAGGCTCAAGGTATGCATCTGAGTGTATTGGTCAAACCGATCCCTATATTCTCCATTGACGCCAGGCCTCTCGGCCAAGGTAGCTTTGTTCATGAGGTTCATAACATTGACCTTCGGGTAGGGGCAATACATAGGGAACAATTATCTTGTTATGTGTTGGAGGGTCTACCTACTCCCATTGTGTTGGGACTTCCTTGGTTGGTTAAACATAACCCTGTGATTAATTGGCAGTCCAGAGAAATAAGCCAATGGGGTGAGTTTTGCAAAAGCAACTGCATGAACACAGTCATCAGTGCGGTCGTGCCTAGTACATTGCCTCCTTTTTTGGAGGATTTTGGGGATGTTTTCTCTGAGGAGGGGTGTCAGGAGTTGCCTCCTCATCGCGTGTATGACTGCTCTATTAATCTCCTTCCTGATGCTAAGTTGCCTAAAGCTAGGTTGTATAATCTTTCTGGTCCTGAGAGGCAGGCTATGAAAGATTATATTTCTGAAAGTCTGGCCAAAGGGCATATTAGACCTTCATCTTCCCCAGTAGCCGCGGGGTTCTTCTTTGTGAAGAAGAAAGATGGAGGCCTACGCCCTTGCTTGGATTTCCGCGAACTTAATCGGATTACTGTTCGAGATCCGTATCCACTCCCTCTTATTCCTGATCTCTTCAATCAAATTGTTGGCGCCAAATGGTTTTCTAAATTGGATCTCAGGGGGCGTATAATCTGATTAGGATAAAAGAGGGGGATGAGTGGAAAACGGCGTTTAACACACCGGAGGGACATTATGAGAACCTAGTCATGTCTTTTGGTCTGACTACTGCACCAGCAGTATTCCAACATTTTGTTAATGACATTTTTCGTCACCTTGTGGGGCTGTTTGTGGTTGTATATTTGGACGACATTTTAATTTACTCGCCAGATCTTGTGTCTCATCAGGAGCATGTGAGACAGGTGTTGCAGATCTTGCGAGACAATAAATTATACGCCAAACTGGAGAAGTGTGTATTTGCCGTACAGGAACTTCAGTTTTTGGGTTTTTTGGTGTCAGCCTCCGGTTTCCGTATGGACCCTGAAAAGGTGAGAGCAGTGCTTGAATGGATCAGCCAGGGGATCTTAAGGCTCTGCAGCGTTTTTTGGGGTTTGCTAACTACTACCGGAAATTTATTTGTAATTTCTCATCTGTCGTCAAACCTCTCACTGACATGACAAGAAAAGGGACGGATTTTTCTAAATGGTCGGACAAAGCTTGCCAAGCCTTTTCCTCTTTGAAGAAATGTTTTGCTTCGGCACCCGTTCTCATCCAACCAGATGCATCTCAGCCGTTCATTGTGGAGGTGGATGCGTCTGACGTAGGGGTGGGTGCTATATTGTCCCAGGGTCCGTCCCCTGGTAAATGGCATCCGTGCGCTTTCTTTTCTAAGAAATTGTCGTCCGCCGAAAGGAATTATGATATCGGCAATAGGGAACTTTTGGCCATTAAGTTAGCTTTTGAAGAATGGCGTCACTTTTTGGAGGGGGCAGTCCACCCGGTTACCGTTATTACTGATCACAAGAACCTGTTGTATTTGGAATCCGCTAAGCGTCTGAATTCCAGACAAGCTGATGGTCGTTGTTTTTTACCAGGTTTAATTTTGTCGTCACTTATCGCCCGGGGTCTAAGAATGTAAAGGCTGATGCCTTGTCTCGCAGTTTCCCAGGGCCGGGAAAACGGATGACCCGATTCCTATCCTTCAGGAGGGGTGGTAGTGTCGGCTGTATTTTCTGAGCTTGAGGAGGAGGTGTTAGAGGCTCAGGGGACGCCCCTGCAGGACCTCCAGGGAGACTGTTTGTCCCAAATCTGTTGAGACAAAAGGTTATTGAGGCACATCATAATTCTGCTCTAGCAGGACATCCAGGGAGTAAGGCTACTTTAGATCTCCTTTCTCGCCGGTTTTGGTGGCCTAATGCTAATAAAGATGTTATAACTTTTGTCGCGTCATGTGGGGTGTGTGCTCGCTCTAAAACCCCTCATACCCGTCCGTCTGGGACCCTTTTACCCTTGAAACTTCCGGAGCGTCCATGGACTCATTTATCTATGGACTTCATTACGGACCTTCCTCCGTCGTCAGGGAATACTGTCATACTGGTGGTTGTTGACAGGTTCAGTAAGATGGCACATTTCGTTGCTCTTCCTGCACTCCCTAATGCTAAAACTCTGGCGCAGGTGTTCATTAGGGAGATCGTTAGACTTCATGGGTTGCCTTCTGATGTGGTGTCAGATAGGGGGTCTCAGTTTGTGTCCAAATTTTGGAGGGCATTTTGTTTACGTCGGGGGATGCAATTGTCATTTTCCTCGGCTTTTCATCCGCAGACCAATGGTCAGACAGAGCGTCTGAATCAGAGCTTAGAGACATATCTCCGGTGTTTTGTCTCAGAGAACCAAGAGGACTGGTCTTCTTTCTTGCCTCTGGCAGAGTTCGCTCTTAACAACAGGCGGAGCAAGTCCACTGGTAAGTCCCCGTTTTTTGGGGCATATGGTTTTCATCCCCAGTTTTGTACTTTCAATGGGGGGGGCCCTTCTGGGTTCCTGAGGAGGAGCGTTTCTCGTCGTCACTTGCTTCGTGTGGAGAGGTGTATTGAATAATCTGAGTGCGATGGGGAACCGTTACAAACGTATGGCTGATAGGAGGAGAGTTTCTGGTCCAGATCTGAATGTGAACGATCTGGTATGGTTGTCTACCAGGAATATAAAACTTAAAGTGCCCTCCTGGAAACTGGGTCCCAGATTCATCGGGCCGTACAGGATCAGTTCCATAATTAATCCTGTGGCATTTCGTCTGGACCTCCCTCCTACGTTTAAAATTCATAATGTGTTCCACAAGTCATTACTTAAAAGGTATGTGGCACCAGTCATACCGTCGCCTCTGCCTCCTCCTCCTGTGTTGGTCAATGGTGGCTTGGAATTTCAAGTGTCAAAGATCATTGACTCACGTCTGAATCGCCGGTCCCTTCAGTACTTGGTGCATTGGAAGGGGTATGGTCCAGAGGAGAGGACGTGGGTCCCTGCGTCTGATGTTAACGCAGATCGTTTGGTTCGGACCTTCCACAGAACTCACCCGGGCAGGCCTGGCCCTGAGGGTCCGGAGGCCCCTCGTAGAAGGGGGGGTACTGTCATGTGTGCATTGCCACGAAGATCGTCGCGGTTGCACATTTTGACTTCTCACAGCTGAGCTGCTGTTTCTTTGTGTTTGGCAGCTAGGGAGTTAATTCTGTCTGTGCTCGGTGCTGGGACTGGGTGCAGTTTCTCCCGGCTGCAATTGATTATTTGTTGATTGGTTTCCTTTAAATTCCTGGTTGTCTGCTTGGGGAGTTGCCAGTGAAACCTTCATGCAGACCACAGATAGGAATGAATCTGTATAGACTTTAGTTGTGAGCTCCTTAGTTGTTCTAAGCTCAACTTGGTTAGAGTTTATTTCCCAGACCATTTATGTTCCTTTGGTGTTTGAGTGTGTATGCAAGCGAGTGTTATCCTGTCTGTCTTATATGTCTAATCTGTGTATTTAGCTAAGATCAGCCCATATCCCTTTGGTGGTAGTCAGGATCCTTCTTAGGACTGATTACAGGGTTCAGGGTCTGATAGGAGACAGGGTTAGGTTGGTGACTTGGACCTCTGAACCATTATCAGTACCTCCAAGGTGAGGGATTAGTTAGGACCCCAGTTTAGGGTCAGGTTAGATCCCGGTCCACCTCTTTCCTGTTTCAGCTCATCAAGTCCTCAAGATTAACCCTGAGTTCAGCAGATATCGTGTCAGGTAATATCTATACTTACATGCTGATGTTGCTATACTAGTTGTTGTATAGAGTGTTGTTCCTGTATTAATAGTTTACTGACATTGTATACATATCATTAGACAGCGTGACAGCGGCGCGCTCAGGCAGCACAGAGGCTAGATTCACCCCTGTACAGACCCTATGGTTTAAAGCTACAGGGGTTCAGGGCTCCACAGTTCAGGCTACAGATACAGTTGCAATCAAAATGAATCAACCCCCATTGCAAATTTGGTTGATTGAAAGCAGCAGAAAGTTTGTAAATATTGCTAATAAATCAATCAAGAACAATTTAAATAACACAAGTAATATAAAAAGTAGTTTCTCCAAATTCACCACAAAATGCCACTTTTAATGGTAACCTGTCAGGTCAGGATTCTCTAAGTAAAAGCAGTGCATACTAGCGCCATGATAACGTCCAGATCATGCCTGTGTCACAGATAGCGTTAAGAAGTGAAAGAAGGAAACATTATAAGCGCACTCGGCCCCATATTTAACAGTACAAATTTTTTTTAAAAAATTAAGATATGTAGATCCTTTATATAGTCACTATGATAAATCATACCACTAGTCGACTGGGGTGGGACTCAACACTGAGCAGTCAGAGCTGTTCTGCAATCATGGCAACTGTTCATCTACTTATGGACACGGAGATGATCTGGACACTAATTGCAATCCCTAGCCAGCTCTGGGAATTGTGGCCTGGCAGGTTCCCTTCAATGACTATTGCAGTTTCAAAATTATTCATTCCTTTGAACAGAATGGCTCATAAGAGCACACATTTACAAATCATTTTTCTCAAGAGCAACTAATCAAGGACCTCATTAGCTGCAGGTATTCCTAAAATAAAACACATCAAATACCTGGACTGGCTAGGGTGTTTGTGTACTGTGTTGTTTGAATGGTCCAAATAGCTAAAAGCAGATTATTGCCTTGTACAAACAAGGAAACGGTTACAATATTGCAATGTTATTGAATGTTCCTAGAGATACAGAATTAAAGCATAGTTCCCAAGTTGACAGCTAAAGGCACATGGCTGCACTACCTGGATATAGCAGAAAAATTATGCAATGACCAGCCATCAGATTACTAAGGTGGCGGGGGCTCAATACCATATAAAGAGCAATAGGCTCAAGACCATGTAAATAAACCACTTGAGTTTTGGTACTCTGTAGAAGAATTAAACAAAACTTGAACTTTACAGGTCTATGAATCCCATGCTATAACTAGTGGAAGGAGAATTAAGAAATTGGTTAAAAATAACACTTTGCCTGCACTGAAGCATGGCTGTGGCTCGGTCATACTATGGAGCTGCATTTCTCGCACTATAAACCTGCTGCATTTGTAGGACAAGAAAAATTCAATCAAGTATCAGGAAATCCTAGGGGAAAATGTCATGATTTCAGTGAGGAGGCTGAAGCTTGAGCATCATTGAATCTTCCAACAGGACAAAGGTCCAAGCATACCACAAAGTTTACCAAGTCTTGGTTTCAGAAGATGTCCTGGAAGGAACTGTAGTGGTTGTTGCCTAACTTGAACCCCCTCTTCCAGTTGGTGTTACTCCACTGATTCTGGAATAGTTTTACTTTTTTTTGTCTCTTTTCCTATGCCTCCCGTAAATAAAGATGAATATTTTCTCTTCAACCAATTGGGCATATACCACTTCTCAATAGGCACTTACTTTTTCTCTTCTGATGCTGACTAATCGAACCATAGATGTGGCCACAAAGAAGTTTTGTGGTATATGCACTTTTATTATTGCGGGGGGTCACAGAAAAAAAATTTGAAAAATGTATTCCAGAATCGTTGGAAAAGTAGTCAAAGGTACTTGTTTTAAATTAAAAAATCCCGTGAATGGTCATCTTTAAAATTGTTCGTGTTTGATTTGTTTATTGCAAGCAGAAAGGTCCCGAATCATCAAAGCTCAGATGTAAAAATCTTTGAAAAGAATTTTTCAACTTTTTGCTTATTCGTTACATTTTCAGCCAGCTCTGACAGAGTGGGCTGAGCTAGGGCGAGGCATGGCAATTCCCCGTTTGTCAAATTCATAGCAAGTGGTAGTGAAACTTACACCACAAATCCTACTCCGGGGCCTCACTGGAGTAAGATTTGTGGAGAGGCACAACCTGAGGCACATGCCACTTTTTGCCTCACCTTGCGCTCCACTGCACCCTCTCAAGAGCGGAGTGAAGAACCTCGGTCTTGATGAATTGTGGCCAGTGATGGTATATTTTAATAACAATCCTAATTTGCAATGGAGGTTGAATAATTTTGATTGCAATTGTACTTTACCCCCTCCGAAACAGTGTTTCCAGGAGCAAATACAGCCATACATACCATGATTTTATTTCTGTAAGATTCCTATGGAGTTCAACAGAAAAAAGTATGCCTGAGAAATGGAAAATGCATTGTATTCAGTGGTGCGATGGCTAGGAAGTCAGCTGTTATGAGGTGGTAAGGTTTGACCAATGGAGAGTGGCCCCGATGTCTTCATTATTTACTTATCCTATGATATGGGTCATTTTCAGACTGAAAGAAATAAGTAACGTGCAGATGACAAGATGTTTGCACAGTGGAAAGTGACTCAGGATTGATTAATGCATGACGCAGCCTGCAAACTAGTTGTGCTGCAAGATAGGGTAAGAAAACTATGATATTGTTGAGCTTGTTGATGAACTAATGATGCCATTATCAAGAAGAGCTTACTTGAAACGATTTCTAGACAAACCCAAGGTCAGGTTATCATTATGTCTTAGATCAACTCAAATGGGCTATACAGGACTACATAATAGGCTAATGCCCATGACTATCAGATGGGTGAAAGGGTCCTGAAAGCCATTACCTCCGATCAGCTGACTGAAGGGGCTGTTGAACCCGGTCTCTTCATTGTGTACCAGCCGCAGCTCTGTACTCCTGCTAGTGGCTGTGCCTTGTACTGCAGCTCCATCTAGCTCACTTCAAAGGGGCTAAGCATCAGTGAGCTGTAGTACCAGTCACCACCATTACCAAAGTTATGGCGCTGTCACAGTGAGGTGGAGGCGACCCTTAGGCCGGGATCACACATGCAACGAAAACGTCCGTCGCGCGCATGTGAAATCCCAGCTCTGGCGCCGGCACTCAGGAGTGGTGCGAGCGGCTGCATATAAATACATGCAGCCGCACACTCCACTCCCGAGTGCCAGCGCCAGAGCTGGGATTTCACATGCGAGCAACGGACGTTTTCGTTGCATGTGTGATCCGGCCTTAGGGCCAAATCATCAAGCAGTGCTTGCCAGTTTTATGTTCATAAAGCTGCTCAAAATGTAAACAAAAAATATTGCGTAAATCATAGTTGTGCAAAAAGTAGCAGCTTTGGGCACTATTACACCAGTCCTGGCCAGGTCCGCCAACTTTTTGAAGAGTGGAAAGAGCTCGGCCAAAGAGTCGCACTCAACAAATTCATCATAATTACACTAAAAAAGTGGTATAAATTATGGCAGAAATGTACTTCATTCATTCAGTTATCGCTTACATCTCATAATAAATTTGTCACATTTTTCTCTAGTGCAACCTACATCATATGCCTGTTGTACAAAATGCCAGTCTTGATGAATAAAGCCTTGGTCAGATGATCATTGGGGTGCCATGAGTTTAAACCCTACAGACTTAATATCAGCAAAATTAAATTCCACAGATCCCCATCAAGTCCAGCCCTTAGTTACTCACAGCTGCAGTGGCACATCCAGATTAGTGGGTATGTCTGGTACTGCAGGATTTTTTGTCAGTGGTCACTAGATCTATCTCATGTACGCACCATAGGACAGCACACTTGTCAACTCACCCGGTTTTACAGAGTGCTCACAGTGCATGGAGGAACCTGTATAGCAGGTGATGCAATTATCACCTGTGCAATACTAAGGAAATCCTGAAAACATGACCTGTTGGTGGGCCTTGAGGACTGGAGTTGGAGAACCCTGCTGTACTGTATAGCCAAAGAATGCTTGATGATATAAAAAGCCAGGTAATAAATGACACATCAGGAAAAATAAGTATTGCCCTCCTCACTCATAGAAGAAAGTGATAGAAGTCAGCTATTATTAGAATGAGATCGTTATTTTTTTGGCTTTTCACTTCACTGTTCTAAGCTAATCTTTTCCAACCTCACATCATAGGGAAATCCTTCTTTTCAGTTAGCCATTAAAAAGGTATACAACCACTGAGGACTCTCAATTCTAAATATTTTTTCCATCCCTTGTAGTAACCTAATTGCTTGTTTTTGAGCTGACTCTACCTTTCTAATATCCTTTTCAGAATCAGGAACCCAAAACTGGATCCCATATTTTAGATGTGGCCTTACAAGCGTTGGTGAAACGTGAACATTGTGGGCCCTATCCAAAGTAGCCAACAGAGCCCCCAACTATACAGGTCTTTTCATATGTGGTAAAGGCAGGGCCGGCGTCAGCACCCGGCACACACGGGCAAGTGCCGGGGCCCTGAGCAGGCGGGGGGCCCACTCGCCGTCTGGCACCCCCGCGCCTGTTAGCGGAGGAGAGCGGTGTCAGCGCCGCCACTGGCCCCCCCCCCGCCTGCTCAGGGCCCCGGCATCAGCTGGCACAATACTTACCTCTCCCGTGCCTCCGCTGCCACAGCTCCGGGCTCCAGGGGCGCCGGTGCTTCCTCTCACAGCAGCGCCTCTGAATGACGTCATCATTCAGCGGCCGGCTGTGGCAGAGAGCGCGGACGCTGGACAGGTGAGACGTGTGTCTCTGTGTGTGTCTCTGTGTGTATGTAGTGCGGTGCTTGTGTGTGTGGTGTGTGTGTGTGTGTATGTGTATGTATGTGAGAGAGTGCTTGTGTGCTGTGGTGCTGTCTGTGTGTGATGATGTGCAGGCATTGCTGATATGGGGAGGCATTGATGATGATGGGGAGAAGATGATGATAATAGGCAGGCATTGATGATAATGGGCAGGCATTGATGATGGGGAGAAGATGATGATGGGCAGGCATTGATGATGATGGGGAGGCGATAATGATGATGGGGAGGCGATGATGATGATGGGCAGGCATTGATGATAATGGGGAGGCATTGATGATGATGGGGAGGCGATAATGATGATGGGGAGAAGATGATGATGATGGGCAGGCATTGATGATAATGGGGAGGCATTGATGATGATAGGGAGGCGATAATGATGATGGGGAGACGATGATGATGATGGGCAGGCAATGATGATGATAAGGAGGCAATGATGTTGATGGGGAGACAATCATGATGATAATGGGGAGTCTTTCCACAGCGCCCTTTCCTGAGCCGTAACAGTGCAGAACGCAGTACAGCGCAGAGGAGAGCTCCATATTTTGTATGGAGCATTATATGGGGACCAGTATCCTGTATGAAGCATTATATGGGGACCAGTATCCTGTATGGAGCATTATATTGGGTCTAGTATTCTGTGTGGAGCATTATTTTGGGTCCAGTATTTGTATGGAGCATTATATGGGGGGGTGACATCCTGCATGGGGTATTATATGGGTGATGAGGGGGAGACTATGTGGTGCCCATAATATTGTATGGAGGACTGTACTGTCCAGTCTGTACAGTTATGGCCAAAAGTTTTGAGAATGACACAAATATTAATTTTTACAAAGTCTACTGCTTCACTTTTTCTAATGGCAATTTGCATATACTCCAGAATGTTATAAAGAGTGATCAGCTTAACAGCAATTACTTGCAAAGTCAATATTTGGCAAGAAAATGAACTTTATCCCCCAAAACACATTTCAACATCATTGCAGCCCTGCCTTAAAAGGACCAGCTAACCTCTTTTCAGTGATTGCTCCATTAACACAGGTGTGGGTGTTGATGAGGACATGGCTGGAGATCAATCTGTCATGATTAAGTAAGAATGACACCACTGGACACTTTAAAAGGAGGCTGGTGCTTGGCATCATTGTTTCTCTTCTGTTAACCACGGTTATCTCTAAAGAAACACGTGCAGTCATCATTGCAATGCACAAAAATGGCCTAACAGGGAAAAGTATCGCAGCTAGAAAGATTGCACCTCAGTCAATAATCTATTGCATCATCAAGAACTTCAAGGAGAGAGGTTCCATTGTTGTCAAAAAGGCTCCAGGCCGCCCAAGAAAGACCAGCAAGCGCCAGGACCGTCTCTTAAAAGTGTTTCAGCTGCGGATCGGGCTACCAGCAGTGCAGAGCTTGCTCAGGAATGGCAGCAGGCAGGTGTGAGTGCATCTGCACGCACTGTGAGGCGGAGACTCTTGGAGCAAGGCCTGGTCTCAAGGAGGGCAGCAAAGAAGCCACTTCTCTCCAGAAAAAACATCATGGACAGACTGATATTCTGCAAAAGGTACAGGCAGTGGACTGCTGAGGACTGGGGTAAAGTTATTTTCTATGATGAATCCCCTTTTCGATTGTTTGGGACATCAGGAAAACGCCTCATTCGGAGAAGACAAGGTGAGCGCTACCACCAGTCTTGTCTCATGCCAACTGTTAAGCATCCTGAAACCATTCATGTGTGGGGTTGCTTCTTAGCCAAGGGAATCGGCTCTCTCACAGTCTTGCCTAAAAAACACAGCCATGAATAAAGAATGGTACCAGAATGTCCTCCAAGAGCAACTTCTCCCAACCCTCCAAGAGCAGTTTGGCGATCAACAATGCCTTTTCCAGCATGATGGAGCACCTTGCCATAAAGCAAAGGTGATAACTAAATGGCTCAGGGAACAAAACATAGAGATTTTGGGTCCATGGCCTGGAAACTCCCCAGGTCTTAATCCCATTGAGAACTTGTGGTCAATCATCAAGAGACAGGTGGACAAACAAAAACCTAAAAATTCTGACAAAATGAAAGATTGATTGTGCAAGAATGGACTGCTATCAGTCAGGATTTGGTCCAGAAGTTGATTGAGAGCATGCCAGGGAGAATTGAGAGGTCCTGAAGAAGAAGGGTCAACACTGCAAATATTGACTTGCTGCATTAACTCATTCTGTCAATATAAGCTTTTGTTACTCATATGTTTGCAATTATTATATTTCTGTCTGTGATAAAAACATCTGTCAAACACACATAAAAACCAGAGGGCAGCAGATCATGTGAAAATATAATATTTGTGTCATTCTCAAAACTTTTGGCCATGACTGTACTGTGCGCTGTGAGGATTTGGTGGTTTTTGAGCTATTGTACAATTTACAATAGATATCACTCATGTAATGGAAGAAGTGAAGTATTTGGCATTGTACTATACCCATATTTCTCTGCAGTATCTGTGCATCATGAATCGTGGTCTGTGTTAAAGGGGCCCACTGAGGCTCTTTCGCCCGGGGCCCATAAAAACCTGGAGCCGCCCTGGGTAAAGGAACCTTTTGGCCCATCTAGGCTCTAGGGCCTGGGTGTGATTGCAACCCCTTCACCTCCTATAGTTACTGCCCTACTACAAGTGATTTGTGAGGAGTAATACTACATGGGATCACAGGGTTCATCTCTTTTTATGCACTCATATTTTGTGGGAATTTACGCTAAAGTTTTTCCATAGGTAACAATAAAAGGAAAGCTTATAAGGGTATCTTTCTACGGTCCGTACCGGCAGCGCTTTGGACACTAGATTTGATATAAAGACCCCCATTTTGTTACCTGTGTTAGTTTTTAATACATGGTTTATTGTTTTTCAGCTGCAAGGACTGTGAATAGCGACCCTAACCTAAAAAAGGACTGTGCTGTCGTCTGGAATTAGCCGCCCCTCCTGTTACCAATGCGCCGGCGCAAAAGGAATCGAAGCGGGAATGAAATACAAAAAACGTGGCAGAAAACTGTGACCAAAGCGAAGAACTCCGCCATTAAAATCCGACCAGCAGCTTGGTTGTGCGCCCCTCACAACCAGAATACTAATGTGCTGAGGCCACGGGCTTAGGAACAACACAAAAAGTGAGCCATGGCCGGCTGGCAGCGTTCTGCGGCCTCCTAGGAATTTGGTCCTTTTCCTTCCTATGGTGTGGGGTTCTGGCTTTACATTATGGACAAGACTTGCTTTTCATTCCTGCTTTATTTTTTATTTTTCATTTCTGAAACACATTTGTAGAAACATGTCACAACAGGACTCGGCCAGTGTGTGGGTAACAAGCCCAGGGTTGTGTGGACACAGCTCCAGCCTTTAACGAGTTAAGACAAAAAAAGAAAAACACTGTTTGCAGAGCCTGAGGTGTTTTCAGAGCATCTTGTTTTTCACAGACTGGATAGCCGCCCACATTACGTCAGGTTGTCCGGGAGTCCCGCCTCACTTCATCAGTGTTCGGCGAACGCCTCTGATTGGTAGAGACTTTAACTCTAAATGTTTTCCTATTGGTCAAGCCTCCTGGGGGGTGTGTAAGTGTGCTTTGGCTCCGCCCTTCCACTTGTTTATGAAGCTTAGTTGCGGGCTGTGCTCGCAGTCTGTGCGCTGCAGAGAGGGGAGTGAGGAGTGTCTGCTCCGCCGCCCGGCTCCTAACAATAGCGCGCCGAGTGCACTGTGGCAGAGGACGGGGACCGTGTACCGGTGCTGTGTGTGTCACTGACTGTACTAGCCATGAGGTTGTCCCCACGGGCGGCTGTGCCAGCTCCAGAAATCGTCTGCAGTCGCTGCAGCGGAGTGTGCAACAACAAAGTCAAGGTGAGCCGCGACCCTCCGCGCAGCTGGCGCCTGTATAGAACCATCGCTTTCTAGGAATCTGACGATCGCCAGTGAGATCGTTCTGTCGTCAGCCCGATCGTGGTTGTTTTCTGGAGAAGCTCTGGCGCCCCCTCCCCCTGTACAGCCAAGTGCTGGTCATTCACCCAATCTGCTGTCCTGCGATGTCGCAGTGTTGCATCAACCGAGCACAAAGCCGGTGGTTCTGTGATGTGCGATCAGTTCTCGGCTGCTATGAGACATGCAGAGACAAGTCTGGGCTGGAGGAGGTGCAGGGGGCATTGAACTTGTAGTGAACCCTGTGTGCTGCCATGAGCCGGGCAGCAGATAAACCTGGCCAGCCTGGGAAGAGTTAGAAAGTCGTGTTAAGAAGCGTTTCTATTCCGTAGCGGCTCTTTGTATGGTATGCTAGTGTGTGCCAGCAGTCCCATGTAAGGTGACCGATCAGGCAGGTGACATGACTGGTGGCCGATGAGGAAAAAACACCTTGGCTCAGCTGTAAACCTGTGACAAGGGGGTTGTCATTCCTGCGCTCCCTGATGCCTGTGGCATGTGTTCCCATGAAGAGAGAAGTGATGCGTTGCCTCTGCGGTAAGCCCAGGCTACCTGTAGGAAACAAAGGGATGTTTCCAGCCCTCCTGCAGAGCAATGCCTGCTCCTTCCAGAGGAGACGATGTGATGACATGAGCATGTCAGTGCGTTAACAGCGGGTATGGGCATCGCAGCTCTCAGGATACAATACATATGTAAGGCGCTGTTCAGACACTTTAATTTGTGTGCTCCGGTTCAGGAATCCATTGCATCAGTTTTGCAAACAGAACCCCATTTATGTTCCTTTTGTTGGATAGATGAGGAAATTCTGCATTGAGGACTCTTATTTATTTATTTATTTTTTTAACTACCTCATCCTTAAAAAAACAGGATCCAGACAGAATGCATAATAAATCAGTGTGGCCCCTCTACATCCATTTGCATAAGTGATCCAACAGATCGCTAATCCTGCCTGTTCAGAAATCTGAACAAACGGAGTGTCCGAGCGGACTTGTGTGCACAGCCACACGGCTCCATACAGTCCGCCGTCAGTGTGCATGCTGCGGTACTAAGCAGGGCTGCTGTATGAAGGAGCAGGATTAGTATGGGCACTACATACAGTCCGCCGTCAGTGATGCATGCTGCGGGGCTAAGCAGGGCTGCTGTATGAAGGAGCAGGATTACATTGGCACTACATACAGTCCGCTGTCAGTAATGCATGCTGCGGTACTAAGCAGGGCTGCTGTATGAAGGAGCAGGATTAGTATGGGCACTACATACAGTCCGCCGTCAGTGATGCATGCTGCGGTACTAAGCAGGGCTGCTGTATGAAGGAGCAGGATTATATTGGGCACTACATACTGTCTGCTGTCAGTAATGCATGCTGCGGGCTAAGCAGGCTGCTGTATGAAGGAGCAGGATTATATTGGGCACTACATACTGTCTGCTGTCAGTAATGCGTGCTGCGGTACTAAGCAGGGCTGCTGTATGAAGGAGCAGGATTACATTGGCACACATACAGTCCGCTGTCAGTGATGCATGCTGCGGTACTAAGCAGGGCTGCTGTATGAAGGAGCAGATTAATTGGCACTACATACAGTCCGCTGTCAGTGATGCATGCTGCGTACTAAGCAGGGCTGCTGTATGAAGGAGCAGGATTATATTGGGCACTACATACAGTCCGCCGTCAGTGATGCATGCTGCGGTACTAAGCAGGGCTGCTGTATGAAGGAGCAGGATTATATTGGCACTACATACAGTCCGCTGTCAGTGATGCATGCTGCGGCTATAAGCAGGGCTACTGTATGAAGGAGCAGGATTAATTGGCACTACATTACAGTCCGCTGTCAGTGATGCATGCTGCGGGGCTAAGCAGGGCTCTGTATGAAGGAGCAGGATTACATTGGCACTACATACAGTCCTGCTGTCAGTGATCATGCTGCGGGGCTAAGCAGGGCTGCTGTATGAAGGAGCAGGATTATATTGGCACTACATACAGTCGCTGTCAGTGATGCATGCTGCGGGGCTAAGCAGGGCTAGCTGTATGAAGGAGCAGGATTATATTGGCACTAACATACAGTCCGCTGTCAGTGATGCATGCTGCGGGGCTAAGCAGGGCACTGTATGAAGGAGCAGGATTACATTGGCACTACATACAGTCGCTGTCAGTGATGCATGCTGCGGGGCTAAGCAGGGCTGCTGTATGAAGGAGCAGGATTACATTGGCACTACATACAGTCCGCTGTCAGTGATGCATGCCGGGGTAAGCAGGGCTACTGTATGAAGGAGCAGGATTAATTGGCACTACTTACAGTCCGCTGTCAGTGATGCATGCTGCGGGGCTAAGCAGGGCTGCTGTATGAAGGAGCAGGATTAATTGGCACTACATACAGTCCGCCGTCAGTGATGCATGCCCGGTGTAAGCAGGGCTGCTGTATGAAGGAGCAGATTAATTGGGCACTACATACAGTCCGCTGTCAGTGATGCATGCTGCGGCTAAGCAGGGCTGCTGTATGAAGGAGCAGGATTAATTGGCACTACATACAGTCCGCGTCAGTGATGCATGCTGCGGGGCTAAGCAGGGCTGCTGTATGAAGGAGCAGGATTACATTGGCACTACATACAGTCCGCTGTCAGTGATGCATGCGCGGGCTAAGCAGGGCTGCTGTATGAAAGAGCAGGATTACATTGGCACTACATACAGTCCGCTGTCAGTGATGCATGCTGCGTACTAAGCAGGGCTGCTGTATGAAGGAGCAGGATTATATTGGCACTACATACAGTCCGCCGTCAGTGATGCATGCTGCGGTACTAAGCAGGGCTGCTGTATGAAGGAGCAGGATTATATTGGGCACTACATACAGTCCGCTGTCAGTGATGCATGCTGCGGTACTAAGCAGGGCTGCTGTAAAGAAGGAGCAGGATTATATTGGCACTACATACAGTCCGCTGTCAGTGATGCGTGCTGCGGTACTAAGCAGGGCTGCTGTATGAAGGAGCAGGATTATATTGGGCACTACATACAGTCCGCTGTCAAATGCATGCCCCGGGGCTGCTTATGAAGGACCGGATTATATTGGGACTGTGTCAGTCCTCTGCATAAAACATGCGTGGGGGGTGGGTAGTAGGGCCAGGATTATATGGCCTTTTACAGTCCTTAGTAAAGCAGCCGCGGGGCTGTATGAAGGACCCGGATTATTTGGGCACTTTTAAACCCCCAGTTTTTGCTTTTCTGTGATGAAGGCCGGTTATTTAACTGGAGCTCTGTAGGAAAAAGGGGGGCCCGGTTATAAAAGGCCCCCCCCCAAAATTTTAAGGGCCCCGTGTTACATCTTTCGTTCTGGGGGGGGCTCTGATGAAGGAAGGATTTATTGGGGACTTTTACATCCCTGTCATAA
>JARQOD010000005.1:305008897-305085083 GCA_033576555.1 Oophaga sylvatica
TGGAGTTTGCTAAAAAAAACACATGAAGGACTCCCAGACTTTGAGAAATAAGATTCTCTGGTCTGATGAGACGAAGATAGAACGTTTTGGTGATAATTCTTAGTGGTATGTGGGGAGAAAACCAGGCACTGCTCATCACCTGCCCAATACAATCCCAACAGTGAAACATGGTGGTGGCTGCATCATGCTATGTGGGTGTTTTTCAGCTGCAGGGACAGGACGACTAGTTGCAATTGAAGGAAACATGAATGCGGCCAAGTACAGAGATATTCTGGCTGAAAACTTCTTCCAGAGTGGTCTGGACCTCAAACTTGGCCGAGGTTTACCTTCCAACAAGACAATGACCCTAAGCACACAGCTAACATAACAAAGGAGTGGCTTCAGAACAACTCTGTGACCATTCTTGACTGGCCCAGCCAGAGCCCTGACCTAAACTCAATTGAGCATCTCTGGAGAGACCTGAAAATGGCTGTCCACCAACGTTCACCATACAACCTGACAGAACTGGAGAGGATCTGCAAGGAAGAATGGCAGAGGATCCCCAAATCCAGGTGTGAAAACTTGTTGCATCATTTCCAAGAAGACTCATGGCTCTACTGGCTCAAAAGGGTGCTTCTACTTAATACTGAGCAATGGGTTTGAATACTTATGACCATGTGATATTTCAGTTTTTCTTTTTTAATAAATTTGCAAAAATTTCTACATTTTGATTTTTTTTCAGTCAAGATAGGGTGCGGAGTGTACATTAATGAGAAAAAAAATGAACTTTTTTGAATTTACCAAATGGCTGCAATGAAACAAAGAGTGAAAAACTGAAAGGAGTATGAATACTTTCCGTACCCATTGTATCTAATTGTATTTCTCAGCATTGAGGAGTCCATTAATCCTGACCAAATCCTAGACTCCATTTACTGAAATGCAGCCCCATAATTGCAAGCAACCTCCCCATGCTTCACTGTTGCTGCAGATGCTCATTATTGTACTGCTTTCCAGCCCTTCAGTGACAATCTCACTTCTGTTACAGCCAAATACCTCACATTTTGATTCATCACCAGTACAGAGCACCTTCTGCCATTTTTCTGCACCCTGTTTCCTTTGTTCTGTATACTTATTTAATTTTTGGCCTTGTGAAGTAAATACAAAGAATGGGAGAGAAATCTGATTTAATAATACAAAAATAAGTAATTGTGATTATCTGCAACAAGGTAAACCTCACACATAAATTCTAAATTCTATGTAGCCAGAGCAAAATGTCAATCCGTTGATCAAATATTTCTGACACATTTTCATCACACACTCTTCATACATCATGTGATATATTTCACTATTTATTCTTAAACTGTGGCCTAGAAATAGAATAGTTGGTAAGACCGGTTCCCTTCTCAGATTTCCTAACACTGCTGGGCCACATGTTACTTTCTTGAATTATCCAAATTGTTTACTAGCTACATCATTATAAAGAACAAACAAATCAAAAATAGAACAATTATTGCAAACAGATACTAAAGAATCTGAAATAAAATAACAGTTATTAAATAACATTTATAAAATATTTATAGAAAAGTATGATAATAAATGGTGCATTGGTGATTAACAAAGTGGGTTCTCTGGATCTTCGGATTGGGTCAGTCACATAGAAGATAATACGGTAGAGGTTACAGATAAATGGGATTTATTTAACATTTTTCCAACTCTACAATTTACCTGTTATTAAAAATTCTCTCTTTTCTCAAGAACAAAGGGATTTTTAATTCCATTTTTACAGCTCATTGCCAAGGTTACTGGCCCACCTCAGTAATCTACCAGAGGGGGTAGCTTCCAAGGCAAGCTGTTTGGGATACAACTCTGAAACTCTGGTTGGCTGGATCTTTGCAGTCCTCTTCATAGTCCTCCATATAGTATAATGCACTCCCCATATCCTCCATAGAGTAATATGACCACCACAATTAAAAAAAAAAAAAATACTCACCTTTCCTCCTCATTGCTCTGCTGCTCCGGTGTCTGCAGCATTCTTTGAAATGCTGTACATCTCAGCGCACTGTGCACCATGTAGTGAGACATCAGGCGCAGAGGAAAAATTATAGAGGAGAAAGCGTGAGCTGACGCTTCCTCTTTCATCATTACTTTCAACTGTATCGGCATCCAGATCATTGGTTTACCAATGTCCACCCCTGCTCCTCTCTGTCATCAGACTGACAATAACCTAGTTGCCAGGTCAAAAGAATTGGAATGCTTTTTGACATCTTCAGTGGTTGTCTGCAGCTTAGTAGTTGTGATCCAGAGCTCAGCTGGACTCCTTTCTTGAATCCTGAAGTGTGCTGTGCTTCCATTCACTTCTCACTTTACCTGCTTTCTTACACTTTATTCACATGTCAGAATATTTGATTAGTATTTCATCAGTATTTGTATGCCAAAAATCACTAGTGTCTCCAAAACATAGAACATGTGTCAATCTGTCAATTATAGTTTTCCTTTGTAAGTTCCACTCCTAGCTTTGGCATACAAACACTAATGCAGAATGTAAGTCCGCAAGGACAGGCTCCTCTCCCCTCTGTACCAGTCTGTACTGTATTTACCATTGTAAATTTGTTTACTTAAACGATATCTATAACTTTGTATGTAACCCCTTCTCATGTACAGCACCATGGAATTAATGGCGCTATATAAATAATAATGCAAAATACTGACCAAACACTGATGTGTGAATAAGCCCTTAGTGTGGATTTCTACAGGTGGAGTGAATTAGAAAACCTTCTCTCACCCTTCTCTGCTTTTCATAAGTAAATGTACATTAGGTATATGTGTTTAACCCCTTAACGACCGCCGATACGCCTTTTAACGGCGGTCATTAAGGGTACTTAAATCACAGCGCCGTTAATTAATGGCGCTGTAGAAAAAGTGTTTAACGCCCCACCACAGTCGCATTTTCTCCGGGGTCTCGGCTACCGGGGGTAACCGACACCCCAGAGAACATGAATCGGGTCGATTTTTACCGACCCCGATGTTGCGATCGCCGTTATTAACCCTATAACGGCGATCGCAACAACAAAAAAATCTGATGTGCCATTTAATTTCTCTCTCCTCTGATGTGATCAGACATCAGAGGAGAGAGAAAAAGGGTCCCCGATCCCCCTTTGTGGCCCCAGGGCCCTTCTGCCTTCTCCGGTGGGCGCCGCCATCTTTAATGGCAAGAAAATGGCAGGCACATGCGTAGTGCGTAGTTATCATGTATAATGCGTATAATGTTATGCGTAGTTATCAGTATAATGGCGACCGCAGAAAAAAAAAAAAGATTTCTCTCCCCTCTGATGTGATCGCACATCAGAGGGGTGAGAAATAGTGTCCATGGGACCCCTGATCCCGCCTCCTGTACCTCCTGGTGTCCCCTCTGCGTCCTGCAGCTCCCGGCCTCCCGTCGTCTTCATGCTGTAAAAAAATGGCAGGCGCATGCGCAGTGCGCCCGCCGAATCTGCTTGGCGGCAGATTCAAAAAATGAATCATTCATTCATTCTCTAAAAGTACATTTTTATCACTGTGATAAACTATTGCATTATGGCAGTCCATTAGATGGACTGCGTTACACCGCGGTATAACGCGGTGTAACACAGTCCGTTAACGCTGACATTCACCCCCATTTGAGGGCGCATTGCGATGCATGCCGTAAAGCGGCATGCGTTTGCGACGTGCCATCATTCAGTGACGGAGCCTCGGATGCAGCCTGCAGCGTCTGGCCTCCGTCACCGCTAGTGCGGATGAATCATCTGCTGATTCCTCTGCGCTAGCGGGTATAGCATAACGTGATCGCGTTATGCTATATCGTTACCAGCCCGTGAACGCTATGTGTTGAACGGGCTGGTAAAACGCAATATGAACCTAGCCTTAGGGTTAGGGTTATAATTAGGGTTAGGGTTGGAATTAGGGTTAGGGTTACAATTAGGGTTAGTGTTACAATTAGGGTTAGGGTTACAATTAGGGTTGGAATTAGGGTTGGGATTGGGTTAGGATTAGGGTTAGGATTAGGGTTGGGAATAGGGTTAGGGGTGTGTTGGGGTTAGGGTTGGAGCTAGAATTGAGGGGTTTCCACTATTTAGGCACATCAGGGGGTCTCCAAACACGACGTGGCGTTCAAAAAGTCAAATGGCGCTCCCTCCCTTCCGAGCCCTGCCGTGCGCCCAAACAGTGGTTTACACCAACATATGGGGTATTGTTAGAACTCTCCTGTTAGGTTTTTTCTATCTTGTTGGTCACATGACCTTTTTTGCCTATTTAATCCTGCTCCGCCCTTCTGGCTTTGCTGGACTTCATTGTAATTTCTACTCTTAAGCTAGCCAGGTGCTTTGTTACCTTACTCAATTAGTTTTGCTTGGTCTTCGGACCTCTAGGTTCTATGTTGTTTGTTTTTCTTTTACTGCTACAACTTCTGTTAGGAGGTGTCCATCTTTTCTCCCAGTCCCTAGTTCTTGTAGGGATCCCTCCCTCGCATCTATAGGTCTTCGTACAGACTAGCTAGAGGACTTTAGCGGGTCTGATCGCAGAATCAGGTTCCCCGTTACATCGTAGGGATCTAGCTTAGTTTTATCGTAGGGACAGATATCCCTTCTTCCTTAGTGCTTGTAGCAGAACATAACAGGTATCAGCGTACTCAGGACAAATTGCACACCAATTTTGGGGTTCAAATTTCTCCTGTTACCCTTGGGAAAATAAAAAATAGCTGGCTAAAAAAATCATTTTTGAGGAAAAAAATGATTTTTTATTTTCACGGTTCTGCTTTATAAATTTCTGTGAAGCACTTGGGGGTTCAAAGTTCTCACCACACATCTAGATAAGCTCCTTGGGGGGTCTAGTTTGCAAAATGGTGTCACTTGCAGGGGGTTTCTACTGTTTAGGCACATCAAGGGCTCTGCAAACACAACATGACGCCCGCAGAACATTCCATCAAAGTCTGCATTACAAAATGGCGAGGGATTCCAGAGGCACCAGCAGCTTCAAATATCTGTTTGCTGGTTTGTAATGGCTTTTTAGCAGCTGCTCTCTTAATCCGATGAACTTGCCTGGCAGAAACCTTCCTCATTCTGCCTTTATCAGCACGAACACGTCTGTGCTCAGAATCAGCCACAAATCTCTTAACAGTACGTTGATCACGCTTAAATTTTCGGGAAATATGTAATGTTTTCATCTCTTGACCAAGGCATTGCACTATTTGATGCTTTTCAGCAGCAGAGAGATTCTTTTTCTTTCCCATGTTACTTGAAAACTCTGGCCTGCTTAATAGTGTGGAACATCAAGTTTTACTTTTATTGGGCTCACATGGCAAACTAATTATCACAGGTATCTGAGATTGATTTCAGTTATCCAAAGAACCCTGAGACACAATACCATCAATGGGTTTAATTTACAAAAAAAACGCTATGACACTTAAAACCAATTTGCATAATAATTTGGAACATAGTGTAGTTTTAGCTGACACAGGAAAAAACTGGTGACAGGTTCCCTTTAAAATGTATATGAGGTGTTTAAATTTGCTATAGATAGTGTGAGGCAGTGACTGGTGTCACAGGTAGGGATCGCTGTTCTCCCCAGGATGTGCACGGAGGCGTATGAAGGCCATAGGAGTGCATGGCAGTCACGGGCATAGCTGTGACTGCAATGCAGACTAAAAATAAAATAAGTGCTAGCCTTGGACATGCTAGTGTCCAAGGCAGATTTAGGGAAAACCTGCTCTGGGTTTTTTTTTGTGTTTGAAACAGACTGCAGTATGTTAGTGGTGCAGTCTGTTTCATTCCCGGCCTGGGTTTTCTATGTGGCTGAAGGCGGCAGGTTCCTTTGTTAAAAGCCCTGCAGGAAAGGGTATGGGTGTGTCAGGGTCAGAGTCAGTGTCAGTCTGGTGTTTGCTGGAGTACAGAACAGTCGGCTCTCCAGCACTTTACCTGTGTGAGGCAACACAGGCCAGTGGAGCCAAACAGCCAGGAGAGCTGAGATGCCTGGCACCCACAGCGTACACAGTGGTGCTGTCATCCACGGTAACTGGTCAGAGGAGGACTGGTGTGTGTAATGACTGCAAAAAGGAGGATATGGTTCCCAGGTGCGATCCAGAGGATATCAAGGACTGTGTACGGCTGTTAGTAGGGGGGCGTGAACACGGTGGTGCAGTCGCCCACGGCAACTGGTCAAAGGAGGACTAGCGTATTTAGTGACTGTAAACTGAAGGATATCGTGTCCTGTGAAAAGCTGGGAGTAGCACAATAACACAGTGGTGCAGTCGCCCACGGCAACTGGTTAGAGGAGGACTAGCGTGTTTAGTGACTGTAAACTGAAGGATATCGTGACCTGTGAAAAGTTGGGAGTAGCACAGTAACATGGTGGTGCAGTCGCCCACGGCAACTGGTCAGAGGACTAGCGTGTTTAGTGACTGTAAACTGAAGGATATTGTGTACTGTGAAATGCTGTCAGTAAGAGATATTAACACAGCGGTGCAGTCACCCACGGCAACTGGTCAGAGGAGAACTAGCGTGTTTAGTGACTGTAATCAAGAGGATATATGCCTGGCTGCGATCCAGAGGTTATCGTGTGCTGTGTTTATGTGAACTGGACATTAGGGCTATGCATTTATATGAATTATTATTATTATTATACATTTTGGTAGCGCCATTTATTCCATGGCACTTTACATGTGAATGGGGCAAATATAGACAAGTACAATAAACATGAGCAAAACAAGGCACAAACAAGTACAGAGGGAGAGAGTACCCTGCCCGCTAGGGCTCACAGTCTACAGGGGATGGGTGAGGATACACTAGGAGAGGATAGAGTTGGTCGTGCGGCGGTTCACCAAACTGAGGATCGCTGCAGGTTGTAGGCTTGTTGGAAGAGGTGGGTCTTCAGGTTCCTTTTGAAGGTTTCCGTGGTAGGCGAGAGCCTGATGTGTTGGGGTAGAGAGTTCCAGAGTATGGGGGAAGCACGGGAGAAGTCTTGTATGCGGTTGTGGTAAGAAGAGATAAGAGGGGAGCAGAGAAGGAGATCTTGAGAGGATCAAAGGTTGCGTGTAGGTAGGTATCGGGAGACCATGTCACAAATGTATGGAGGAGACAGGTTGTGGATGGCTTTGTATGTCATTGTTGGACATTAATATTGTGTGAAGTAAACACATTAAAGAGACTTTTGCTTTGAACTTTGCTGGGTCACTACCTCATCACTATGTAAGGAGGTGGCAGGAACCTCTCCCTCTCCTAGGCGTTGACCCCGTGCACTTGGTGCGGTACCTGGACGGTGTACCCGCTTAGTAGCAATGCCTGTATTGTTATTGCCTTGTGTATGTATTAACTTGTAATGTACTATAATGCATGTGCTGTTGTAATGCTTTGTTGTCATTTCCTGTGTAATGTTTTTGTATTTCCCCATTGTATGTGCTGTTTTTGCCATTCCCTAATGTTGTGTCATTATAGGGATATTAAAGAGTTAACCTGGTGGGCTGGGCCAGCACCTGAAAAGAGTGTGGAAGCTGCTGCTCCCAGTCAGTAGCCCGGGCACGTTGGCCCAGGGCGAATGTATAGCAGCTGCCGGGGCATTGCCAGACCCCGGAAGGTGAGGAAATCTGCTGCCCCGGACCTAGGAATGGAAGGACCATGACACAGGACCCTAGGACTTCGGAAGGGCCCCCGCTGAAGGGACTGTGAGCGTCCAGATTCCAGCGAGCGGACTGCTTGTTTGATCTCGGCTACTGTGGCCGTTGTTGTTACGGCCATGGACAGTGTCAGGGAAAGAGCAGGAAGCCGGTGTTGTATCTTCTTTTCCTCATCACAGTTCTTATTAAAATACGCTTTTCCCTGTTGGACATCAGTTGTTAGCCTGGACTACCATGGCTGAGGAAAGAAAACATAATCCTTGTTGGAAGCGTTCTTCGTCTGGTGTTTCATGTGCAAGGGGCCGAGGTGTCTGCGGACTGTGTTTTGTGGGTGAACTCGGTCAGGACTACCACCCCGGTCTCCCCTTGTTACAACTGCATAAGTGTGCTACCACTTAATCACAATAGTTATTAAATATAAAAGTAGATTGATGGAGAGATGAGATAGATGTGAAATCATGTGAGATTAGTAATTTATTAGATAAAATGCAAAGTGAATGAACAAAAGAAAATCAAATCGATATGTGGTGACCACTCTTTGCCTTCAAAACAAAATCAATTCTTCTATGTACAATTGCACTTAGTTTTTGAAAGAACTCATCAGTGAGTTTGTTCCAAACATCTTAGAGAACCCACCAAAAATCTTTTGTGGATGTAGGCTTGTGCAAATCCTTTTATCTCGTCATATAATCCCAGTCAGGCTCAAGGATGTTGAGACCAGGAATACTGGTGCTGGTGCCATATCTTCACTTCCAGAACTTTTTGTTCTTGTTTACGCTGAAGATAGATTTTCCTAACATTGGCTGTATGTTTGGGGTTGTTGTCTTGCTGCAGAAAAAAATTGGAGTCAATCAGACACTTCTCTGATTGTATAACATTTCTCAGCATTGAGGACACCATTAATCTTGCCAAACCCCCAAGTCCATTTGCTGAAATGTAGCCCAAAACTTGTAAGAAATTTCCACCATGCTTCATTGTTGTTTCCAAACACTCATTATTGTATAGCTGTTCAGCCCTTTGGGGAACATAACTGTTCTGGGAAGTGGCTAAAAATGGGTTAACTGAGCTAAATGGTTAACTAAAAATGATAACTGAGAGTCAGCCAAAAAACATAAATTCCTTAGAAAGTTACCTGCTTTCTTATAAATCTCTAATGACACATAACTTAAGTTTATGCTGATCTATTGATAGAACCAATGCAGATAACATTACGTGTAACCAGGCCTTAAAGTGAACCTGACAGGTCCCCCATGCCCACCATGTGTTTATTCTTATGTTAATGTAAGGGGGTGAAGGAGTATCACTGCCTTGCCCTGCCCCCCTTAAGTGTTCTTAATGTTTATATGTATTAATTATTGTGTGTCGTTGTAAATAGTTTGATTGTAGTGCTACATGGGAACATGTACTACCACACATAGCAATGGTATTGCCACATCCTCTATTGTGTTACCATTTTATGTATAATTATTGTATATTCGTTGTGGTCTTTTAGTACAATACTGTATATAATACATGTGATGTGTGCTAATGTTATGCACAGTTTAGGGAAAGTAAGGTGCTGTCTTTTGGGGGACATTAGAGGAGAGCACCCTAATATATAGCTCTTATATACGTTGGGTAAGTGTAGTTCTGTTGTGGGCCACTAGATGGGGGCATACTAGTGGGCATTGTTAGGTGTAGCTTATAGGAAGTTCATAGAGGGTTAAGTGTAGGAGGGGCTGCCGGGTAGTAGTGAGAAGTTCCTAGGAAGATAGGGCAGACGGGGCCAGAGTGCCCAGGTGTACACATGGGCTATAGGCCCGGACAGCTCGGCAGCCACGTAACGTTCAAGTGCTGCAGCCCACGTTACCCACGGCCACTGTGTATCATATCAGAGGGCCCTTACAGAGATGGAAGATGTGGCGACTCATAGATTGGGTGGATGCCTTTAGGGCAGGAGTCGGTGGGACTGAGATGAAGGAAGCTGGAGCTTCGACGAGATCAGTACAAATGGCCGGATGCTTTACCAGAGGCAGCCAAACCGGGTGACTAATGATTTCGAGTCTGGGGCGAAACAGGCAGAAGGAAATGTCATTATGGCGAGGTTAGGCCAGGAAGGTACTGGGGAGCAGTCTAGGATGGTCGGGTTCGGGCATGTACTGCACAGAAGTGACAGCAAAGCAGGGAAAGACAAGGAAACAAGTGGAACCCATGATGTGCCAACTGTGGATGTAAAGTGTGAGGAGTTAAGTAAAGAGAATGTTGACGTTATCCTGGACTGTGTCTCCATTACTAAGGGTTGCCTGAAAGAGGGACCGTCGGTGCCTGGGAAGTGCCCAGGGGAGTCTGGATGTGGAGATGCAGGTATGCTGAGGAGGAGAATACAGTTTTCTGTAGGGGAAAGACTGGACACAGATGTTGCAATAATTCAGGTCAGGACTACAGTCATAGAATCATAGAATGGTAGAGTTGGAAGGGACCTCCTGGGTCATCGTGTCCAACCCCCTGCTCAAAGCAGGATTCACTAAATCATCCCAGACAGATGTCTGTCCAGCCTCTGTTTGAAGACTTCCATTGAAGGAGAACTCACCACCTCTCTTGGCAGCCTGTTCCACTCATTGATCACTCTAACTGTCAAAAAGTTTTTTCTAATATCTAATCTGTGTCTCCTCCCATTCAGTTTCATCCCATTGCTTCTAGTCTTTCCTTGTGCAAATGAGAATAAAGATGATCCTTCTACAATGTGACAGCCCTTGATATATTTGTAGACAGCTATTAAGTCTCCTCTCAGTCTTCTTTTTTGCAAGCTAAACATTCCCAAATCCTGTTCCAGTGTCTTGATGTCTTTTTTAAAATGTGGTGCCCAAAACTGGACACAGTATTCCAGATGAGGTCTGACCAAAGAGGAGTAGAGGGCAATAATGACTTCACGTGATCTAGACTGTATGCTTCTGTTAATACATCCCAGAATTGTATTTGCCTTTTTTGCTGCTGCATCACACTGTTGACTCATGTTCAGTCTGTGATCTATTAGTATACCCAAGTCTTTTTCACATGTGCTGTTGTTTAGCTCTATTCCTCCCATTCTGTATACGCTTTTTTCATTTTTATAGCCCAGATGTAGTAATTTGCATTTTTCCCTGTTAAAAACCATTCTGTTAGTTGCTGCCCACTGCTCCAGTTTACTTATATCTTTTTGAATCCTCTCTCTCTCTTCTCTAGTATTAGCTATCCCTCCTAGCTTTGTGTCATCAGCAAATTTAATCAGTTTACCCTCAATTCCTTCATCTAAATCATTGATACAGATGTTGAACAATACAGGGCCCAAGACAGAGCCCTGTGGTACCCCACTTGATACATTCTTCCAACTGGATGTGCAGCCATTTACTACCACTCTTTGGGTCCTATCACTAAGCCAGTTATGAATCCACCTAACAGTCCTGTCCCTCCTTTACATTAACACCCTGCCTGACAAGCATTTTGTACAGTATAGTGACTAGCTGAAGAGCCCGAACTTGCCCGGGCATAGTAACTTACTGTGGTTAGTTATAACAAATTATAATGATTATATTGCACATAAAAACATTTTACATCATTTATTCAACACTACAGATTCGCAACACAAATTAAATAAATGATTACCCAAGTATTGATAGTATTTTATTTTCAACTCATTCAAGAGCCTTTTGATAAACAATATTTTTGGTTTTTCCTTTCGGTGCAAAGATGAACAGATTTTTGGCAGTTCTAACTCTTGAACAGGCCACGTAAAGTTGACCATGGAAAAAGCATGGATATTGCAAATCAATCCCTACTACTTTCAAGGACTGTCCCTGAGCCTTGTTAATGGACATTGCAAATGCCGGTCAAAGTGGAAACTGGAGGCGTTTAAAATCAAAGGGCAAATCAGATGGAATGAGTGGAATTCTTGGAATGAAAATGTCCTCTCCTTTCAAACATCCTGTTGCTGAGCTGTGTATCTAATCCTATCCTGTGTTATACCGTCTGCTGAGCTGTGCATCTAATTCTGTCCTGTGTGATACCATCTGCTGAGCTGTGTATCTAATCCTGTTCTGTATGATACTGTTTGCTGAGCTGTGTATAACCCTATCCTGTGGGATACTGTCTCCTGAGCTGTGTACCTAATCCTATCCTGTGTGATACTGTCTCCTGGACTGTGTATCTAATCCTATCCTGTGTATTACTGTCTGTTGAGCTGTGTATCTAATCCTATCCTGTGTGATACTGTCTGCTGAGCCGTGTATCTAATCCTATCCTGTGTGATACAGTCTGCTGAGCAGTGTATCTAATCCTATCCTGTATGATATAATCTTCTCAGCTGTGTATCTAATCCTATCCTGTGGGATACTGTCTGCTGAGCTGTGTATCTAATCCTATCCTGTGTGATACAGTCTGCGGAGCCGTGTATCTAATCCTATTCTGTGTGATAAACTGCTGAGCTGTGTATCTAATCCTATCCTGTGTGATACAGTCTGCTGAGTCGTGTTTCTTATCCTATCCTGTGTGATATAATCTTCTGAGCTGTGTATCTAATCCTATCCTGTGGGATACTGTCTGCTGAGCTGTGTATCTAATCCTATCCTGTGTGATACAGTCTGCGGAGCCGTGTATCTAATCCTATTCTGTGTGATATTGTCTGCTGAGCCGTGTATCTAATCCTATCCTTTGTGATAGTCTGCTGAGCCGTGTATCTAATCCTATCCTGTGTGATACTGTCTGCTGAGCTGTGTATCTAATCCTATCCTGTGAAATAGTCTGCTGAGCCGTGTATCTAATCCTAACCTGTGTGATACAGTCTGCTGAGCCGTGTATCTAATCCTGTCCTGTGTGATAGTGTGTGCTGAACCGTGTATCTAATCCTGTCCTGTGTGATACTGACTGCTGAGCCGCGTATCTAATCCTATCCTGTGTGATACTGACTGCTGAACCATGTATCGAATCCTATCCTGTGTGATACTGTCTGCTGAGCCATGTATCGAATCCTATCCTGTGTGATACGTTGCTGAACCTGTATCTAATCCTATCCTGTGTGATACTGACTGCTGAACCGTGATCTAATCCTATCCTGTGTGATACTGACTGCTGAGTGTGATCTAATCCTTCCTGTGTGATACTGCTGCTGACCGGTATCTAATCCTATCCTGTGTGATACTGACTGCTAAACCGTGTATCGAATCCTATCCTGTGTGATACTGTCTGCTGAAACCGTGCATCTAATCCTATCCTTGTGATACTGTCTGCTGAACCGTGATCTAATCCTATCCTGTGTGATACTGACTGCTGACCGTGTATCGAATCCTATCCTGTGTGATACTGTCTGTTGAGCGTGTATCAAATCCTATCCTGTGTATACTGTGTGCTGAGCTGTGTATCTAATCCTATCCTGTGTGATACAGTCTGCTGAGCCGTGTATCTAATCCTATCCTGTGTGATACAGTCTGCTAGCGTGTATCTAATCCTATCCTGTGTGATACTGTCTGCTGACTGTGATCTAATCCTATCCTGTGTGATACTGCTGTGAACCGTGTATCGAATCCTATCCTGCGTGATACTGTGTGCTGAGCGTGTATCAATCCTTTCCTGTGTGATACTGTCTGCTGAGCTGTGTTCTAATCCTATCCTGTGTGATACTTGTGTGAGCGTGTTCGAATCCTTTCCTGTGTGATACTGTTGCTGAGCTGTTTCTAATCCTATCCTGTGTGGATACTGTGTGCTGAACGTGTATCGAATCCTTCCTGTGTGATACAGTGTGTGAGCCGTGTATCTAATCCTATCCTGTGTTACTGTCTGCTGAGCTGTGTATCTAATCCTCTCCTGTGTGATACTGTCTGCTGAGCGTGTATCTAATCCTATCCTGTGTGATACTGTGTGCTGAGCTGTGTATCTAATCCTATCCTGTGTGATACTGTCTGCTGAGCTGTGTATCTAATCCTATCCTGTGTGATACTGGTGTTGAGCCAGTATCGAATCCTATCCTGTGTCATACTGTGTGCTGAACCGTGTATCGAATCCTATCCTGTGTGATACTGTGTGTTGAGCCGTGTATCTAATCCTATCCTGTGTTACTGTCTGCTGAGCTGTGTATCTAATCCTCTCCTGTTGATACTGTCTGCTGAGCCGTGTATCTAATCCTATCCTGTGTGATATTGTCTGCTGAGCTGTGTATCTAATCCTATCCTGTGTGATATTGTCTGCTGAGCGTGTATCTAATCCTATCCTGTGTGTTACTCTGCTGAGCCGTGTATCGAATCCTATCCTGTGTGATACTGTCTGCTGAGCTGTGTATCTAATCCTCTCCTGTGTGATACTGCTGCTGACCGTTTATCTAATCCTATCCTGTGTGATACAGTCTGCTGAGCTGTGTATCTAATCCTATCCTGTGTGATACTGTCTGCTGAGCCGTGTATCTAATCCTATCCTGTGTGATACAGTCTGCTGAGCCGTGTATTTAATCCTCTCCTGTGTGATACTGTCTGCTGAGCTGTGTATCTAATCCTTCCTGTGTGATACTGTCTGCTGAGCCGTGTATCTAATCCTTCCTGTGTGATATGTCTGCTGAGCTGTGTATCTAATCCTATCCTGTGTGATATTGTCTGCTGAGCCGTGTATCTAATCCTATCCTGTGTGTACTCTCTGCTGAGCCGTGTATCTAATCCTATCCTGTGTGATACTGCTGCTGAGCTGTGTATCTAATCCTCTCCTGTGTGATACTGTCTGCTGAGCTGTGTATCTAATCCTATCCTGTGTGATACTGTCTGCTGAGCCGTGTATCTAATCCTATCCTGTGTGATACAGTCTGCTGAGCTGTGTATCTAATCCTATCCTGTGTGATACAGTCTGCTGAGCCGTGTATTTAATCCTCTCCTGTGTGATACTGTCTGCTGAGCTGTGTATCTAATCCTCTCCTGTGTGATACTGTCTGCTGAGCGTGTATCTAATCCTATCCTGTGTGATACAGTCTGCTGAGCCGTGTATCTAATCCTCTCCTGTGTGATACTGTCTGCTTAGCTGTGTATCTAATCCTCTCCTGTGTGATACAGTCTGCTGAGCCGTGTATCTAATCCTATCCTGTGTGAAACAGTCTGCTGAGCTGTGTATCTAATCCTATCCTGTGTGATACGTCTGCTGAGCCGTGTATCTAATCCTCTCCTGTGTGATACTGTCTGCTGAGCTGTGTATCTAATCCTCTCCTGTGTGATACTGTCTGCTTAGCCGTGTATCTAATCCTATCCTGTGTGATACTGTCTGCTAAGCCGTGTATCTAATCCTATCCTGTGTGATACTGTCTGCTGAGCTGTGTATCTAATCCTCTCCTGTGTGATACTGTCTGTTGAGCCGTGTATCTAATCCTATCCTGCGTGATATTTGTCTGCTGAGCTGTGTATCTAATCCTCTCCTGAGTGATACTGTCTGCTGAGCCATGTTTCTAATCCTCTCCTGTGTGATACTTACTTCTGAGCTGTGTATCTAATCCTATCCTGTGTGATACTGTCTGCTGAGCCGTGTATCTAATCCTATCCTGTGTGATACTGTCTGCTGAGCTGTGTATCTAATCCTATCCTGTGTGATACTGACTGCTGAGCCGTGTATCTAATCCTATCCTGTGTGATACTGTCTGCTTAGCTGTGTATCTAATCCTATCCTGTGTGTTACTGTCTGCTGAACCATGCATCTAATCCTATCCTGTGATACTGACTGCTGAGCCGTGTATCTAATCCTATCCTGTGTGATACTGACTGCTGAGCTGTGTATCTAATCCTCTCCTGTGTGATACAGTCTGCTGAGTCGTGTATCTAATCCTATCCTGTGTGATACTGTCAGCGGAGCCGTGTATCTAATCCTATCCTGTGTGATACAGTCTGCTGAGCCGTGTATCTAATCCTATCCTGTGTGATATAATCTTCTGAGCTGTGTATCTAATCCTATCCTGTGTGATACTGTCTGCTGAGCCGTGTATCTAATCCTATCCTGTGTGATACTGTCTGCTGACCTGTGTATCTAATCCTATCCTGTGTGATACTGACTGCTGAGCCTTGTATCTAATCCTATCCTGTGTGATACAGTCTGCTGAGCCGTGTATCTAATCCTCTCCTGTGTGATACTGTCTGCTGAGCTGTGTATCTAATCCTCTCCTGTGTGATACTGTCTGCTTAGCCGTGTATCTAATCCTATCCTGTGTGATACTGTCTGCTAAGCCGTGTATCTAATCCTATCCTGTGTGATACTGACTGCTGAGCTGTGTATCTAATCCTCTCCTGTGTGATACTGTATGCTGAGCCGTGTATCTAATCCTCCCCTGTGTGATGCTGTCTGCTGAGCTGTGTATCTAATCCTCTCCTGTGTGATACTGTCTGCTGAGCCGTGTATCTAATTCTATCCTGGGTGATATTGTCTGCTGAGCCGTGTATCTAATCCTATCCTGTGTGATACTGTCTGCTGAGCCATGTTTCTAATCCTCTCCTGTGTGATACTTACTGCTGAGCTGTGTATCTAATCCTCTCCTGTGTGATACTGTCTGCTGAGCTGTGTATCTAATCCTATCCTGTGTGATACTGTCTGCTGAGCCGTGTATCTAATCCTATCCTGTGTGATATAATCTTCTGAGCTGTGTATCTAATCCTATCCTGTGTGATACTGACTGCTGAGCCGTGTATCTAATCCTATCCTGTGTGATATAATCTTCTGAGCCGTGTATCTAATCCTATCCTGTGTGATACTGTCTGCTGAGCCGTGTATCTAATCCTATCCTGTGTGATACAGTCTGCTGAGCCGTGTATCTAATCCTATCCTGTGTGATACTGGGCTCCCCCTGCAGTCTGTGTCAGAGGGTGGTCTGTGTCGGCACAGTAATACATTGTGTTATTTCCAGCTTTACAGAAGGACGATATCTCCATAGAAATGATAAGAATAATAGGCCTCAGTTACCACAACTGTCTACAAGGAAAACTGTTACTCATAGCAGCCAATCATAGCTCAGCTTTCATCTTTTATACAGCTCTGGTGAAATGAAAGATGCTTAGCGATTGGTTGGGGCTATGTGGAGTGGGCATGGCTGATACACATACACTCATTTTTATATATATGGATTGCAGTGTATGGCAAAATAGAATAGTAAAAATCTGTTTGTGAGATGCTAATTACTTTCAGACTAGTCCAGAGGGCGTTGGTTTCCCCAGACTGGTCATCCCAGTAATCATGTTACTGTGGGCCTGAAAACATGATTTGCAAGTCTCCCGCATGCAACTTTCATCTTTTCTTGTCAGTGGGCAACGAAGCCCATTCTCTGGCTTCACTGAGACTTGTTATCATGCCCGCGGGGGTTTGGTAACATGATTACTGGGACGACTATTCTGGGGAAACCAATGTCCTCTGGCAGGCCCGGATTTAGGGGGGGTGAGTCACACACGTAGTACCAGGGCTTATGGGGTACTCGGCACCGAGCCCGTTGAAGTCTATGGGGAATGTCACAAGTAGCACAGCTCGGTCTGTTGTCCTGGGCGCTCATTCAAAGGGGGATATTTACAGGGGATAGTAATAATTGTTCGTAACGCCACCTGTGGTTTCTGATCAGGTAGACCAGCGCTGCAGGGTTAATCCTCTGAGGGTTGTTACTGGCAGCGAGATGTTAAGTCCCACAGGAGAGACTGGATCCTCAAAGTATATGGCGGTGCAAGGTGCAGGCAATTTGGCAGACACACTCAAATCAGTCTCTTTCCATACCTTTACTGGTGATGGTTGCAGGTATGTCCCGGGAAGCTGCTCAGGGTGGAGGATGCACATCCAGGTAATCACTGAGTAGGTTTAAGGCCTCCTTTCTCTTTAATGTGTGTGAGTTTCCAACCTGCATGAAGCGAAGTTCAACTCTGTATAGAACAGCTACGCCCGACCGACATTGTGGTGGAGCCTTCTTGTGGACAGAACTAAGTCTATATATGCAGTGCACTGCCAGACTCCTGTTCTCCTGACCCCGGTTACGTATCAGCACTGAAGGGCTACCCTCTGCGACTTGAAGTCCAGCAGGGATTCTGGTTTTCTCCTACTAGCCGTGAAGGTTCTAGCAAGGCTTCGGACCCGGCGTCCGGTTAAGCAGAGTGGAGACAGCAAATGTTGCTATAACGCCTCGGTCACTCTTTCCCTTTTGTCACCACTCGCCCGTCGCCCTACTCTCACCCTTAACATAAGCATCGTAGCAGTAGGTGTAGTCGTCAGCTTCCTTCCTTCCACAGCTCACTGACCGTTTCTCAGTTAACTCGTTGTTATAAGAACTGTAGTCCCCTTCCTTCTTTTCCTTCATAGACTCTGTCCAGAGCAGCTCTCAGGACCTTCCGTCAGACTGAATACACGCTCGCTCCGAGAGTCACTTTCCACGTCCGTAGGGAACTAACAGTCAGCCTGTTCTGAAGTAACAGCTTGTAATCTTTCTCCGTCTGTCTCTGACAGGAACTACACTGATCTCCTCACATCTGAACTCGCACTAGCTCAGACAAAACTCTGACTAGACTGTCTCACTCTGGTGTCCTGAGGAGATCTAATCTGTCTGAGGTACGACCAACAACTAGAATAGCTGTCTAGCTAGAATGCCTACTGCTGCGTTTCTCCACACCCCTAAATACCTGAATCTAAAGGGCTCCCTCTGGTGGCTCCTGGGGAAGTGTGAGATGTGAATGAATATCAGGTTTTGTAATTACCTTTTTGTGCATTCTCCAGGGAACATGTGTACCAAGCACAGCTGGGCCACACAGGTGGCACTGGGCCACCCACCAAGCGGGGGTCTCCCCCAATATAGGGATAAATATCTCAAAACATGTAAAATACACGTCTCTTTGCTGTGAACCGTTTCTAATGATAAGGAATATTAAACTATTGATAGTGTAGGGACCTGGCTACACCTACATCTCAGTGGCTGGCGCAGAGCGGCAGAGTCATGGCACCTGACCTGCGTCAGCATCCACTGACCTGACTAGCCAGACTTCCTTAGTACCCTGCACCTAATGCTTAGCTTAGCTGCATGCGGCAGCCTTCTCCGATCCCAACAGAAGCTTCTAGCCAAAAGATATCAGCACTGAACTTTTCATGTACAAGCTTATCATGGAAAAGGGTGTGCAGGACACTTTCCCCAATATTGAGATAGCTCTAAGGATATATCTCATTTTGATGGTAACAGACTGCAGTGGTGAGCGTTCCTTCTCAAAACTCAAATTAGTTGAAACCCGATTAAGGACATCCATGAAGCAGGAACGACTTGTAAATTTGGCTATCATGAGCATCGAGTCAGATATACTGCGTGAATTGGACTTTAGTGACATCATCAGTGATTTTTGCAGGACGAAAATCAAGGAAAGTGTCTGGATTGTAAAAAATGAATGATTTTACCTGAATTACTCTGCGTAAATGATTTTTGTAAATAAACTTGTGTTCGTTCCATTTTGTGTTTTTGCATTACATATTGCAACACCTTGAAAAATGGGCCTCCCTCCAAAATGGGCCCCGGGTCACCCACCTCTTAAATCCGGCACTGTCCTCTGGACTAGTCTGAAACTAATTAGCATAGTGGAAAACTACCAGGTTGTTGTCATATGCAACAGATTAGGACTTCTATATTATAAGTAAATGGAGGACTTTATGCTGACCTGACAGTAGATGGCGAAGTTGTGTAACGTTTCCTTCTTTAATGTATTGTATAAGAATTAGTCTCTCTTCTGTTTTAGTTTCACTTTCGTTTTGTTCCTGTTTCCTGATGCAATGCTGTAATGTGCATTATTCCTTCACCTCATGTTCAGAGAAGTAAACGCTTGTTATCCCATGCAACTTGCTCTGTGAAGTTTCCTCTGCAAAGGTGTGGACTCAGAAGCTGTGCAACACAGGTTCCCTTTAAGGGCTCATACTCACTGGCTGGAAAAAAATCGGTCCGTTTTCTGCAGGAAAAAAACGGTACATTTGTTGTAAAAAGGCATGCGATTTTGATGCGATTTTAAATCGCACCATGCGTTTTCCATCAGTTTTCCATCAGTTTTCCATCTGTATGCAATGCGATTTTAACATGAAGTTTTACATAGAGCAGTTATCTCTATGTAAAAAGTCAAGTAAAAATCACATTGTAAAAAAAAATGTACACAAAAAGCAAATAATTATATATATATATATATATATATATTATATATATATATAATATATATATAGGTCATACACTTCTACATAGTATAATAGCCGCTAATTCATCCCTGGCATTACTGTAAAATCACACTGACAGCTTTAATAAAGAATAGAAACAATACATATACACACATAGAATACATATATATATATATATATATGTAATTGTGACATATATATATATACATATATTTATAGTTCATACACTTCTACATACTGTAATAGCTGCTAATTCAATTGCCGGCTTTTGTGAAATCACAAAAGCCGACATGAAATGATACATTGTTTACACACAGTTAACCATGTCATTTCATGTATTTTGATATATGGTTTTAACTTACAATTTCATAAGTGTATGTGTGCAAAATTTCAGACATGTAGGGGTTAATTAAAGGTGTAAATTCGTTGAAAAAAAATGCGTGGGCTCCCGCTGTATTTTCTCCACCAGACAGACAAAGCAAGCGAGTGGGGGCAGATAATAATAGCCTAGGGAGGGTACATTTTTTTTGTGCCCCCCTGGCTACTAACATCTGCCCCCAGACACCCCAGAAAGGGCAAATCTCTAATTAGATTCGCCCTTTCTGGCACTTTGCCCGTCTATTCCCATTGCCCTGTAGCGGTGGCGAATGGGTTAATAAGGGGTTAAAGCCACCTTGCAATTGAAAGGTCACTTTAAGCCAGGTTAATAATTGAGAGCTGTCAATTAGACAACTATCAATTATTAATCCTATTGAAGGAAAAAAAAAACACACTTTAACACTAGAACTACTGATGGAGTCATTTTGACTCCTTTCGTTTTTTATTTCTCTTCTGTGACTACATTTTTCAGAATTCCGGCTTGAAACTCGGTGACTTTTCCTCAAATATGATGTGAAAAAAGATTTTGTGAGAATAAATAATTTTGGTGAAAAATTTGCCCGTTTTTTTCAAAATTTACCAAGAACTACTGAAGGGAGTCATTTTGACTCCCTACTATATTTTGAGGTCCTTTTGTCACTAAATGTTGCTATAAAGTTTTGTGCATCATTTTTTCACTCTGTCTTATTTACCCTGATGTTCATATAGATGTAGTTCAATTTACATGTCAACTTTTCACATTTTCCTTGTGTTTTACCTGCTTGTATTACTGTGTAATGCTGAACAAAATAGCTTGTTTACTCTAGGCTTTTATCTTATGCTAATTTTTGATTCATATATATTGACACATATAAAGAACTGTACGCTTGCAGAAGCATGCAGGAACAATAATTTACAGTTTACTCTATCTGATGAGGAGCTAGATGCATTCATTGCGATATTCTATGCTCGTGGAATATCTGGCACGAACCGTCACTCGATTAGCAGTATTTGGTGTAATGACTGGGGAATACCGTTTTGCAAAGCGACAATGTCTAGGGACCGCTTTGTTGAAATTATGAGGTTTCTCAGATTTGATGAGAAATCTACTCGATCGGAGAGACTGCAAACGGACAAGTTTGCTCTATTTTCTACTGTGTGGGACAGGTTTATTGAAAATTGTATTGCCTGTTACAAACCTGGCCCATACATAACGGTGGATGAGCAACTTTTCCCAAGCAAAACTAGGTGTCCATTCACGCAGTACATGCCTTCCAAACCAGATAAATATGGCCACAAATATTGGCTAGCTGTTGATAAGGAGAGCAAATATCTGGCAAATGGCTTCCCTTATCTAGGCAAAGATGACACACGCCGTGCTGAGGACCGTTTAGCTGACCATGTGGTAATGAAGTTATTGGACCCGTTTTTGAAAAAAGGTCGCAATGTTACAACCGATAATTATTTTACTTCAGTAAAATTAGCTAAACAGCTAAAAAGCAAAGGAACAACCATCGTGGGAACACTGAACAAGATAAGGCGAGAAGTGCCTAAAGAAATAAAATCCATGAAAGAGGAATTGTACAACACTAAAGTGTTTAGAAATGAAGACAATTTTACACTTACAGTATATCAAGGAAAGCCCAACAAAAAATGTTGTCATTTTGAGTTCCGTCCATCCAGATGTTGTTGTTGCGTCTGATTCCGCTAAAAAAACTCCAGAAACGGTAAAGTTTTACAATGAAACAAAATATGGAGTAGATGTAGTGGATCAGATGGCACGAAAATATACCACACGAACATGCACAAGGAGATGGCCTGTTCATGCATTTGAAAATGCCTTAGACTTTGCGGGTATAAATGCATGGATAATATTCAATGAGATAACCCACCAAAAAATGTCACGCAAGGCATTTTTGCAAACGCTTGTGAGAGAGTTGAGTGGTCCTTATGTCACAGATAGGGAAAAGGGTTCCACGTCCCAAGTTTCTACATGCTCAGAAGTGATGGTTCAAACAAAATTTTGCCAGATCAAAGAAAAGTGCAAGAAAAATAGATCTGTCGGCAATTGTAAGACTTGTGGTAAGTCTTTGTGTGGGCAATGTACTGCCATAAATCAAAGGCAATGCCTAAAATGCGAAACACCAAATGTTTAGAAGGTGAATTCTGTGCCATATTTTCATTTTTATGCTCCTCCACCTACATTTTCTCTGCTTTTTGTTCTTCAGTTGTTGTTTATATGTGTGCACTTGAATAAAAAAAAATGTTTGAAAAACGTCTATTATAATTATTGTTATTTTCTGTAGAAAAATAAGAAAAGCAGAAAAAAAACAATCAAAAGCATTACTGTTGGATCTCACAATAATAATACATTACAAAAAATATAATTATTAATAAATAACCACAAATGAAACTCTAAAAATAAACGAAAACAAGCAAGGAGTCAAAATGACTCCTTTCAGTAGTTCTAGGCGGGGTCACGAGTCCAGTAGTCCTAGTGTTAAGAATAAATAATTTTAATTAAATAAAAACACATTTTTTTGACCATTTTTTATTAAACTCTTAATCCCTGCGAAGCCCTTGATCTTCTATAATAAAGAAAAAATAATATACAACATTATTCTTACCTATCTGGCGATCTGTCACGTCCCACGATGTAATCCTTCACAAAGGGTTAACTAGCAATCAGCTAAGCAGCGCAAGTAATGCTGCATGCTCAGCTGAAAGCTCCTGAATGAATGAGCTTATCTCCTGCCCACAGGAGAGGATGTGATTAATGAATGAAGCTTAATTGATTGTGTCCCACTTTCACTTTAGGTCAGGTCACTGAAGTGAAAGTGGCAATAAATCAATTAAGCTCCACTCATTAATCTTTTCCTCTCCTTTCGCTGGGAGAGGAAGTTATTCATTCGGGGTGTTACAGCTAGGAGACAGCATTAGCTCTCTGCGAGCTGTAACCTGTTAACCCTTTCTGATGGATTACACCGTGGGACCTGACTGTACATCGGATTGGTAAGAATAATTTTGCTTTTTTATTTTATTTTTATTACAGAAAATGGTTTTAGCAGGAAAATAAAATATGGTCAAAAACTGTGTGATTATTTCATTAAACTTTTTTATTAAAGTGTGTGTGTTTGATTTTTCTATCATACAATAGGATTAATAATTGATAGTTGCCTAATTGACAGCTCTCAATTATTAACCTGGCTTAAAGTGACCTTTCAATTGCAAGGTGGCTTTAACCCCTTATTAACCCATTCGCCACCGCTACAGGGCAATGGGAATAGACAGGCAAAGTGCCAGAAAGGGCAAATCTAATTAGAGATTTGCCCTTTCTGGGGTGTCTGGGGGCAGATGTTAGTAGCCAGGGAGGGCACAAAAAAAATGTACACTCCCTAGGCTATTATTATCTGCCCCCACTCGCTGGCTTTGTCTGTCTGGTGGAGAAAATACAGCGGGAGCCCACGCATTTTTTTCAACAAATTTACACCTTTAATTAACCCCTACATGTCTGAAATTTTGCACAAATACACTTATGTAATTGTAAGTTAAAACCATATATCAAAATACATGAAATTACATGGTTAACTGTGTGTAAACAATGTATCATTTCATGTCGGCTTCTGTGATTTCACAAAAGCCGGCAATTGAATTAGCGGCTATTACAGTATGTAGAAGTGTATGAACTATAAATATATATATGTATGTGTCACAATGACATGTATATATATATATATGTATTCTATGTGTATGTATCTAGTGTTTTGTGAGCGGTCAGTGTGATTTTACAGTAGCCGGGGATGAATTGCCGGCTTTTCAAAGAAGACTGGTGCGTATAAATCGGACATCACTTGCATGGTGCGAGTGCTGTGCTTTTTTAATCGCACCCATTGACTTGCATTGGCGATTATCATCCCAAAATCGCATCAAATCGCAGCTTGCTGCAATTTTTTTCTCACACCAATTTCTGATGAGAAAAAAATCGCAAATGAGAATTCACCTATTGAATAACATTGGTCAGATTTGGATCCGATTTTTTTTTTGTCTGATTATCATCCGTTTTCGGCGCCAGTGAGTATGAGGCCTAATTCTGCTATTACCACTGACTTCAAGCCGTGGTGCTGTAGTTATGTTGCATCTGCATTAGGTGACGTGGTATAAAACTGATGGTTCTGCTCAGTACTGTAGCCAATACTATACCATCAAGCACACACGTCTTCATCTTGTAAGCATTTGCAAAGTCACTGTTACTTAATAACTGTGACCCAGACAAAAAAAGTCACTTTCTGGGACATATCACTATATTTCATAATCATGGCTATTTATAACTGCTTGTAAAGCACAAGAAAATGCAAAGTTGGAATCTGGTTGTACTGTACATCAGTAAATAATGATTTCTAATATTAAGATATTCATAAGGCGGTATTCCCTATTTAAGAAATAGAGCATATTAACATGCAAAAACTGGACAGCGGCAAGTATGCAACTCTGCTGTCAACACGCCCTCTAAAGGCACTGGTGGTATTACAGCAGCCGCATTGGGGTCTAGTGCAGCTAGTGCCTTTAGTCAGGAAAGAAAGGTCAGCTGTAGGTTTCCATCACACTTATTATACAATATATCATCGTATGAATGTGTATTAGAATGGTGCTATCCTTAACCAATGCAGCATGTATTTAGAGATGTTCTTGACAGTGGGGAAAGGGATTTTTACTTGCTGACATGTTATAACAACAAGGCCAGTTCATCCAGCATGACAATAGCATTATGTACCACCAGAAGGAATGTAGCATGCAAGGTTTTCTCAGGCAAGATTAACAGCATTCACTGTGAATAACGAATAGCAATACTGATTCTTGCTTAAACAGTGTCATCAGCTTTGCCATCTGTTTCCCTCATACATATAAAAATCTGGAGGACCTGATTCGTTATTGCGTTTGTGCCTATTTTTTGCACCACATATTTTTCAAACTGTGCTTATTTTGAGATCTTTTTTTCTACTTGTTGGCCATTGTGGGCATTTTTTTTATCTATATATTTGAATGTTTACAGACAATTCATCATTTGTGACTTTTTAAAAGTCACAAAGTGTTTGCACAAAGGTATTTCAGCCATCCCCCACTCAACTGTTGGTTTGGTTGTCAGAAATGTTTGGTGAATTCTTAGCCGTGAATACAACATTTTAAAGTAGCGTGACTTTTAAAGGGAATCTGTCAGCAGGTTTCTGCTACCTCATTTGAGAGCATTGTGATATAGGCAAAGAGAAGCTGAATCCAATGATGTATCACTTAGATTACTGGGTGCAGTCGTTCTCGCACAATCACGGTTTATAGATTTACAATGCAGCAGAGCTGACAAAGCTAACCCTGCCCACAACAGGTTCTGTATGTGCAATGTCTACATACACTGGGCTGCTTATTAGAGGAGGGGGCGGAGTCGGAGTAGCAATTGCATGCATATCTGATCTGGCAGAGATAATGTCCTAGTGATAAAACCTTCACTGTAAGTAAACAACAGCAAACAGCTTGATAAGTAACACATTGTTGAATTCTGTATTTTAACCCATATCTCATGCTGTCATCAGAGTACATAGCAAACACATGCTGACAATTTCCCTTTAAGGCCGGCGTCACACTACAGAGGAATACGGACGAGTGCTATGCGAGAAAAAATCGCATAGCACTCGGACCAATGTTAATCTATGGGGCAGCTCCCATCATCCATTTTTTTCTCGTCCGTATTATACGTGCGTGTGAAAACGCAGCATGCTGTGATTTGCACCGTATTACGGCCGAGACTTGCCAATGCAAGTCTACACATGGAACATCAGTGTGACTTGTGAGAAATACACACTGGTGTCCTTTGAAAATCCAGCAATTCATGTGCGGTGTGCAGTAAAATCACAATGACAGCTTACAATAGAATAGAATAGATATATACACATAGCATAGGTGTATCTTATTGACACCTATCCATTAGTAAGCCAGGCTTAATGTCACCTTACAATACAAAGGCGACATTAACCCCTTATTACCCATATGCTACTGCTACAGGGCAGTGGGAAGAGAGAGGCTAAGTGCCAGAATCTTACAGATGCGCCTTTTCTGAGGTGGCTGGGGGCAGATGTTTTTAGCCAGGGGGGTCAATAACCATGGTCCCTTTCTAGGCTATTAATATCTGCCCTCAGTCACTGGCTTTCCCTTCCTGGCGCAGAAAATTGCGCGAGAGCCCACTCCATTTTTTTCCGTGAATACATTCTTTTATGAATTACATACAGGTCCCAAATTTTACACACACATACTGCTAACAGTATTAGTGACTGACATCTATAAATCTAACTGTTCTGCATGGGTTTACTGTATGTAAACCATGTCTTCTATCATGTCGGCTCCTGCAGTGATTCTAGAGAAACCGACAAATGAATTAACGGCTATTCTGCTATCTATCTCTCTATGAAATATAAAGATGTATATGTCTCATTGACATAAATAGATATTTATATATGTTTTGACGAATATTTCAGGCCATGGATCAGTTAAATGTCCATTTTGCAAGTCTGTGAGAAAATAATGGCATACGCATGCCATACGGATACTTAGATGCAAGGAAATTGCATCCTCGCATTGCAAACGGATTACACACGGATCATTGCTCGGGGAACATTTGTGCAATTCTCGGCCGTCAAAATCGAACCGATTTTTTATATGTTAAGTATGACTCCAGCCTAACTCTAAAAAAAGCACAAAAAAATAGCTTCTTTGATTTTGCAGAACATTTATCAACCTGCAAGCACCATTTTTAAGAACTTGATGCAGCAAAATCAGCAACGAATACTACAAGGAAAAAAGAAAGTCACTTAAAATAGTGCAAATGATGTATCGGGTCCTAAGACTAACCTGACCTCCAGGCATATGTTCGCATTCAATGATGAACACATTCCTTAATTCTCTTGCCCAGTATGCTATATAATTAACTCATTTATGACTGGGGTGGTTTTAATTCTTTTTTTATAACAACTAACATGTTTTCCACTATTTGTGCTTTCTTCTCTGCTTATGTCCATTTATTTTTATCTACTGTACAGTGGCTTGTGAAAGTATTCTCCCCCTTGGTTTTTTACCTATTTTGTTACATTACAACCTGTGATTAAATATTTTTGTAATCCGATTTGTGCGTGATATATCAGCACTAAATACTCTAAGTTGGTGAAGTGAAGTGAGAAAATATAGGATTAAATTTATGGGCTTAAATACCTAAAAATTGGCATGTCCATATGTATTCAGCCCTTTCCTGATAAAGCTCCTAAAAAATTATAGTTCAAGTTATTACCTTCATAAGTCACATGCTTAGTGAAAGGAAGTCCTCCTGTGTGCAATCTGAGTGCCACATGGTCTGTCAGTATATACACACCTTTTCTGAAAGGCCACAGAGACTGCAACACCATCAAGCAAGAGGCACCACTAACCAAACAACATCATGAAGACCAAGGAGATTCAGAAGTACAAGTCAGGATTGGCTTATAAAAAAAATCCCAATCTCTGATGATCCCCTGGAGCACCATCAAATCCATTATCATCAAATGGAAATCACATGGTACCACAACAAATCTGCCAAGAGCCGCCCACCAAAACTCTCAGCCATTGCATCAGAGAGGCAGCACAGAGACCAAAGTTAACACTGAAGGAGCTGCAGAGTTCCCAAGCAGAGACTGGACTATCCATCCATGTGACCACAATAAGCGGTACACTCCATAGTGGTGGCCTTTATGGAAGAGTGGCCAGAAAAAATACTTTACTTACGCTCAAATATTGTAAGGCTCATTTTGAGTTTGCAAAAGACATGTGGGAGACTCCCCAAATGATGTGGTCTGATGAGACCAAAATTGAACTTTTTGGCCACCAAGATAAATGTATGTCTGGCGCCAGACCAACACATCTCATCACCCCAAGAATACCTTACCCACAGTGAAACATAGTGGTTGCAGCATCATGCTATGGGGATGTTTTTTTCTCCAGCAGGGATAGGGAAAATGGTCCGAGTCCAGAGAAAGATGAATGGTGCGAAATGTAGACATATTCTTGAATCTTGAGCAAAACCTGTTCCAGTCTGTCAGTGATTTCAGACTGGGACAGGGGTTCACCTTCCAACAAGACATTGACCCAAAGAATACTGCTAAAGCAACACTTGAGTGGTTTAAAGGGATATGTGTAAAGTTTTTAGAGTGGCCTACTGAAAACCCAAACCTTAATCAAATTGAGAATCTGTGGTCAGACTTTAAAATTGCTGTTGACCATAGGAAACATTTTAACTTGAAGAAGATGGAGCAGTTTTGCCTTGACGAATGGGCAAAAATCCCAGTGGAAACATGTGGAAAACTCATTGAGACTTATCCAAGGCGATTTGCAGCTGTAAGTGCTGCAAAAGAAGGCTCTACAAAGTAATGACTTTGGGGCGTGAATAGTTCTGCACACTGAAGCTTTCAGTTATTTTGTCCTATTTGTTGTTTGCTTCACAATAAAAAGAAAACCAAATGTTCACAGTTGTAAACATTTTCTTTACATGAACTGGTGTAAACCTTAAAAAAACAGTGAAATTCCAGGTTGTGAGTTAGTAAAACACAAAAAATGTCAAAGGGGGTGAATACTTTCGCAAGCTACTGTAGATGTCCTACTAAGGAAGAAATACATTTTAATGTCAAACATCTTTGTAAACCGTCACTCAGTATTGTTAACATAATAGTGTTAAGGCTCACAAGGTGAGGTGGCTCCTGTATTTTAGGATTAGCAGGGATGAATGCAAACACAAACAGCAGAGATGGTAGTGCACACCTAACACAGGACTAGGAGTCTTAATCCAAAGACACAGGTGTATGTGTCAATGGGCCTTAAATAGGCCTAGGGAGATAATGTCATAGATCCATTCAGGGCAACCTGCATAATCCAATATGGAGCACAACAGAGAGCAGTGGACCGAGGAGAAGCGATCAGAACCCAGGATACTCAGGATAGAAGATAATAGATGTCTCTGATAGTACTGCAATGCAGCCATAGAGAACCCATATGAGTAAGAAAAACTGAAGCCATGATACATGAAGACCGGTGATTTTCACGCTAGCCTTAATGAGGGTGCATGTTGGAATCAAAGTCATTAACAAGCCTTGCGTGTGCTTTGCCACAAATCTTACTTGAGTCAGAGACTGGAGTAAGATTTCTGGCATAAGAAACGCCACAGCTTGTTATGAATTTGATGAGCTGTGCCATCTTTTCCCCATCCTACCCCACCTCTGCTCATTTTGGAGGAGCTGAGCAAAACTAGAACAAAAACATCAAAAGTTGCAACATTTTTCTGCAGCTCTGAGTCATGCAAACATTTTTTGCAACTTTTCAAAGCAATTCACGTCAAGTTTTCTGGTGTAAAAGCTTTGATGAATATGGACTGGACTGTCCACCATGGTCGACAATCAACAACACACCCAATGATCAGCTCACATGCCAGAAATGGCGTTTGGTTTGATTAGTCAATGTTCCTTCCTTCAGTCCCTGGTGCTGGCTTAGTCTGGAAAACTCATTATTTCTTGCTGGTTTTCTATCTGCCATCTGTTTAGTTCTATAAATGTCATATACAACAAGTAGCAGAATAAGAAGGCACAACTGATACACCAGTACATTAAAGTCAGATATTAGAGTTTTTATTTCTTATGCACAATTCATATATTTTTTGCTTTTTGTTTAAGTCTTGAGGCAGCCAGTTTTACAGTCTTTTATCAGATTTTTTTCAGTGTTGGGTTGTCAGACATGACTACACAATTATTACATCTGAAGTATAATTACCCCCTAGAATCAACAGAGTTTTTTGTGAGATCATGTAATGCTTAAATTAGGCTACAAAACAAGTTAGTTTTCATGTTATGATGGGGACAATGTGTCCTAGTCTTGCAGCTGGTAACCACAGTTTATTTGTTCCTTGCTTTAATTATGCCATGACACTGCCATGTAGGTGAACCCAAAGTCCAAACAGAAAACACCAAGGTGTGGCCGGCAGGCAAACAGAATTTACTTGTACACAATGCAGCCGAGTCAATGAGAATTATAGGAGAAAAACATGTTAGGCTATAATCCTTATTTCTATAGATTTGCTGAATTGATTCTCTTAGCAGCAGATTGTGTAAAGCAAATAAATAAGATTACATAAGTTCAAGTCAAGTGCGGAAACCTCATATTTGCAGATAAACCCTTAAGGTACTGTCACACTAAGCGAGATCGCTAACGAGATCGCTAAAGAGTCAGCGATTTTATGACGCAGTAGCGATCTCGTTAGAGACGTTGCTGAGTGACATGTAGCGGCAATGTGGCCCCTGCTGAGATGTCGTTGATCGCTTATGAACGTTCTGAGCCGTTTTTTGGTCGTTGGTGTCCCGCTGGTGAGCCTGAATCACTGAGTGTGACACCCTTTATGAACGACTTCACCAGCGTCGCAGGTAGGACTAGGTTTTCCCAACGACCGCAGAGGTTATTATACAGATCGCTGATCTCTGATGAGATCTTTGTGTTTGGAAGCTAACTATCGACCACATAGCGATCGCACCAACGATCTCTCCAGGTCGTGTCGTTGTCGTGATCGCTGGTGCGATCGATAAGTGTGACAGTGCCTTTAATGTGGACACACGTTAGAACAAAGAGGTGGAGGGTTGAACAACCATTTTTCTGTTGAATGATCATTACATACTGTAGATGCAGCCGTACACATTTTAGTCCATATTACGGGCACGTAAAGTGGCCAACCATGTTCAACAACCAACTATCGATCATTCTGGGAGTATCCTTTTAACCTCTTCATGCCATGGCCAATTTTCATTTTCGTGCCTTCGTTTTTTTCCTCGTATTCATCCAGGAGCAATAGCTTTTTTTATTTTCCAGTTGACATAGCCATAGGAGGGCTTATTTTTTGCAAGACAAGTCAACGTATCAAAGTTTTGAATAACACCATTAAATGTACAGTATAATATACTAAAAACGGGGGAAAATCTAAGTGCAGTGAAATGTTGAAAACAAAACTAGTTTTTCATTTTCTTTTTGCAGTATTCATTGTTTGGTACAAATGACCTAGAAGCATGATTCTCTGGGACAGTGTAATTACAGCGATATCAAACTTGTATACATTTTATTTATTAAAATAGTGGAAATAAAATTAATAAATTTGTAAAAAAAACAATTTAATAGATGTGCCTTTTCTGGGCAGCTGCGGGCTGCTGTGTTTAGGCTGGGGGGAGCCCATATTCATGGCCCCTTTCCAGCCTGAGAATAGCAGCCCCCAGCTGTATAGTTTTGTCGGGTTGGTTGAAAACCTAAGGGGGACCCCACGTCCGGTTTTTCATTGATTCTCCCTGCTTGCTGTTGCCAGCAGAGCAGGGAGAATAATGACAAGCAGCTTCAGCACCACAGGCAGAGGACAGCGCTTACTGTAGCTGTCCATGCCGTTCCTGTGCACGGAGGACTGTGTGAACAGTTCTCCGTGTGCACGTGTACAACACATTTTGCAGTCCGTGGTGCCGGAGAAAAACGGACATGTCAGCGTATTTTGCACACAGATACACGGTCCGTGAAAACACGCTGACATGTGCATAGACCCATTCATTTGAATGGGTCTACGTGTGTCAGTGTCTCCGTACGTGAAAAAACTTTTACTAAACGGACCGGAGCCACTGACGTGTGAAAGAGGCCTAATGGCGTGTTAAAGGGTTATAAAAGTTTTCCCATGAAAATAAGTAATGGCTTATCATTAGAATATCCCATTGTTTACAGATGGGTGAAGATTTAGCTCCTAGAATTGCCACCAATCGTTAGAATGTGAGAATTCTTAGAAAACTATGCCCGCAGTGTTCTGCACAGTGTGTAGCCAGGTGCCCCGCTGTGCAGTGGAAATGTCATTCCGTTTTCATAACGGAGGTATTTAGTTTATTTACAATTCTACTTCCACATCCTAATTTAAATGAGAAATTAAGGAGATTTATTTTTTATATATAGAAAATAATTGCAATAATTGAATAATAAAAGTTCCACCACGTTATAATGTATTTGTGTTTAGACACAATTTTCAATATCACTTCTGGCTGCCATGGACTAGAATGTCTTCTTATCCAGAGGTTAATAATCTTTCCTGTCTATGTCCGACACATCGGCACAGCTTGGTAACTGTGTCTAAACTATGTTAGTGGAGTTATCAGGATAAGTTTTCAGCTTCTGGAAGTCCCTCAGATTTTCGTTATACAATAACTGAGCTTTAGCTATGGAGTATTCATAAACCATATTAAATATATAATAAAACCTCTCCATAAGATCACCACTTTGGGCAGATCAACGTATTAAATAGAGACTTTCTGTTACAAGTTTTCAGCTTCACAATAAATTATACAAACTGGCCCCCTTAGAGAGAAGAACAACCCTTAAAAGGCTACTTTTCAAAGCAATTTGAGACATAGTATAGGTATCAGTATATTTATATGAGTGAATTAGTTGAAATGCTGAGTTCTCAGTATAAGTGAGAATATAAAACCTACTATTTGCCATCTGAAGTACTTGTGTTCAGAGGCACCTATAGGCCAAGACAGTAAAAACTTCCTGTAGGCATAGTTATATGGAATGGAAGTAGGCATACTTAAAGGGTCAAAAGAAAAAAATGTACTCAAGAACCATAAATAATTAAAAAAATACAAAATTTTATTAACAAAATTTAAGACAAAGACAAGGTAATTAAAAATTGGGAGACCAAAAAATGGCAATGGAAACCCACCACATGTGATACAGAGGCAATACATAAACTAGTATACTGTGAACATAAATTTGCATCAACAAAACAATAGTTAAAGTGTTTGGTATAAACCGTTTCTAAACACTGACGCAATGAAAAACAAACTATAGAATCACAATAGTGCAAAGATTACCTCTGGTGGGTGCCAGTGCCTGCCCCTACGTACGTTTCGGCTATTGCCTTCTTCCGGGGTGGCATCACACCAGCAAGAGTAAGGTTATAAGTCCACTATAGCCAATCACACATAACGTTGCAAACAAACATTGACTAACAAAGCCTCTCTATGGTCGAAAATCTGCTGCATCGACCGGAACTTGATTGCAGCTCCTAATGCATAACATATCAAGGGGTGCAAAGAATGACACATGGCACTCAACCAATAAGATCTCAATACATCATCAATGCTAAAAAGGTCTGCTCCTTAATTTAAATAGAATGCTAAATATGAGATAAAGCGAAAGGTTGGCCATAGTATCACCAACTAATCGAATACTCAGGAGGAGTGCCACAATGTGGGCAGCAACCTGGTCACATGATCGGAGCGCTGAGCCTAAAGATACTCCCCCTAATACCCCAGAATCGCACTGACAGTGCGAGTGTGTACAGCTGTGCAGCAAGGACATAGCAAAAAAAAATGCAGACAGATAACACAGATATAACTTCCATACCACCACTTATACATGGACAGATGTACTGCATTCAGATATAGATAAAGTGACAGTGTGTACGGAAAAATATATACCGTATATAATAGAAATATATACATATTAATAAGTGAACCTATATAATATACATGTGGCAATGAAGTCACAATATAAACATAAAATATACTATAAAATAGAGTGACAATACATTCAAAAATATATATACCGTATATATAGAGGAATATACATATTAATACAGTGAAACCATATAATATACATAAGACAATAAAGTCACAATATATACATTAAAAAATGTAAAATATGAATGTATACTAGTGAAATATAATAATCTAATATATAGGTATAATAAACCCCCATATAACTGATAATAATAATAACATAAAAATGCAAAAAGTGACAAAAAAATTATAATGTGAAAATCCATCCTTCAGTCATTCTTCATCCGTTTTGGGAACATAAGCATCAAAAAATCCAAGAAGAATCATAGGCAAGTCCCAGACACAAATGCACAGTGGGTCAAGAATATTTGCAATATGGAAGTGATAGTAAAGCATAGTTAACCTTGACTCTAGGATTAAAAACAAAAAGATAAAATGAGACATATAAAATACAGGTATGATAAAAACATGAACCAGATAGATCAGAGGAATAGAACAAAGCTAAGGGCTTTATTAAGCCGATTTGGATGTATTAACCCCAGAGTCCATATTCACCTCGCCTCCAAGCGAGCTAGGGGACGACTAATTTCCCCTCCCCTAACCCCCAACACAATACGGTCTATGCCCCTTACCAAGAAACCTCTCGGATCACATTGATGAAACAACTTAAAGTATTTTGGCAACTTAAAGGGGTAAACCAGGTTTGGACTGCAAACTTCTGAATCGTCACAGTATGCACATTCTCTGATACCAGCAGTGAGAGCAGGTGGTCACCTGACAGCAAGTACGCAATTTGCATACGTACAATAACGTACCGACTAGACATGCTCAGCCTCACTTCACTCACGTGTATTGAGCATGGACAAGCATGTCTAGTTGGAATGTGGCAGGAAGTATGCAAATTGCATACTTGTGGTCATGTGACCGCCCGCTCTTGCCACAGACACTAGAGAATCCTCACAATGTGCAATGCACTCACTAAGGGTGTGTTTCCATGGTCAGTAAATGCTGCGTGTTTGACGCTGTGCGCTGGCGCAGCATCAAACACGCAGCGTCCAGATGTTACAGCATAGTGGAGGGGATTTCAAGAAATCCCGTCTCCACTATGCGTAACAACACGCAGGCGGCAGACCTGCGTAAACGGACATGCGGCGCGTCTTTTCAGATCGCAGCATGTCCTATTCCCTTGCGGCGACTCTTCGTCGCCGCAAGGGAAATAACACAGGCCTATGTAGCGCTGCGGTTATTCCAGATGTGTTCAATGAGCACATCCGGATTCACCGCGCGTTCACAAGGGGGCGGGGCTTTGGGCGAAGCCGACTTTCCGCTCCGTCCAAAGCGCTGTGGTTCCGGACCGTGGAACCACAGCCTAAGAGGATTCAGAAGTCTTCTATGACACACATAGAGAGTGTCTACAGACTTTCATCCCAAACCTGTACAACTCCTTTAAAAAAACCGCAACCCCAATAGATTATTTTTTTCATATTATTATCATTGTCTCAAAAGTTTGTGTTTCTATAAGATTTATTAAGTTTCAGTGACTTTAGAAATGTCTTAAAACTGAATATTTTGTAAAATTATATAAGAAGTTCACTGTAAATAGCTTTTTTTTTATTACTTCCAGCTTATATTTCATTTATCCCTGGAGGCATTATGTAAAATGTTAGAAAAACTTTGAAAATATATCTTACATAATACATCTTGAAAGAAGGCCAACATCTACTTACAGTGTATCTGTTGTTTAACAGACGACAGCCTGTATCGTATGATCAGAATCAGGCATACAAGTGGCTATTAAACATTTTTTTCTGTGATTTCCATGTGCAATTTAACATCTTTTTTAGAAAATATGATACACTCAGTGTTTATATGTGAATACATGGTGAATGGGTAAAAAATAATAATGTGCATTCTCATTTGGATGTGAGTAGAGTTGAGCGATACTTTCCGATATCCAAAAGTATCGGAATCGGAATGGTATCGCCGATACCCAAAAAATATCGGCGATACCCGATACCGATACCGGAAATCCAATGTAAGTCTATGGGAACAAAATATCGGAATTAAAAAAAACCCATTCTTGCCTTGTTGGTTAATTGTACATGAAGGAAAACAACAAAGAGTAATGTACAATGTATTGGGGAAGGTTGAGGAGACATTAAAGGCATAGATGTTTAACCCAATCAAATGGAATAGCATAAATATTTTTTTTTTTAAAGATGTTCGGATTGACGAAGAAATTGACAATGTTGTTAACGTTTTTTCTATTTTGGCAAATATGTATATTTCACAACTTCCATGCTCTTCACCTTTTTAACTTTTGACACACTTTCTCCTTCATAATCTTCATCAGGATCATCTTTTTCATCAAATTATTCTTCATCTTCACCTTCTTTATCTTCTTCTTAAACTTCTTGCTATTCATCTTTTTGTTAACATTACTCATATTCTTCTTATTAAACTATTATTCTTATTCATATTGTACTTCATCTTCTTCATCATATTCTTATTTGTGACAGAGAATCCTGTACTTGTAATCTGTCAAAGTATGAATTTTTCATCCTTCCGTTCTTGCTGTCACAAAAGATTTAAATTACAACAGTATTTGTCCGTGTTCAGTTTAGCCTGCAGCAGCAGGCATTTTCCAGGGGCACCACGAGGAGGAACGGACTCACCCCCATACACTGCTTAGTCTTCTTCTGCTTATAATTTAGAGCATATATTTTGCTCTTCATTTTGGTCTTATACTTCCTGTTCTTCTGCTTTTTGATCTTCTGCTTATTGTTCTTAAGTCTCTTGTTCTGTATCTTGTAGTTTGTCTTAACCTTCTTAGTCCTGTTTGGTAATCTTTTATTTCTTCTTTGTGATGGTGTTTAGGCTGGTTGGCTTGATGCTCGTCGTCCTTGTGGTCGTCATCTTCTTCGGGTGGTCATCAGGGTCGTCGTCTTAATTGTTGGAGATCCAGAGTGATTACCCAAAAAAGCATTGAAAAAATCTTCAATTTGTAAATGTAGCAGAAGGTACAAGAGTCAATGCAAGTAACGAGGACCAGCTGACTGTGCTGGAACCCGGAGGGGCAGCAGAAGGAAAAGAGCCAATGGCACAACCGAGGACCAGCTGACGTTACTGGGACACGGTTACTAAGCAGGAGGTACCTGTGCTCCAAAGCACTACCAAGGACCAGCAGACGTTGCTGGAACTCGGATACCGAGATGGAGGCACCTAGGCCAAAGGCACTGCGGAGAACCAGCTGACGGTACTGGAACCCGGACGGGTAGCAGAAGGTACAAGAGCCAATGCAAGTAACGAGGACCAGCTGACTGTGCTGGAACCCGGGGGGGCAGCAGAAGGAAAAGAGCCAATGGCACAACCGAGGACCAGCTGACGTTACTGGGACACGGTTACTAAGCAGGAGGTACCTGTGCTCCAAAGCACTACCAAGGACCAGCAGACGTTGCTGGAACTCGGATACCGAGATGGAGGCACCTAGGCCAAAGGCACTGCGGAGAAACAGCTGACGGTACTGGAACCCGGACGGGTAGCAGAAGGTACAAGAGCCAATGCAAGTAACGAGGACCAGCTGACTGTGCTGGAACCCGGAGGGGCAGCAGAAGGAAAAGAGCCAATGGCACAACCGAGGACCAGCTGACGTTACTGGGACACGGTTACTAAGCAGGAGGTACCTGTGCTCCAAAGCACTACCAAGGACCAGCAGACGTTGCTGGAACTCGGATACCGAGATGGAGGCACCTAGGCCAAAGGCACTGCGGAGAACCAGCTGACGGTACTGGAACCCGGACGGGTAGCAGAAGGTACCCATGGAAATTTAAGTTGACAGGCCGCGAGCCGGCCGCAGTTACCGAATCCCACAGTACTACAGTGGGTGATTGTCCTATTGTCACAACGGAAACAGCCTTTATTTGCATATCCCGCAGCACACATAGGAAGCACCTAAACTCCAAGCACCATAGAGTCGGCTAACCCGACCGCAACACGACAGGAAAACTTATTGGAGGCTAAGTGACGTTTACACTGACAGGAAACAGATGGCGTGCTGTAACCAGTCTGGGCAGGAGTGAGTACCCGTGTCAATGACACTTCCAAGCAACAACTGGCGGTGTTGAAGCCCAGGGATGAGAAGAGAACATGGTGGAGGCAGCAGGACTTTTTGCCGTTCACACAGCAGGGGAACAGCTGACATTACTGAACCCCAGTAACACAGGAGCAAGTGTTGACTGTGCTAACAGCACTTCCGAGCAACAACTGGCGGTGTTGTAGCCCAGGGATGAGAATAGAACATGGTGGAGGCAGCAGGACTTTTTGCCGTTCACACAGCAGGGAACAGCTGACATTACTGAACCCCAGTAACACAGGAGCAAGTGTTGACTGTGCTAACAGCACTTCCGAGCAACAACTGGCGGTGTTGTAGCCCAGGGATGAGAAGAGAACATGGTGGAGGCAGCAGGACTTTTTGCCGTTCACACAGCAGGGGAACAGCTGACATTACTGAACCCCAGTAACACAGGAGCAAGTGTTGACTGTGCTAACAGCACTTCCGAGCAACAACTGACAGTGTTGTAGCCCAGGGATGAGAAGAGAACATGGTGGAGGCAGCAGGACTTTTTGCCGTTCACACAGCAGGGGAACAGCTGACATTACTGAACCCCAGTAACACAGGAGCAAGTGTTGACTGTGCTAACAGCACTTCCGAGCAACAACTGGCGGTGTTGTAGCCCAGGGATGAGAAGAGAACATGGTGGAGGCAGCAGGACTTTTTGCCGTTCACACAGCAGGGGAACAGCTGACATTACTGAACCCCAGTAACACAGGAGCAAGTGTTGACTGTGCTAACAGCACTTCCGAGCAACAACTGGCGGTGTTGTAGCCCAGGGATGAGAAGAGAACATGGTGGAGGCAGCAGGATTTTTTGCCGTTCACACAGCAGGGGAACAGCTGACATTACCGAACCCCAGTAACACAGGAGCAAGTGTTGACTGTGCTAACAGCACTTCCGAGCAACAACTGGCGGTGTTGTAGCCCAGGGATGAGAAGAGAACATGGTGGAGGCAGCAGGACTTTTTGCCGTTCACACAGCAGGGGAACAGCTGACATTACTGAACCCCAGTAACACAGGAGCAAGTGTTGACTGTGCTAACAGCACTTCCGAGCAACAACTGGCGGTGTTGTAGCCCAGGGATGAGAAGAGAACATGGTGGAGGCAGCAGGACTTTTTGCCGTTCACACAGCAGGGGAACAGCTGACATTACTGAACCCCAGTAACACAGGAGCAAGTGTTGACTGTGCTAACAGCACTTCCGAGCAACAACTGGCGGTGTTGTAGCCCAGGGATGAGAAGAGAACATGGTGGAGGCAGCAGGACTTTTTGCCGTTCACACAGCAGGGGAACAGCTGACATTACTGAACCCCAGTAACACAGGAGCAAGTGTTGACTGTGCTAACAGCACTTCCGAGCAACAACTGGCGGTGTTGTAGCCCAGGGATGAGAAGAGAACATGGTGGAGGCAGCAGGACTTTTTGCGTTCACACAGCAGGGGAACAGCTGACATTACTGAACCCCAGTAACACAGGAGCAAGTGTTGACTGTGCTAACAGCACTTCCGAGCAACAACTGGCGGTGTTGTAGCCCAGGGATGAGAAGAGAACATGGTGGAGGCAGCAGGACTTTTTGCTGTTCACACAGCAGGGGAACAGCTGACATTACTGAACCCCAGTAACACAGGAGCAAGTGTTGACTGTGCTAACAGCACTTCCGAGCAACAACTGGCGGTGTTGTAGCCCATGGATGAGAAGAGAACATGGTGGAGGCAGCAGGACTTTTTGCCGTTCACACAGCAGGGGAACAGCTGACATTACTGAACCCCAGTAACACAGGAGCAAGTGTTGACTGTGCTAACAGCACTTCCGAGCAACAACTGGCGGTGTTGTAGCCCAGGGATGAGAAGAGAACATGGTGGAGGCAGCAGGACTTTTTGCCGTTCACACAGCAGGGGAACAGCTGACATTACTGAACCCCAGTAACATAGGAGCAAGTGTTGACTGTGCTAACAGCACTTCCGAGCAACAACTGGCGGTGTTGTAGCCCAGGGATGAGAAGAGAACATGGTGGAGGCAGCAGGACTTTTTGCCGTTCACACAGCAGGGGAACAGCTGACATTACTGAACCCCAGTAAAACAGGAGCAAGTGTTGACTGTGCTAACAGCACTTCCGAGCAGCAACTGGCGGTGTTGTAGCCCAGGGATGAGAAGAGAACATGGTGGAGGCAGCAGGACTTTTTGCCGTTCACACAGCAGGGGAACAGCTGACATTACTGAACCCCAGTAACACAGGAGCAAGTGTTCACTGTGCTAACAGCACTTCCGAGCAACAACTGGCGGTGTTGTAGCCCAGGGATGAGAAGAGAACATGGTGGAGGCAGCAGGACTTTTTGCCGTTCACACAGCAGGGGAACAGCTGACATTACTGAACCCCAGTAACACAGGAGCAAGTGTTCACTGTGCTAACAGCACTTCCGAGCAACAACTGGCGGTGTTGTAGCCCAGGGATGAGAAGAGAACATGGTGGAGGCAGCAGGACTTTTTGCCGTTCACACAGCAGGGGAACAGCTGACATTACTGAACCCCAGTAAAACAGGAGCAAGTGTTGACTGTGCTAACAGCACTTCCGAGCAACAACTGGCGGTGTTGTAGCCCAGGGATGAGAAGAGAACATGGTGGAGGCAGCAGGACTTTTTGCCGTTCACACAGCAGGGGAACAGCTGACATTACTGAACCCCAGTAACACAGGAGCAAGTGTTCACTGTGCTAACAGCACTTCCGAGCAACAACTGGCGGTGTTGGAGCCCAGGGTCAAGGAGGATGTTTAAATACTATATCAAGTATTTTCCTTGTTACGTGTCAATTAAAAATGTCTATACTCCAAACAAGAGAAATATAACCTTTAGTACCATAAGATGATGATTTTACTTAAAAAAATATATGTAAATTAATAATTTACAAACATAAACGCATACATTAACATGTTGAAAAGCAATGCAAACCACAATTAAAATAGGTTAAATAATCTGCTATACGGTTTAAAATAAAAGCATACAAGTACATATCAGAATCCATTAATGATGGCTAAGTAACAGTATGTACACCATTTTTATTGTGTAGACAATGAATGGCTGACTTAAAAACATAATCAGCATTACAAGTTATCTTTGACATTCATAAAACTTTACATTTGGTGAATAATATCACTAAAATTTTTTTAAAAATATCTAAAATTTCCATCATGTAATACTGATAATATGTGCCAATCATTTATATTAACAAACAAAAAATTTAAAAAGTGCATAGTGCAGAGTGAAAACAGATATTTATGCCTGACTGTGGACTTGCAAGCATGACAACGGATAGATAAGGTATATATAGATGAGACTGCATAGCCACAGATGGTGAATGGCGATGTAATACTGTACCTCAATAAAGTGTGCGTTACTACTACATCCTTTTTTTTATATAGCTTTATAAAAGGTTACGTGCATGTATGGTTGCGCCTTTGTTTGGACGCACAGACTGGCTTCCTGCTGTGACGCGTTGGGTATTGGAGCGTCTGTACGTCTTATGACGCAGACTAACATTCACGGTGTGCATCATTCATCATCGCAAGCGTACCGACAACACAAAGGCGTTGTCATGACTGCTTTACTCAGTAAACATGCACCTATGATGAAACATACACGCATGTGCCCTATTACATAACAAGCTACAAGAAAAACGAGTGTGAGGTGTGACACAGCTGTTTTGTTAAGGTACAGTATTATATCGACATTGTACAGGTGTCGCTATTCAGTCTGATAAATAGATATCATTCACCTATTCTATCAGTTGTCGTTCTTTCAGCACCACTTACAGGTATATATTTTGGTATTGTGACTATGCACTATTGACTTTACCAAGGTAATGCATGATTTTTGTTAGCGATTATCATGTTTACATGAAGGACCTTTATGATATGGGCTGTTAACTTTCTAATTAAATATGTATTTTTTAAAATGACACAAATATAAGTAATGTTGAAGAGGACTATTCCTACATGCATTGTTTGCACAATATTACAGGTGTACATCACGTCCCTTAATCAACATTGGATTATTATATTTACTTGTATGCTTTTATTTAAAAGGCAAGAACACTGAAGTATAACCTTCGCACTGAAGCAGTTGTCAAAGTTCAACCCACATTATGCACTTCCAACATTGCAGAATTTGAGTCATGATGTGAGTTGGATTTGTCTAAGCTATGGAGTGACAAGGTTGACCATCAGTATCCTATAGCATAAGTAGGCTTTTGTGTTTGCATTTGTTTTCGACATGTGCATATCTGTAATAATATGTCACAATTATTTTGTAACAGATTTGTGACAAAGACTAATCATTTTATGGTTTTAAAGTTGACGTTTCAAATGTTTACAGCTTAGAAATCAGGGTGTAGCCTCATATCTATGTGTAGCACTAGACACTTTGACATGTCATGTTTTTTTCACCATGATTAGGTAGCTAGCAGTAATTTTTGCCGGACACACAGCAGGGGAACAGCAGGCGTTACTGAACCCCACAAACACATCAGCGATTGTTTTCATCTGTGCATCTAACACTTCTGAGCAGCAACTGGCGGTGTTGAAGCCCAGGGTCAAGGAGGGTGTAGGCAGAGGCCTAGTATGAGATGTTTGAAGTTGAAGTTGTAGTTAGCAGCAGTAATTTTTGCCAGACACACAGCAGGGGAACAGCAGGCGTTACTGAACCCCACAAACACATCAGCAGATTGTTTTCATCTGTGCATCTAACACTTCTGAGCAGCAACTGGCGGTGTTGAAGCCCATGGTCAAGGAGGGTGTAGGCAGAGGCCTAGTATGAGATGTTTGAAGTTGAAGTTGTAGTTAGCAGCAGTAATTTTTGCCAGACACACAGCAGGGGAACAGCAGGCGTTACTGAACCCCACAAACACATCAGCGATTGTTTTCATCTGTGCATCTAACACTTCTGAGCAGCAACTGGCGGTGTTGAAGCCCAGGGTCAAGGAGGGTGTAGGCATAAAATATTGAGTTATTGCCTTGTTACGTGGCCATTGCAAATGTATGTACTTCAAACAAGAATAAATGAAGTTTTACTAGGACAATAAAATGATGAATTTCAATTCCAAGAATAGAAAAATATTTATACTTGAGAGTCCTCTGTGGTTGATACCGTTTAATGGCTAACTGAAAATATGGTAACAAATTCAAAGCTTTCGAGACTACTCAGGTCTCTTCATCAGGCTAAGACTAAAACAAAAAATGAAGAATCACATATTTCTACACACAACAGGACACAGGAATAGGTAAGACAAGTGAGGGAGGGACAAGTGAGGGGAGACCGGCCAAAAAATGATAACAAGGATGAATTATCAGCGCCACACAATCAGAGAAAAAATAATGGATTTACCTGTGGCAAAACAATTTTGTATGCCCGGTCATAGCATGATGGATATGGAATTACTGGTATTAAAATATAACTTCAAATATGAGAAAGATACAAAGGTTTCAGAATATAAGCTCATCATGACCTTTGACACTGTTAGTGATGGAATGAATAGATCACACGGATTTATGTCATTCTATATCAATTAAGGAATCTGCGTCTCTGCCCTTCCAGGGGCATGAAAACACAAAACCAGACCCCAATCAAAGGGCAATAAAACTTTCTATCCTTATCTAGGAAATGTTACAATATTTATGTTCATCCCTCTGTGATAATGAGAGTTCTGCTACACGTCACTTACTTGTCTTACCTATTTCACTATTCCTGTGTCCTGTTGTGTATAGAAAAATGTGATGCTTCATTTTTTGTTTTAGTCTTTGCCTGATGAAGAGACGTGAGTAGCCTCGAAAGCTTGCAATTTGTTACCATCTTTTCAGTTATCCATTAAAAGGTAACAACCACTGCGGACTCTCAAGTCTAAATATTTTTCTATCTACTGGCTAACACGGTACGAAGATACACATGTTTCCTAACTTCAAGAATAAAATAAAGACACTGCAAATATAAACGCATATATGCACATGCCAACAAGAAATGGAACAACACACACACCCAAAAAATTGGTTACAAAATATAGTGTTGTAAATTTAAGAATAAAAGTCCATTTTTGTATTTATGAATAATGCTTAAGGAACGCTATGTTAAACCATAACATAGTGAAGACAATGGATTTTGTAATAGTCACTCATCATCATCATCATTGCAATTTAGATGTGACAGTCACAGACATTTCAATTATTTAAGTTAATAAAATCGTTACTTTGTACAGCATGTATGACATGTCCAGCATGGACTCATCAATGTGATGACACAATAATGTACGATAAAAAATAACCATTTAAAAAAACATAATGCATTGTCACAATTTAAGTGTGTGCCTGCAAGTGTAGGTGAAACAAAGGCTACGGATAGCAAAGGTATATTCTATGTCTGTATCAGACAGTGGACAGCCTCTGATGGGTAATGGCGATGTTATACTGTACGTCAATAAAGTCTGCGGCTGCAATCATGCATTTTTTGCTTGCACAGTGTTGAACAGGGTAAAAGCATGTCTGGTTGCGCAAGGCTTTATCCGTCAACACTACCTTCCTACTGTCACGCGTAGAGTAGGGTAGCGTGTGTCAATTAGATGACTCTATAAAATGTGACGTTACGCAGCGTTATTGCGCCCTAGGGACGCCAAAAATACGACAGCAGTAATCATTTACTGTCTAATACTCCACCTATGACCAACAAAAAAAGAACGTTCCCTCTTTAACAATCTACAAGACTAACAACCATAATGGTTGACGCTGACTTTATTGAGGTACAGTATTACATCGACATTGTCCATGAGTAACTATGCACTGTGATACCTATATACCATTATTAATTTATATCTGTTGTGGTTGTTTCAACAGCACTTGCAGGTATAACTACCTATTGTCAGTATGCATGATGCACTTTCTAGATGTAATAATTTATTATTGCACATTATTACCAGGTTTACATGCTGGCCATTTCATATATGGTGTGTGAAGATACAGTTGGCATCAGTATGTGTATTTTATAATGTCTGTCATAAATAAAACTCGTGATGATGATGATGAGGATTTTATGATTCGTACATCCATTGACTGCATTATCTTACAGGTACAGATAAAGTTCCTTAAAAACATTAATTGATAAGTATGAAATGTACTTTTATGCATTAATTTCAAAAAGTGAACACTATGTTTTAGTTTTTGTTACCATTTCTAATAGACATGTGCAGATATGCGCTGTGATGACAAATTATTATTTGTCCATATTTGTCATAAAAATTTATCATTCTAGGCCTGGAAAACTTCACAATTTCATGTTTTAAGCATAACAATCAGGGTGACGGCTCTTCCCTATTTGGAGCATGTTCGACATGGGTTTTTCTGTGCATGTGTAGGGAACAGGAGACTTCTTGCCGGACACACAGCAGGGGAACAGCTAGCGTTACTGAACCCCACTAACACTATAGCTTGTGTATTGGTCTGTGGACACGACACTTCTGAGCAGCAACTGGCAGTGTTGTAGCCCAGGGAGTAGAGTTCAGGTGGTAGAAAGATGAACATAACAGGAGACATGGATAGCGTTGCGAACCAGTTATTTAATCTGAAAACGGACAGACAAATTCTGGCGAGATCCATGCCTTGTTCATTTTCAGAAAAGTAAGCCGGTCTACATTATCGGAGGATAGTCGCATGCGATGGTCTGTTAGTACACCACCTGCAGCACTAAAGACGCGCTCCGATAATACACTGGCAGCAGGGCAAGCCAGCACCTCCAATGCATACTGGCTAAGCTCTGGCCATGTATCCAGCTTAGAGACCCAAAACTTGAATGGGGAAGAGCCATCTGGGAGTACACTGAGAGGAAAGACATGTAGTCTGTCACCATCTTACGGAAACGTTGCCTCCTGCTGACTGGAGCCGTCTCGGATGGTGTAGACATTTGTGGCGCTGCCACAAAACTTCGCCACATTTGGAACATACTGGTCTTGCCTTTTGAAGAGGCGCTGCTTGTGCTCCCTCTTGTTGCAGAGCTGTCTCCACTGCCTCGACGCACAGAGCTGCTTTGTAAAGCAGTAGCAGCAGCAGCAGTGCTCTCGGCTGGAATGGAGAACATTATGGATTGCACCAGTGTGTCTTGGTACTCCCGCATTTTACGCTCCCGGTTCAACGGTGTGATGAGGCTTTGTAAGTTGTCCCGTAGCGAGGGTCTAGGAGGGTGTACACCCAATAATCAGACGTGGTGAGAATGTGGGCGATGCGGCGGTCGTTTCTCAGGCACTGCAGCATGAAATCAACCATGTGCTGCAGACTCCCAACTGGCCAAGAAACGCTGTCCCCTGCAAGAGGCGTCATCTCTGCCTGCTCTGCATCACCCCACCCTCGCTCTACATACTGACTAGAGCGTTGTGTACCTCCCTCTGGAGCGATGTCTTCCTCCTCCATTGACTCCTCCTCATCCTCCTCACAAAGTGAACACTGCCCAGCCCTTTGTGAGGAACCACGTTGCGCTGACTGTCCAGAAGGTGATGGAATTTGTGACTCCTCATCCTCCACCTCTTCCAAAACCTCATCCCTTAGTGCTTGCAGTGTTTTTTGAAGCAGGCAGATAAGGGGGACAGTCAGGCTGACTAGTGCATCATCTGCACTCGCCATCCGCGTTGACTCATCAAACGCACGCAAAACGTGGCAGATGTCCTTCATAGAGGCCCACTCAGTAGTGGTGAAGTGTGAACGGCGCAAATTGCGAGTTGATTGCGCCTGATGCAGCTGATACTCCATTACTGCTGGCTGCTGCTCACACAACCGCTCCAACATATGTAACGTGGAATTCCACCTGGTGGGTACGTCACATATGATGCGATGTTCAGGAAGGCGAAATCTGCGTTGCAGAGCTGCAATGCGCGATCTGGCGATGCTGGAACGTCGCAAGTGAGCGCACTCTAGGCGGACCTTGTGCAGCAGTGCATCAAGATCCGGATAGTCCCTCAAAAAACTCTGCACGACCAAGTTGAGCACATGTGCCAGACATGGTATGTGAGTGAGGTTGCCAAGGCCCAGAGCTGCCACCAGATTTCGGCCATTGTCACACACTACCAAGCCTGGCTGGAGATTCGCTGGCAAAAACCACACGTCGCTCTCCTGCTTGATGGCATTCCAGAGCTTCTGCGCTGTGTGGCTTCGATTCCCCATGGAAATTAATTTCAGGACGGCCTGTTGACGTTTGGCCACGGCTGTGCTCATATCGGTCGCATCAGGTAAGCGTTCACGGGTCCATGTGGAGGTAGACCGTGACGGCTCCTGCAGCGATGATTCTGAGGAACTGGAGTAGGAGGAGGAGTCAATGTGGACAGACTTGATTCCTGCAATCCTTGGAGTTGGCAGAACACGTACAGCGCCACTCGCAAGATCTGTACCCGGCTCCACAACATTGACCCAATGGGCAGTGAGGGAAAGGTATCGTCCCTGGCCATGGGTACTGGTCCACGCATCGGTGGTCAGGTGGACCTTGCTACTGACGGCGTTTAGTAGCGCATGTTTAATTTTTCCCTCAACATGCTTTTGCACACCAGGGACGGCTTGCCTGCTGAAATAAAATCGGCTGGGCACATTGTATTGTGGGACTGCCAATGCCATTAAGTTACGGAAACTGTCAGTCTCCACCAGCCTGAATGACAGCATTTCAAGGGACAGGAGTTTTGCAATGCCAGCATTCAGAGCCTGTGCTCGTGGATGGTTTGCCGAGTATGGCCGTCTTTTATCCCATGCCTGTGCTACCGATGGCTGTTTTGTGGCCTGGGAGTGTGAGGATGACAGGGAACTTGCAGCTGTGGGTGGAATAACACTGGGTCTCTGGACAACAGTGACAGAGGTTCTTCCATGGCGATCCTGTGAGGAAGCCGAACTAGCTGTGTGTGAGCTGGAGGAAGAGGCTCCAACACGAGCTGAAGATGTAGGTGCTGCTGTAGGTTGGCCTACATCTCCAGTGTGTCTTTGTAACTCAACCACGTGCTTTGACGGCACATGTTTCCACATATTTGTGGTATTAAGGTTACTGACACTTTTACCTCTTTTTACTTTTTGATTACACAGCTTGCATTTGACATAGCAAATATCATCTGCAAGTATGTCAAAAAAGGACCACGCAGTGCAAGTCCTGGGAGTGCCCGTTTTGGCTGTTGGAAGAGAACTGCTACGAACGGGTGCCAAACTGGAGGCTACAGGCAACCGAGTCTGCAGCCTACCTCTCCCTACTGTTTGGACCGTTGGGGCAATCTCTTCCTCAGAGCTGCTACCACCACCTTCCTGTTCCTCACGCCATGTTGGGTCTTGGACCTCATCATCTCCACTACCCTCTTCCAACACCTGCTGCTGTTGGGTGGTCTGGCCAGCACCATGCTCAACAGAAACTGGCACCTGAGTCTCATCATCATCAAATGCGTTCTGCGGTGTGCTGACCATCGGCACTGGCTCACCCGCCTCTTCACATTCAGAGAGACACAGCTGTTGCGCATCACTGCATACTGCCTCTTCTTCACATTCCAGAATGCTGCTTGGCTGGGCCCCTGTTTGCAAGCCAACAGATTCTGAGAACAGAAGCAGAGACTCAGCTGGCTCCAGTTCAGAACTCTCTGACTGCCTGGGCAATTTGGCAGGCGGTGAAGAGACAGATGGTTGTTCAACAGTGCTGTGGTCCTGAGAGGAGGTGGAAGCAATTGAAGTCGATGAATTGGCTGCCATCCAACCAACAACGGCTTCAATTTGTTCTTCCCGCAGCAGGGGGATACGCTGAGCTCCTACAAAAGTGCGCATAAAGGAACGCTTACGGGGAAAACTGGTGGATGCTGTGTCACTGGGTGCGGCAGCAGCCACAGAATCCCCACATCCTCTCCCTGCTGAAACTCCACGGCCACGACCACGTGCCTTACTCCCTGCCTTCTTCATCTTGGTAGATTGATAAAGAAAGTCAGAAAAGTTATAAGGCCTAAGTGTGGTTATTCCTCAGGACTGCAGTGAACACTGCAGACAACTGTTCAGTAGCTGTGAAAGGCCCCTTTGTGTACTTCTATAGTGTTTGCAACCAATGTATTGTATACGGATGGAAGCGCGTCACACTAATAGATTAGATTTTTTTCAAATATAATGGAGCAGCACCAATTAGAGAAAAATGTGAAGGATGAGGCAGTGACACACGCTCAGCAGACTACAACCAGCAGTGGTTGAAGAACTAACTGGAGCGTGATCTGCACTCAAAAAATCAAAACCTCACAGACTGCAGTGAACACTGAAACACAACTGTTCACTATCTGTGAAAGGCTCCTTTCTGTACTTCTATAGTGTTTGCAACCAATGTATTGTATACGGATGGAAGCGCGTCACACTAATAGATTAGATTTTTTTCAAATATAATGGAGCAGCACCAATTAGAGAAAAATGTGAAGGATGAGGCAGTGACACACGCTCAGCAGACTACAACCAGCAGTGGTTGAAGAACTAACTGGAGCGTGATCTGCACTCAAAAAATCAAAACCTCACAGACTGCAGTGAACACTGAAACACAACTGTTCACTATCTGTGAAAGGCTCCTTTCTGTACTTCTATAGTGTTTGCAACCAATGTATTGTATACGGATGGAAGCGCGTCACACTAATAGATTAGATTTTTTTCAAATATAATGGAGCAGCTCCAATTAGAGCAAAATGTGAAGGATGAGGCAGTGACACACGCTCAGCAGACTACAACCAGCAGTGGTTGAAGAACTAACTGGAGCGTGATCTGCACTCAAAAAATCAAAACCTCACAGACTGCAGTGAACACTGAAACACAACTGTTCACTATCTGTGAAAGGCTCCTTTCTGTACTTCTATAGTGTTTGCAACCAATGTATTGTATACGGATGGAAGCGCGTCACACTAATAGATTAGATTTTTTTCAAATATAATGGAGCTGCACCAATTCCACAAAATAAAATAAAAAAAAGAGTCAGTGAGTGACACGTGCAGATGCCTACAAACAGCGGTGGATGCAGAGCAAACTGCAGCGTCACCTGCACTCTCACACACACCTTGCACAGAGCTGTTAAAACAACACTGCAAGGCAAAAGGAAGCTTTACACAGCGGTTGGTAAAATAGCCTGCCTACAGCACAGTACACTAAATCGCAATCTCTAACTGTCCCTCAGAGTCAGCACAGCAGCGTTCTGTCCCTAACTGAGTTCACAGCACAGTGACGCTAAAATGGCGGCGGCGCCTTTTATAGTGCATTCTGACATCATTTCAGCAGCCAATCACAGCCATGCCATTAGTTAAGATGACCGCAGCATTACAGGATGTGCCCACACTTCATAAGATTCCTCATTGGCTGACTAAAATCACATTGCCTCTCAAAGAATTATGGGAACTTCCGATTCCGGTATACGATATTGGAAAAATATCGGAACTATGTATCGGAATTCCGATACAGCGAATATCGGCCGATACCCGATACTTGCGGTATCGGAATGCTCAACACTAGATGTGAGCACTTAGTGAGAAAAAAAGAAAAACACAAAATAGAGAAGATACAGTAATTCTGTTATCTAGAATAAAAGGGATAACAACATGAAGTGGAAGCTCAGCAGGTTTATGTGTCCATTTGCTCACTAATTAGTAATCCTATAGAAAAGGCTATAGAATATACACTGTGTTCCAAATTATTATGCAAATGATATTTTTCTCTAATTTTCCTAAGTGGTCGGTGCAAATGACAGTCAGTCTAAAGGGTATGCCACACTAAACAATATCGCTAACGAGATCGCTAAAAAACGTCACTATTTAGCGATCCCGTTAGCGATGTTGTTCAGTGCGGCAGCTTCCAGCGACGAGCTTCCTGCTGTGATCTCGCTCGTCGCTGGAATCGTTCCGGACCCTATTTTCTCGTCGGCGCTCCCGCTGGGTAAGTATCTAATCGCTGTGTGGCACCTTTTCTTAGCGATTTAGCGGTACTTTTGTACCGCTAAAGTCGTTAAGAAGATCGCTAACGGCGATAGCGTCGTTAACTATATCGCTAAATGTGGCCGCATTTAGCGATATAGAAACAATCCCGCTAGCGATCGCATTAGTATGCGTCGTTATCGTGATCGCTAGCGGGATTGTTTAGTGTGGCAGTACCTTAATAAAAGTCATCACCCGTTAGAGTATACATTGAATTTTATTGAAGAAACCTCCCAATGATAACAGTATAATCTCCAAAATGGAAAAAAACTCAAAATGCACTGTTCCAAATTATTAGGCACAGTAGAATTTCTAAACGTTTGATATGTTTTAAAGAACTGAAAATGCTCATTTGTGGAATTTGCGGCATTAGGAGGTCACATTCACTGAACAAAAAAGCTATTTAACTCCAAAACATCCTAAGAGGCCAAGTTATATGTTAGGAACCCTTCTTTGAAGTCATCTTCACAATTCTTGCATCCATTGAACTTGTGCGTTTTTGGAGAGTTTCTGCTTGTATTTCTTTGCATGAAGTCAGAATAGCCTCCCAGAGCTGCTGTTTTGATGTGAACTGCCTCCCACCCTCATAGATCTTTTGCTTGATGATACTCCAAAGGTTCTCTATAGGGTTGAGGTCAGGGGAAGATGGTGGCCACACTGTGGAGCCCAGCTGTGACTGAATCCATATCTCCCAGAAGGGTGCACTGAAAGAGGATACCACTAGAGGTCATTATACACATACACACACGTACAGATACCTTAAAGACCACCATTGTCACGGGTGTGTCGCGGCGGAGATCGTCGCGATTGCACACCCTGACTTCGCACAGCTGAGTTTCTGGTGCTGGGTGTTTTTCGGCACTGAGGGAGTTAATTCTTTCTCTCTCTGTGCTGGGCTTACCAGCCTCGCCCAGCTGCGATTGATGTTTTGTTAATTAGCTTCCTTCATATACCTGCTGGTCTGCTGGGGAAGTTGCCGGTGAAAGCATTCATTCAGACCAGCAGAGCGGATCGTTTCTGAGAAGACTTAAGCTAAGAGTGCCTGTTGTGGTTTTTCCTCTCCTCGCTTATTGTTTATCTCCTTAACCTTTTGTGTTCCTCTGTAGTGGAAGTGTTGTATGCAAGGCTGTGTTTTCTTTACCCCTTGTCTGTCTCGTTTGTCTAAGACTGTGTGTAAGCTGTGACCTGCCCATTCCCTGTGGTGGTAATCAGGGTCCTTCTCAGGACTAGATTACAGTGGTCAGGGATCTACAGGAGACAGGGTTACGCTGGCGGCCTGGACCTCTGTACCATTAACAGTACCTCCAGGTAGAGGGACTAGTCAGGACCCCAGTTCAGGGTCAGCATAGACCCCGGTCCACCTCTATCCAGAGACAGCGTGACACGTACACAGTATTGACCCACAATACATAGGATATTATGTCAGGTAAGACATTGCTGGCAGATACTATGTATACATGTTGATTTTCTCTATTATATGAAATTTAGAATTATGTCACATTAGATATAGGTTGCTATCTTTGAATATATCTGTTATACGTCGTGACATTTTCACCGGCCACTCTAAAGATTCTCCCCAGCCACCATGGATCCAGTAGCCCATTTAGCTCAGCAGTTGCAGAGTTTGTCCATGGAGCTGACGGATGTTAAATCCAAGGTTTTGTACCCCCGGGAGCAAACCAGATTTGAACCTAAAGTAGCTCTCCCGGACAGGTTCACTGGTGGGCGGGACAAGTTTTTTACTTTCCGGGAAGCATGTAAATTGTATTTTCGGCTGCGGCCGCAGTCGTCGGGCAGTGAGGATCAGAGGGTGGGAATTGTCATCTCGCTCTTACAAGGGGACCCTCAATCCTGGGCGTTCTCTCTCCCCCCGGGCTCCCCGGATCTCCAGTCAGTGGACCGATTTTTTACAGCCCTGGGTCTGGTATATGATGACCCGGATCGGGTCTCCCTTACTGAAATGAAGTTACGTAGGATACAGCAGGGAGATCGTCCGGCGGAGGAATTTTCTTCAGAGTTCCGTAGGTGGGCCACGGATACTCAGTGGAATGACCCGGCTCTTAAGAGCCAGTTTTGTCAAGGTTTATCTGACAAATTAAAAGATGTGTTGGCTCAGTATGATTCTCCCCCGTCACTGGAGGCCGCTATGGCTCTTGCTATTCGCATTGATAGACGGCTTCGGGAGAGGTGTGGGGTAACTCCGCCCCCTGTGATGACTCCACCTCCTTCTAAAGTCCCTAATATTGAGGTTCCCCTGGTTTGTTCCGAGGAACCTATGCAGTTGGGAGGGACATCATTCCGAGGGAGGGGATCGGCGGTGCGCCGCAAAGTAAGAAGGTGTTTCTTCTGCGGGAGAGAGGGACATTTTATTGAGGGGTGTCCATCCCGTACTGTACTGAGCAAGAAGTCGCCGGAAAACTATTAATCCCAGGTTGTGTGGTGGACGACAATCTGGGAGTATGTATTTCGTCCCCAAGTCCGTCTCAGTTTCTCGTACCATCGGAGGTGGTGGTAGGTACGAGAACTGAGAGGATTTCTGTTCTTCTGGATAGTGGGGCCGCGGCTAATCTGGTGGACGCTCGGTTTGCCCAGGTGCAAGGTATGCAACTGAGTGTATTGGCCAAACCTATCCCTATATTCTCTATTGACGCCAGGCCTCTCGGTCAAGGTAGCTTTGTGCAAGCCGTGCATAACATAGACCTTCGAGTGGGGGCAATACATAAAGAACTATTGTCTTGTTATGTGTTGGAGGGCCTTCCCACTCCTATTGTGTTGGGACTTCCTTGGTTAACTAAACATAACCCAGTTATTAATTGGCAATCCAGAGAGATAAGCCAGTGGGGTGAATTTTGCAATAGTAACTGCATGAACACGGTCATCGGTACGGTCATGCCTAGAACTTTACCTCCTTTTCTGGAGGACTTTGAGGATGTGTTTTCAGAGGAAGGGTGTCAAGAATTACCTCCTCATCGCGCATATGACTGTGCTATAAAATTGCTTCCTGATGCTAAGTTACCAAAATCTAGGTTATATAACCTTTCTGGTCCTGAGAGGCAAGCTATGAAGGATTACATTTCGGAAAGTCTGGCCAAGGGGCATATTAGACCTTCATCTTCCCCAGTGGCCGCGGGGTTCTTCTTTGTGAAGAAAAAAGATGGAGGCCTACGCCCTTGCCTGGATTTCCGTGAGCTTAATCGGATTACGGTCCGAGATCCGTATCCGCTCCCACTTATTCCTGATCTCTTCAATCAGATTGTGGGCGCCAAATGGTTCTCAAAGTTGGATCTCAGGGGGGCGTATAATCTGATTAGGATAAAGGAGAGGGATGAGTGGAAGACGGCGTTTAACACTCCGGAGGGACATTATGAGAACCTTGTCATGCCTTTCGGTCTGACTACTGCCCCGGCGGTGTTTCAACATTTTGTTAATGACATCTTTCGCCACCTAGTGGGACAGTTTGTTGTCATTTATCTAGATGACATCTTAATTTACTCGCCGGATCTTGTGTCTCATCAGGAGCATGTGAGACAAGTGTTGCAGATCTTGCGAGATAATAAACTGTACGCCAAATGGGAGAAGTGTGTATTCGCTGTACAAGAACTTCAGTTTTTAGGATTCTTGGTGTCAGTCTCCGGTTTCCGTATGGACCCTGGGAAAGTGAAGGCTGTGCTTGAATGGGATCGGCCAGAGGATCTTAAAGCACTGCAGCGTTTCCTGGGGTTTGCTAACTACTACCGGAAATTTATTCGTAATTTCTCATCTGTTGTCAAACCTCTCACTGACATGACAAAAAAAGGGACGGATTTTGCTAGGTGGTCTGACAAAGCTTGTCAAGCATTTTCCTCCTTGAAAAAATGTTTTGCTTCAGCACCCATACTCATCCAACCTGATGCATCACAACCGTTCATTGTGGAGGTAGACGCATCTGACGTAGGAGTGGGTGCGGTATTATCTCAAGGTCCGTCCCCTGGTAAATGGCATCCGTGCGCTTTCTTCTCTAAAAAATTGTCGTCCGCCGAGAGGAATTATGATGTCGGCAATAGGGAACTCTTGGCCATTAAGTTGGCTTTTGAAGAGTGGCGTCACTTTTTGGAGGGGGCAGTCCACCCGGTCACCGTCATTACTGATCACAAGAACCTGCTGTATTTAGAGTCTGCAAAACGTCTGAATTCCAGACAAGCTAGATGGTCGTTGTTTTTTACCAGGTTTAATTTTGTCGTCACATATCGTCCTGGGTCAAAAAATGTAAAGGCTGATGCCTTATCTCGTAGTTTCCCGGGGGCCGGGAAGACGGATGACCCGGTTCCTATTCTTCAGGAGGGAGTTGTGGTGTCGGCTGTATGCTCTGAGCTTGAGGAGAAGGTATTGGAGGCTCAGGGGGACGCCCCTGTAGGACCTGCAGGGAAACTGTTTGTTCCAGATCAGTTAAGACAAAAGGTTATCGAGGCACATCATAATTCTGCTTTGGCAGGACACCCAGGGAGTAAAGCAACTGTAGATCTCGTTTTCTCGCCGGTTTTGGTGGCCTAACTTAAATAAAGAGGTGGTAACTTTTGTCGCGTCCTGTGGGGTATGTGCGCGCTCTAAGACCCCACATACCCGTCCGTCTGGGGCCCTTTTACCGTTGAAAATCCCGGAGCGTCCATGGACCCATCTGTCTATGGACTTCATTACGGACCTTCCTCCGTCTTCAGGTAAAACTGTCATACTAGTTGTAGTTGACAGGTTCAGCAAAATGGCACATTTTATTGCTCTTCCTGCTCTTCCTAATGCTAAAACTCTGGCGCAGGTGTTCATTGGGGAGATTGTGAGACTTCACGGGTTGCCTTCCGATGTGGTGTCGGATCGGGGGTCTCAGTTTGTGTCCAAATTCTGGAAGGCATTTTGTTCTCGTCGGGGGATGCAGTTGTCATTTTCTTCGGCTTTTCATCCGCAGACCAATGGTCAGACAGAGCGTCTGAATCAGAGCTTAGAGACATATCTCCGGTGTTTTGTCTCAGAGAACCAAGAGGACTGGTCTTCTTTCTTGCCTCTGGCAGAGTTCGCTCTTAACAATAGGCGGAGCGAGTCCACTGGTAAGTCCCCGTTTTTTGGGGCATATGGTTTTCACCCCCAGTTTTGTACTTTCAATGGGGGGGGCTCTTCTGGGGTTCCTGAGGAGGAACGATTTTCGTCGTCACTTGCTTCAGTGTGGAGAGGAGTGCTTAATAATCTGAGCACTATGGGGAACCGATACAAACGTATGGCTGATAGGAGGAGAGTGTCTGGTCCGGACCTAAGTGTGAACGATCTGGTATGGTTGTCTACCAAGAAAATAAAACTTAAGGTTCCCTCCTGGAAACTCGGTCCCAGATTCATCGGGCCATACAGGATCAGTTCAATAGTTAATCCGGTGGCTTTCCGTCTTGACCTCCCTCCTACATTTAAAATCCACAATGTGTTCCACAAATCGTTGCTTAAGAGGTACGTGGCACCAGTTATACCGTCACCTCTACCTCCTCCTCCTGTGGTGGTCAATGGTAATTTGGAGTTTCAGGTATCGAAGATCATTGACTCACGTCTGAATCGCCGGTCCCTTCAGTACCTTGTTCATTGGAGGGGTATGGTCCTGAGGAGAGGATGTGGGTTTCTGCGTCGGATATTAACGCAGACCGTTTGGTTCGGGCCTTCCACACTACTCACCCAGATAGACCAGGCCCTGAGGGTCCAGAGGCCCCTCGTAGAAGGGGGGGTACTATCACGGGTGTGTCGCGGCGGAGATCGTCGCGATTGCACACCCTGACTTCGCACAGCTGAGTTTCTGGTGCTGGGTGTTTTTCGGCACTGAGGGAGTTAATGCTTTCTCTCTTGGTGCTGGGCTTACCAGCCTCGCCCAGCTGCGATTGATGTTTTGTTAATTAGCTTCCTTCATATACCTGCTGGTCTGCTGGGGAAGTTGCCGGTGAAAGCATTCATTCAGACCAGCAGAGCGGATCGTTTCTGAGAAGACTTAAGCTAAGAGTGCCTGTTGTGGTTTTTCCTCTCCTCGCTTATTGTTTATCTCCTTAACCTTTTGTGTTCCTCTGTAGTGGAAGTGTTGTATGCAAGGCTGTGTTTTCTTTACCCCTTGTCTGTCTCGTTTGTCTAAGACTGTGTGTAAGCGTGGACCTGCCCATTCCCTGTGGTGGTAATCAGGGTCCTTCTCAGGACTAGATTACAGTGGTCAGGGATCTACAGGAGACAGGGTTACGCTGGCGGCCTGGACCTCTGTACCATTAACAGTACCTCCAGGTAGAGGGACTAGTCAGGACCCCAGTTCAGGGTCAGCATAGACCCCGGTCCACCTCTATCCAGAGACAGCGTGACACGTACACAGTATTGACCCACAATACATAGGATATTATGTCAGGTAAGACATTGCTGGCAGATACTATGTATACATGTTGATTTTCTCTATTATATGAAATTTAGAATTATGTCACATTAGATATAGGTTGCTATCTTTGAATATATCTGTTATACGTCGTGACATTCAGAGGGAGCTGTGTTAGGCATATAAAAAGAAGTTTAGTTTCAGTTTACTTCAGTTCTGAGCAGCCATCTCAGAGAGCTCAGTCAGTCTGCAGAAAGTGACGTGCAGAGCTGAGGATAGTGAGGCTGCAGAGCTATTCGGTTCCAAGTAAGTGGAGTCTAGTAAGAGTGAAAGAGAAATCATTCCAGCCTAGTCAGAGCTGAATTTAGAAGTGTAGCTCTGTAGAAAGCGTGCCGACGCTTAAAGAGCGGCGAAGAGGCAGCCCACCAACTGCCAGCGTGTGTAATCGTGTAAGGATCCAGGTAGCTTCCAGCAAGTTCACTGCCTACACTGATAACAACCCCTTAACGCATCTTGAAACAGCTAAGCTGGGAGCCATGGAACAACGCTGGATGGCCCGGCTGTCCAATTACCAATTCACAATCAAATACCGAGCGGGCCGCAAGAATGCCAACGCTGATGCCCTATCCAGGATGCCTCATGAATCGGACACAGAAGAAGAAGTGGATGATCTGGAAGAGATAGAACTACCTGCCTTTCATAGAAATGGGATGATCCATGAACAACAAGCCAGCAGGAGATCGCCTGGTAAGACGTTAAATCCTTTACCTCACCACAGCTGGAAGGAGACTCAGGACAGCGATCCAGTTGTCAGACGAATCAAGGAGCTGATATCTCAAGAAGGTTCCTCCTTGGAGAAGGACGCGCCTCTACAAGCAAGGCAGCTGTGGAATGAAAGAAGCCAGCTGTTCATCTATCGTGAGAAGCTGTGCAGGAGATACATCAACCCAAGGACCCATGAGATGGTATGGCAGATAGTGGTTCCCAGAGCAGACATCCAGATGGTGTTAGAAGCCTACCACGATCAAGCGGGACACTTTGGCTGGAAGAAGCTGGAGACCCTGTTGAAGTGTCGTTTCTACTGGGTGGGAATGCGCAGCTCCATCGAGAAGTGGTGCCAGAACTGTGGACCCTGTGGCCTCAGAAGAAAGGACTACAGCAGTCAGAAGGCACCCCTGCAACCCATCAAGACGACTCGTCCCCTGGAGATCGTGGCCCTGGACCATGTCAAGTTGTCACCCAGCCGGTCAGGATACTCCTATGCCCTGACTATGGTGGATCACTACTCCAGGTTCCTGGTGGTCGCCCCTGTCAAAGATCTGACGGCAGAGACAGCAGCAAAGACGTTCCAAGCGTGTTTCTGTAGACCACACGGATATCCTGAGCAGGTACTAACTGATCAAGGTCCAGCTTTCGAAGCCGAATTATTCAAGGAGTTCTGTCACTGGTACGGGTGTAAGAAGATCAGAACAACACCGTACCACCCCCAAACTAATGGTCTCTGTGAGAAGATAAATCACATCGTCATTGACCTGCTGAAGACTGTACCACTCGCAGAGAGAAATCGGTGGCCAGAGTTACTACCTGACCTGGTAGATCTGTACAATCACATACCTGTGAGTTCCACCAATTGCACCCCAGCATACCTCATGCAGGCAAGACCAGGAAAGCTGCCCATGGATCTGGAGCTTGGTGTTGTAGAACCAGAAGCGGATGTGACTACTGGAGACTGGGACACAACCAGACAGGAACAGTACAGGAAAGTACAGGCCTGCGTTGAAGAAAGTCTCAATCGAGTCAGGGATAAGCAAGAAGACCGCTATAACAAAAGTGCGCCAGCTTAACCTTTCGCACCTGGTGAAGTCGTCCTAAAAAGAAAGAGGAGGTTACACAAACTCGACGATCAATGGGAAAGAGAGCCCTACATCGTCCAGAATTCAAAGTTTGACAACAAGAAAACGTGCATAATTAGCAAGGATGGAGGAAGAACGACTGCAACCGTATCCAGAGATCACTTAAAGTTGTGTCCAAATCCATTAAAGCTTCAAGAGGAAGAACCCGTTGTCAATCAAGAAGAGAGTAATGAATCAGTCATCCATACAGACTTGGGAGATTTCCCCGCGGATTGGCCCAGAATTGGAGAAGCTGTAATCATTCCCGTGCTGCAATTCTATCAACCACAAGAAGATCCTCTACATCCAGTTGCACCAGTTGTTGCAGTAGAGTCAGTTCCAGAGGAACCTGCCCAAGCAGAACCCCAGCAAGTGGAACCCCAAGAGGCGATACCCCAAGAAGTTGCACTTCAGGAAGAAGGATCCTCTGTGGAAGTCGAACCGCATCGCCCAGTCGCTACTATGCTTGCCAGATCCCTAGAGAGGTGGAGGCAGGTTTACAGGTTGCCGGCACGCAGGACAGACAGGGTAACTGACACCTCACCTACCACTACACCACGTAGGTCAGTACGCATAACAAGAGGGCAATTACCTGTTAGGTACAGAGAGTAGGACCTAACACATGTACATAATCATCAAGAACCATTGTACATAAATGTATATATTTTGCTTATACTATGCTTTAATATATTGTTATTTCTTCATCTGTTTTTCCCCTTTTTGATATTGAAACAAGTGAATGGACATTATTTTTACTTGTCTTCTAACCCTGTTGAGCATCCTTTTCCAAAGAGACTGGGACTTTTTATGGTTGCTCAATTCCTCGTCGTGCTAATGTATATAGTTATTTATTTACCGTTATGCAACCGTTCAAGAGTGCCTTACCTCCTGTAAAGGAAGAGTTATTATACAATGTTTTATTGTTATCTGTTTTTGTATTTCAGCCCCGGAGTGCTGAGTTTTACTAGGGGGGAATGTGGAGCCCAGCTGTGACTGAATCCATATCTCCCAGAAGGGTGCACTGAAAGAGGATACCACTAGAGGTCATTATACACATACACACACGTACAGCTACCTTAAAGACCACCAGAGGGAGCTGTGTTAGGCATATAAAAAGAAGTTTAGTTTCAGTTTACTTCAGTTCTGAGCAGCCATCTCAGAGAGCTCAGTCAGTCTGCAGAAAGTGACGTGCAGAGCTGAGGATAGTGAGGCTGCAGAGCTATTCGGTTCCAAGTAAGTGGAGTCTAGTAAGAGTGAAAGAGAAATCATTCCAGCCTAGTCAGAGCTGAATTTAGAAGTGTAGCTCTGTAGAAAGCGTGCCGACGCTTAAAGAGCGGCGAAGAGGCAGCCCACCAACTGCCAGCGTGTGTGATCGTGTAAGGATCCAGGTAGCCGAAGGCGAGTGGAAGTTAATGAGACAGAGGAGCCTTAATAGCTCATCTCAGCAAGAAATACCGGACAACGGGGTCCGAGCCTATAGGGATCTCCACGACCCATTAGGAGAACACCGGAGTTCCTGGAGGACTACAAGTCCCAGGAGTACCACAGAGCTGATACGTAGCAGGATCAGGAGGACAGAGTCTGGCAAGCAGGACGCTGTGAGCAGAGACTGTGTACTTTCAGAGAGAAGGTCCAATCACAAGATCAGCCAGGTGCAAGACGGAGACCAAGTTAGACCTAGCTACAAGCAGGTCAGGACTTTATTACTAAAAGGCAGAGGACAGGAGGCCATACACCTACCAGTGGAGGAATCTCGATGTGCATCCTTCACCCTACAGTACTCCGGGAAGTGCCTGCAACATCTACAGTAAAGGTACCAAACTGACTTATGTGTGTGTCTCCCTTATTATCCCTGACTGCCGGGTCCCCATCTGTCCTGCACTTCTTATACATCTATCTGCCTTGGAGGAATCAGCCTTACTTGTGGAAGGCTTAACATCTAGCTGCACAATATCAACCCTCCAGTGGATCTGCATAGCAGCGCTGGTCATCCTGACCAGGCACCACAAGTGGCGTCACGAATCCCATATCATTATTCAAGTCACCTGTAAATATCCCCATTAAAGTGAGCGCCCAGGGCACGGACCGAGCTGTGCTACCCGTGACGTTTCCCATAGACATCAACGGGCTCGGTGCCGAGTACCCCATAACCCTGGTGTTGTGCGACTCATCTTTTCCTGGCGTCACGAACAGGATTGCGTGCCCTGCAGCAATGGAGTAACTTGTGCCCGTTGCCACCGGGTACTGTGTGCCTCACTAAAAGACTGTGTTTTGTATGTGGTGAAGATTTCCCGCCATTTGCCTGCCATTGCCCACCAATTACAGCGCCACGGCGCGAAAACTAGTGGACGTACCTGCAAAAGCGCGCTGAGTCCTGTACACGCCCCCAACACTGACGCGGCGGCAGGTCCTGTGAAGAGCTACAGTAACAGCAACACAGGTCCTTCTACACACCCTTGTGCCCTGCGGAGCTGCAGCCTTCAGAGAAGGTAGGCTACGATTAACTAGGGGGGCGCAAACATGTCGCAGCAGCCAGCCGACAACGCGGCCCAGGCCGACGGCCTTAATGACTTACCCCTCGGCGCTGCTGCACAGGCTGGAAATGCTGGCCCCTCACCTGGTCCTGTGGCCCCAATAGTACCGCTAACGCTGCCATACATGCCTGGAGCGAAGTGGCTCCCTCAGTACAGCGGCAAGCCAGACACCCTGTCAGGGTTCAAGCGGAAAATATGCAGTATAATGGACATGTACCCTATGACAGAAAAGCAGAGAGCTGCAGTGTTAGTGGGACAATTAACTGGTGCTGCTGAGAGAGAGGTAGAGACTTGGACAGCTGCAGACCAGGAGTCAGTGCATGCAATTTTCTTAAAGCTACAGACTATCTTTGAGGACCGCACTGAAACAGATCTCCGGATGAGTTTTTACCAATGCTCCCAGAAACCAGATGACAGCATTAGGGACTATGCCTGCCGACTACAAGGGGCCCTGCGAGCACTCAAACAAGTTAACCCCATGAGTGTCTCCAACGAAAATAAAATGTTAAAGGAACAATTTGTATGGGGGTTGAGGTCCCAAGCTGAAAGCCGGACTGTGCACTGGTGGTCCTTGGATCATCCTGATGCTACATTTGATGCTCTTAAGGACATGGCTATAAAAGGACTGCATCCCTTGGAAACACCCGAGGTGGCAACCCAGTGTCACCCGAGTGAAGCCACCCTAAAGCCAGCAGCATCCACCTTTTCCCCGCTGGTTGCAGAAGCCAAAACGCAGGTGGCGCCCCCTACTGAGCTGGACTGTTTGCGCTCAGAAGTGCGCCAGTTGACCAAAAACCTGGCCACTGTAATGAGTGCCCTGCGACTGCCGACGGAGGAAGAAGGAAAGATCCTGCTAGATGACTGCCCAGAGGATGTCCCTTGGATGCGCCGGAGGAGAAGGAGGACGTCGCCCCACCGGAGGAGGACAACGCCACCCCCAGGAAGGACCCGCGACCAGCATCATCCCCGCCGAGAGATCATCTGCTACCGCTGCCACAGAGAAGGTCACCTAGCACGTTGGTGTCCTTTAAACGAGCAAATCCTGGGTCCGAGGGTCAACACCCAGGAATAGACTCATCAGGCCCCTCAGACTGGAACCGCAGGTTTGTGGGAGGAAGACCTTACCTGTCCATCATACTGGACGGGATCGCAATCCCTGCCCTGCTGGACACTGGATCTCAGGTAACCGTCATACCTGATGTTCTCTACAATAAATACTGGTCCAGTGACGGTCTCCAACCCCCAAACCCTGACTTTGCTGTATACGCCTCTAATGGCCTCCCTCTTGACTTACTGGGGGCTAAAAATGTAGACGTAAAAGTGGGGAGAGTAGAGCTAAAGAATCAGGGACTTCTTGTAGTAAAGACTGTTAATAAGGAAAATGGGTTGAATGTGGTTTTAGGCACTAACATTATTAGTAACTGTTTGGAGGAGGTTGTGTTTTTACTCCAACAGCTCGCCGAAATTGCCAGACCAAAGCAAAAGGGAGTGATCCGGAAGGAGATTCGGACCCTGATGTGCCAGCAACAAGTGAAACTGACCGGTGGTGAGATTGGTAATGTACGGGTGACAGACCCGAACCCCATTGTGATACCCCCTATGAGTGAAATGCTTATTTGGTGTAGAGCAGCAATAGGTCTGAGAGGACAGAACTACCAAGCAGTAGTAGAGCCCCATTGTTCAGAACACAGACCTACACTCTTGACTGCCAGAGCGGTAGTGGATGTACATAATGGGAGGGTGCCAGTGCGTCTTCTCAACTGGGGAGAAGATGAGGTCAAATTACCACGTTATGCCACTGTTGCTAAGTTACATGCTGTGGATAATAACTCCATTCACCCGACGGAGCCCTTAGCCTCCCCACAACCAGTGGAGGATAACGGTCCGACCACCCAGGTGGAGGATTGGTGTCAGCAGCTCCATGTCGGGACAGACACCACTCCAGCCCACCAGAAACAAGGAGTATACCGAGTAGTTCAGGAGTATGCACAGGTATTCAGCAAACACCCACTCGACTTTGGGAAAATTAAAGGGGTTCAACATCACATCCCCACAGGCAATCATCCTCCCATTAAAGAACGGTACAGGCCTATACCTCCAGCACACTACCAGAAAGCCAAGGAGATGTTGCGTGATATGAAGGAAGCAGGGGTGATAAGGGATAGTTGTAGTCCCTGGGCAGCACCTCTAGTCTTAGTCAGGAAAAAGGATGGAAGCATGAGAATGTGTGTAGATTACAGACAAGTAAATCGCATTACACATAAAGATGCATACCCTTTACCACGCATTGAGGAATCCTTAGCTGCATTAAAAACTGCTAATTACTTTTCCACCCTTGACCTCACTAGTGGGTACTGGCAAGTAGCTGTGGCTGAGGAGGATCGGGAGAAGACGGCTTTCACCACCCCGATGGGACTCTGTGAGTTTGACAGAATGCCGTTTGGACTCAGCAGTGCCCCTGGAACGTTCCAGAGAGTGATGGAGAGCTGTCTGGACATCTTAACTTCGAAACTGTGTTGCTGTACCTGGACGACGTCATCGTATACTCCAAAACGTATGAAGATCACTTGAAGCACCTGGCGGAGGTATTTGAGTCACTGTCCAAGTATGGGATGAAACTAAAGCCTTCAAAGTGCCATCTGCTCAAACAAAAGGTACTATACTTGGGACATATTGTCAGCTCAGAAGGAGTAGCGCCGGACCCTGAGAAGATCACTGCCATCCAGAAGTGGCCGGAGCCGAAAAATCTCAAGGAGGTGCGACAGTTCCTGGGACTGACAGGGTACTACCGGAGGTTTGTGAAGGACTACACCAAGAAAGAAGCGCCTCTGCAAGACCTCCTGGTGGGACAGTCCCTCAAAAGCAGAAATTCTCCATTCCATTGGGGTAAAGAACAGGCAGAAGCATTCAAGGAAAGGAAGGAGATCCTGACAGGTGATGAGATCCTAGCCTATCCTGACTACAGCCAGCCGTTCCTGCTGTATACTGATGCCAGCAATGAAGGATTGGGAGCAGTCCTCAGTCAGAAGCAAAATGGCCTGGAGAAAGTCATCGCCTATGCAAGCAGGAAGCTCCGCCCGACCGAGAGGAACCCAGAGAACTATAGCAGCTTCAAGTTGGAGCTCCTGGCACTGGTCTGGGCCATCACGGAGAGGTTCAAGCACTACTTAGCCTCCAGCAAGTTCACTGCCTACACTGATAACAACCCCTTAACGCATCTTGAAACAGCTAAGCTGGGAGCCATGGAACAACGCTGGATGGCCCGGCTGTCCAATTACCAATTCACAATCAAATACCGAGCGGGCCGCAAGAATGCCAACGCTGATGCCCTATCCAGGATGCCTCATGAATCGGACACAGAAGAAGAAGTGGATGATCTGGAAGAGATAGAACTACCTGCCTTTCATAGAAATGGGATGATCCATGAACAACAAGCCAGCAGGAGATCGCCTGGTAAGACGTTAAATCCTTTACCTCACCACAGCTGGAAGGAGACTCAGGACAGCGATCCAGTTGTCAGACGAATCAAGGAGCTGATATCTCAAGAAGGTTCCTCCTTGGAGAAGGACGCGCCTCTACAAGCAAGGCAGCTGTGGAATGAAAGAAGCCAGCTGTTCATCTATCATGAGAAGCTGTGCAGGAGATACATCAACCCAAGGACCCATGAGATGGTATGGCAGATAGTGGTTCCCAGAGCAGACATCCAGATGGTGTTAGAAGCCTACCACGATCAAGCGGGACACTTTGGCTGGAAGAAGCTGGAGACCCTGTTGAAGTGTCGTTTCTACTGGGTGGGAATGCGCAGCTCCATCGAGAAGTGGTGCCAGAACTGTGGACCCTGTGGCCTCAGAAGAAAGGACTACAGCAGTCAGAAGGCACCCCTGCAACCCATCAAGACGACTCGTCCCCTGGAGATCGTGGCCCTGGACCATGTCAAGTTGTCACCCAGCCGGTCAGGATACTCCTATGCCCTGACTATGGTGGATCACTACTCCAGGTTCCTGGTGGTCGCCCCTGTCAAAGATCTGACGGCAGAGACAGCAGCAAAGACGTTCCAAGCGTGTTTCTGTAGACCACACGGATATCCTGAGCAGGTACTAACTGATCAAGGTCCAGCTTTCGAAGCCGAATTATTCAAGGAGTTCTGTCACTGGTACGGGTGTAAGAAGATCAGAACAACACCGTACCACCCCCAAACTAATGGTCTCTGTGAGAAGATAAATCACATCGTCATTGACCTGCTGAAGACTGTACCACTCGCAGAGAGAAATCGGTGGCCAGAGTTACTACCTGACCTAGTAGATCTGTACAATCACATACCTGTGAGTTCCACCAATTGCACCCCAGCATACCTCATGCAGGCAAGACCAGGAAAGCTGCCCATGGATCTGGAGCTTGGTGTTGTAGAACCAGAAGCGGATGTGACTACTGGAGACTGGGACACAACCAGACAGGAACAGTACAGGAAAGTACAGGCCTGCGTTGAAGAAAGTCTCAATCGAGTCAGGGATAAGCAAGAAGACCGCTATAACAAAAGTGCGCCAGCTGAACCTTTCGCACCTGGTGAAGTCGTCCTAAAAAGAAAGAGGAGGTTACACAAACTCGACGATCAATGGGAAAGAGAGCCCTACATCGTCCAGAATTCAAAGTTTGACAACAAGAAAACGTGCATAATTAGCAAGGATGGAGGAAGAACGACTGCAACCGTATCCAGAGATCACTTAAAGTTGTGTCCAAATCCATTAAAGCTTCAAGAGGAAGAACCCGTTGTCAATCAAGAAGAGAGTAATGAATCAGTCATCCATACAGACTTGGGAGATTTCCCCGCGGATTGGCCCAGAATTGGAGAAGCTGTAATCATTCCCGTGCTGCAATTCTATCAACCACAAGAAGATCCTCTACATCCAGTTGCACCAGTTGTTGCAGTAGAGTCAGTTCCAGAGGAACCTGCCCAAGCAGAACCCCAGCAAGTGGAACCCCAAGAGGCGATACCCCAAGAAGTTGCACTTCAGGAAGAAGGATCCTCTGTGGAAGTCGAACCGCATCGCCCAGTCGCTACTATACTTGCCAGATCCCTAGAGAGGTGGAGGCAGGTTTACAGGTTGCCGGCACGCAGGACAGACAGGGTAACTGACACCTCACCTACCACTACACCACGTAGGTCAGTACGCATAACAAGAGGGCAATTACCTGTTAGGTACAGAGAGTAGGACCTAACACATGTACATAATCATCAAGAACCATTGTACATAAATGTATATATTTTGCTTATACTATGCTTTAATATATTGTTATTTCTTCATCTGTTTTTCCCCTTTTTGATATTGAAACAAGTGAATGGACATTATTTTTACTTGTCTTCTAACCCTGTTGAGCATCCTTTTCCAAAAGAGACTGGGACTTTTTATGGTTGCTCAATTCCTCGTCGTGCTAATGTATATAGTTATTTATTTACCGTTATGCAACCGTTCAAGAGTGCCTTACCTCCTGTAAAGGAAGAGTTATTATACAATGTTTTATTGTTATCTGTTTTTGTATTTCAGCCCCGGAGTGCTGAGTTTTACTAGGGGGGAATGTGGAGCCCAGCTGTGACTGAATCCATATCTCCCAGAAGGGTGCACTGAAAGAGGATACCACTAGAGGTCATTATACACATACACACACGTACAGCTACCTTAAAGACCACCAGAGGGAGCTGTGTTAGGCATATAAAAAGAAGTTTAGTTTCAGTTTACTTCAGTTCTGAGCAGCCATCTCAGAGAGCTCAGTCAGTCTGCAGAAAGTGACGTGCAGAGCTGAGGATAGTGAGGCTGCAGAGCTATTCGGTTCCAAGTAAGTGGAGTCTAGTAAGAGTGAAAGAGAAATCACTCCAGCCTAGTCAGAGCTGAATTTAGAAGTGTAGCTCTGTAGAAAGCGTGCCGACGCTTAAAGAGCGGCGAAGAGGCAGCCCACCAACTGCCAGCGTGTGTGATCGTGTAAGGATCCAGGTAGCCGAAGGCGAGTGGAAGTTAATGAGACAGAGGAGCCTTAATAGCTCATCTCAGCAAGAAATACTGGACAACGGGGTCCGAGCCTATAGGGATCTCCACGACCCATTAGGAGAACACCGGAGTTCCTGGAGGACTACAAGTCCCAGGAGTACCACAGAGCTGATACGTAGCAGGATCAGGAGGACAGAGTCTGGCAAGCAGGACGCTGTGAGCAGAGACTGTGTACTTTCAGAGAGAAGGTCCAATCACAAGATCAGCCAGGTGCAAGACGGAGACCAAGTTAGACCTAGCTACAAGCAGGTCAGGACTTTATTACTAAAAGGCAGAGGACAGGAGGCCATACACCTACCAGTGGAGGAATCTCGATGTGCATCCTTCACCCTACAGTACTCCGGGAAGTGCCTGCAACATCTACAGTAAAGGTACCAAACTGACTTATGTGTGTGTCTCCCTTATTATCCCTGACTGCCGGGTCCCCATCTGTCCTGCACTTCTTATACATCTATCTGCCTTGGAGGAATCAGCCTTACTTGTGGAAGGCTTAACATCTAGCTGCACAATATCAACCCTCCAGTGGATCTGCATAGCAGCGCTGGTCATCCTGACCAGGCACCACAAGTGGCGTCACGAATCCCCATATCATTATTCAAGTCACCTGTAAATATCCCCATTAAAGTGAGCGCCCAGGGCACGGACCGAGCTGTGCTACCCGTGACGTTTCCCATAGACATCAACGGGCTCGGTGCCGAGTACCCCATAACCCTGGTGTTGTGCGACTCAACACCATGAGTTTATCTCCTTTTATGCCCATAGCAGCCAATGACTCAGGTAAGTTTTGAATCATGAGATGGTGCTTTGTCATGAATGAAGATGATTTTGCTCCTGAAGGCACGTTTCTGCTTTTTATACCATTGAAGAAAGGTGTCAGTCAGAAACTTCATATACTTTGCAGAGGTCATTTTCACACCTTCAGGAACCCTAAAGGGCCCTACCAGCTATTTCCCCATGATTCCGGCCCAAAACATGACTCCTCCACCTCCTTGCTGACGTCGCAGCCTTGTTGGGACATGGTGGTCATCTACCAACCATCCACTACTCCATCCATCTGGACCATCCAGGGTTGCTTCATGTATGTCTGGGCCCACTGCAACCGTTTCTGCTTGTGAGCACTGTTTAGGCCGAATAGTAGGTTTATGCACCACAGAAAGCTTTAAAGTTCAATGGACTCCAGAGGCACCAGCAGCTTCAAATATCTGTTTGCTGGTTTGTGATGGCTTTTTAGCAGCTGCTCTCTTAATCCGATGAACTTGCCTGGCAGAAACCTTCCTCATTCTGCCTTTATCAGCATGAACACGTCTGTGCTCAGAATCAGCCACAAATCTCATAACAATATGATGATCATCCCTTGACCAAGGCATTGCACTATGTGATGCTTTTCAGCAGCAGAGAGATCCTTTTTCTTTCCCATGTCACTTGAAAACTCTGGCCTGCTTAATAGTGTGGAACATCCAGTTTTCCTTTTATTGGGCTCACATGGCAAACTAATTATCACAGGTATCTGAGATTGATTTCAGTGATCCAAAAACCCTGAGACACAATACCATCAATGGGTTTCATTTACTAAAAAAAAAAAAATGCTATGACACTTAAAACTAATTTGCATAATAATTTGGAACAAGGTGTAAGATTGAGAGTTATGTATCCCCTTGACACCCCAACAATTTTTTATTTTTGCTAGTTTGTTTTTTATTCTTCTGCTGATATACCTATAATGAGGGCTTGTTTTTTGCTAGATGAGTTGTAATTTTGAATTACACAATTCAGTTTACAATACAACCTAACTCTTCAGGTCAGGATGATTATGACGATGTCAAACTTGTACTTTTCTTTTTAAAGAGTGCAGCTGTTTTAATTTTTATTTCAGAAATCAATTGTATACATGAAGAAAAACAACTATGTAATATATCTGTGAAGGATGGCAGTGGAGAGATCACGTAGAAGCCCACTGCTGCCACCACATGTGAAGAAACCGCACCTCTCCACCCCGCCTGACATCATTATTTTTTACATCAGAGGGATCACGTGGTACACTTTCCTCACTTGCACCAACGTGCCATTGTGCATCCCCTGGGGACAAGTAAGGTCAGCTTGGCACAGTTTTACACAGACACCCCCTGTCCACATGAGCTCAGGAGTGAGAGGAAGTGGCTCATGGAGTCACTGCCTTTGCTCCCAACCGCTCACAACTCTAACAAGCTGAAAGGCCCCTTTCACTAGCACCAGTGAATTAGCGCCTGGTAAGCCCTGTAGGACTGCCAACAGTTCCTCATTAGATATAAGCCTGGACTGTTAACAGGATTATACTGGGTCAGAAATCAGCCCCAGTAGCAAGGAAAGTTAGGCCCCCAGGGCTGGACCTAAATCCCCTTCACTTGCATCTAGCAGCTAAAAACTCTAAAACTTAAGATGGGTCATAACTCCATATTGGACGGTTCTAGGGAGGCGGTTTTGGCGAAATCGGATCCGGTCAGGCCCCAAACACAGCTTTGCTACCTGGCTCCTACTAGCCATGCAACGTACTCCCCACCCTGGGGTGCTAAAATGGATCAAGACCCTGGAAGGCATTTTGCCCCTTTCCAGAGATCTTGAAAATGTAACCGATGTTCGGCTAGGACATACAATAAGTCCATATTCTCCTTACAAAAGCCTAGCTGTCTGAGCAAAGCAGTTAAGGTACTGCCACACTACACAATCCCGCTAGCGATCTCGTTAGCGTCGCATACTAATGAGATCGCTAGCGGGATTGTTTCTATATCGCTAGTGTCGGCCACATTTAGCGATATCGTTAAGGACGCTATTGCGGTTAGCGATCTTCTTAACGACTTTAGCGGTACAAAAGTACCGCTAAATCGCTAAGGAAAGGTGCCACACTTAGCGATATATACTTACCCAGCGGGAGCGCCGACGAGAAAATAGGGTCCGGAGCGATTCCAGCGACGAGCGAGATCACAGCAGGAAGCTCGTCGCTGGCAGCTGCCGCACACAACAACATCGCTAACGGGATCGCTAAATAGTGACGTTTTTTAGCGATCCCGTTAGCGATGTTGTTTAGTGTGGCATACCCTTTACACTGCATGGGCTCCATAGGAGGTCTTCCTGTAGGAGTTTGGATACTAGCTAGCTGGTAAGGGTGTGAATTTCTTCTTTGAAGCTGAGAACACTGGGCCACCTGCTGAGCCATCTGTCCTGTTACAGCTACTCATGTTTTCAGGAGGATTGTAAGCTGCCATTAAATCCCCCATCCTTCACAGCAGAATTCCACCGCTGCCTACACATGCGAAGATCCCGCAACTCACCACCCCACCTGACGTCACTATTACGGCTGAGGGATTACGTGGTACGCTCGACACAAGGTCAGCCTGGCACAGTTTTACACAGACACCCCCTATCCACACAGGACCAGGGAAGTACGGGGAGTGAAAGGAGGTCGCCCATGCAGTTGCTGACGTCGCACCAAAATCGCTTAAAACTCTGACTGGCTGAGAGGCCCCTTTCTTTAACAACAGTGAAACAGCGCCTGGTAAGCCCGGTAGGACTTACACCAGTTCCTCGTTAGATATAAACCCGGTCCATTAACAGGATTATACCGGGGCAGAAACCAGCCCCAGTAGACATGGATGTGTGGAGTCATGGATCAATATATAAGAGCAGAACAAGATTAAATTATATATTTAATCACCTTAAGGGCACACTAGATAAAACACTATATACACAATGGTTATACATATAAAGTGGTCATATATGCAAATACAAATAGTGGTAGGACAAAGTATGCAGAATATAAGAGTCAGTTACTAGTCAGATGACAGGTCTGGCTTGTTGGGGAGGGGCTGCTGCATGGGAGGCTGGTGGTCCCCTCTGTTCCTTGACTTCTCTCCACACAATATGTTGTCACAACCTCCGCAGGGAAAAGCAATAGGCCATGCTTTAAACAAAAGTTTTACCCCTTGGAGTCACTCTACTACTGCCTCCTAGGCTGGACCTAAATCCCCAACCCTTGCATCCAGTAGCTAAAAACTCTAAAACCTAAGATGGGTCATAACTCCTTAATGGACGGTCCTTGGGAGGCGGTTTAGGCGCCATCAGCTTTGGCTGGAACCCTGCTATGCGTTGAAACCAAAGACAGCTTTACTACCTGGCTCTGACTAGCCATTCTATGTTACTCTTCCCCCTGGAGTGCTAGAATGGATGAAGACCATGGAAGGCGTGTTACCCATTCCAGAGATCTCGAAAATGTAACCGTTGTGTAGCTAGGATGTATGATAAGTCCATTTTCCCCTTATGAAATCCTAGCTGTATGAACAAAGCAATTACAGCATAGGCTCCACAGGAGGTCTTCCTGTAGGAGTTTGGATACTAGCTAGCTGGTGGGGGTGTGACTTTCTTCTTTGAAGCTGAGATGTCTGGGCCAGGTGTCTTGTTACAGCCACACATGTTTTCAGGAGAATTGTAAGCTGCCATTAAATTCCCCCCATCCTTCACAATATCTTATTAGATAAATCTGCTTCTTTCTCCTCCTGGATTAATGTTTCACTCTCATGGGTAAAATCTGTATTTAGTGAAGACATATTTTTCCTACTACTGAGATGTGAGACTGTCACTATCCCGCCCCTCGCTGCGTCCTAGGGATTGAAATGGTGTGTCAGGCTGTCAGAATTGTGAGTGGCAGCTTGGCCTTCCTATAGTATGCACAGGCATGCTGGGCTGTCAGTTTTATGTATGGGATTTTCCTGTAGCCCAATTAGTCTTGGCCTGCTGGAAGTCCTCCAGTTGTCGCCCTTTCAGGGTGATTGCTTGGCTATTCAGCTGTCTGGCTGTGCTTGGGCTATTGCCAGTTGTAATTTTTGCATGGTGTGTGTGTGCTTTGTGCTCAGTATTCTCTGACTCTGATCTTTGTAGCTAGACCTCGGATTTAGCCTCTTTGACCATTCGCTCGGATTGCCCCTTTGCCTTGACGTTCTCTGGCCCTCAATGCCTTACCTTGGACTTGCCTCTCACTTATCCCTTTGTCTTTGACGCACTCTCTTGGTTTTGACCTCAGACTCCTTGACCTCCCTGCCTCACGGCTTGTCCGTGAGGAGTGACTTAACGTCACATTACGACTGGCTGTTACATTTGTCTCTTTTGCCAGTAAGGACCCTGTTCACACGATCAGTGATCAGGTGGCAAATTAATCTAATCAGTCGTATATTCTGACATATATTATTTTTGTCGGAAGAACAAAAAACAGCAATTCTGCCATTATTTTATTTTATTTTTTTTACACTGTGCAGGGTAATTAACATGGCAACCAATAAAATTCACAGAATGCTTCATTATAACTAGTGACACACCATTCACAATGAATACCTCCACAAGAACAAAATCGGTCCATATAGTCTCTAAAACAAAGTATCACAAAGGAGGACTACATGAAATATGTAAGTTGTAAAAAATATTTAAGAACCATTCATGTATAAACCTCCTGAACCATATTAATATCATCTTTACCTTATAATAAAGAGGTATAAAATTTTTGTAAATACGTCATTATGAGCTTCAAAGCTTTAGTGGCACGACATGATAATGAAAAGAAAGGAATTTTATTCACATATCAGATAGGTAAGTGTGGTATGTGGTCCTGGCTTGTATTTTCCAAGAGACTACATGCACCTATTTTGTTCTTGTGGAGAATGATTAACATGTTAACTTTATTTTGTGTCTATATGATTTTTATTCTATTTATTACTTTTTTTATGTTTTACCACTTATGTGCAAGAAAAACACATTTTAAAAAAATCTTTTTTTTTTTTACCAATACAACTTTGTGATCACCTTACATTTCTTTTATATTTTTAGGCACGATAAACAAAAACAGCAATTCTGGCATTGTCTTTCTTTTTTTATGGCTTTCAGCAAGCGGGAATACTAATTATGTGTCTTATTTCAGGATGGGGATTGGTGTAGCCAAACACTGGGCCTACATTGGCAGAGCCGCTGAGTCCAGTAGTAGCTGCCGATGTGACATCACTGCTGGAGCCTGTAAACAATCACAGGAACAATGGTGGATATACAGGGCTGGACCTGGAGAAGGTATTATTTTTAACAGCAATCAGTAAAGAAAGCTGAAGGGAAAAACAATTTAAAGGGAACCTGTCATGTTGAAAATGCAGCCTAATCTGCAGATTGCATGTTGTAGGTGATAAGGAATGATTAGATTGATATGTAATTTGTAGGAAAAGATTCACTATGCCTTGTAATTTATTCATCTAAATTTATGCTCATTCTTGGTTTAGTAGTCCAGTGGGCGGTCCTATGCAGTGATTTCACACAAACATATATGCTTGTTAAACATTCAGTGAGACCACCCACTGGACTCCTAAGCCCAGAATGACCAGACCCTTTGATCAATAAATTACAGTTTACGCTCAGTTTTATCCTAATAACTATATATTAATCTGTTCAGCTACTCCTGCCATATAGCTTGTTGCCTGAAGATAGTATTGCATGTTCAATATATGAGTTTTTTCTTTAAAGTGACTTAGGAAGTCTTTTATTTTTTGTTCTTTTGTGGGATCAGTAAGGATTTTTTCCTCTCATGGAGCAAAACTGTACCCAATATCCTATCAAGTTTGTTTTTACTTCGTCTGCATCTGACAACTAGATCTGAGAGTCTGGTCCTGAAAGACATATTTCTTTAAATAAATTATATACACTACATTAGTGAAAGCACTATACTGTATATAATAATATCATGTGCTGAGACTTGTGGGTTTCCAGGAGATCATTGGCTCAATATAACTAACCAAAGACACTATACCTGTATGTGGGATATATTTTGATTACCATTAACATGGCCTAACCAAAGAGACAATAGAAGAAAAACGTTCCTACAAATTAAATAATTTGATATCTGCTTCTTCACTCAATTTCGGTGATTAATTCATGCTTAAAAGCCAAAAGTAGAATATATCCCTTAACACATCCACTCGCGTAGAAGTAAAACAGGCCAGACACGAGATGGCAGAAGTTCTAGTTTGCAGGTATCTCTCCCTACAGAATAGTTTTTTCCCAACAGTGCTGATTAAATTCCGTCCACAGACATTAATTATCAGCAAATCCAATCAAACTTGAATCTAATGTGTCTAACAGATATAGTATAACCTGTGCTTTAAAAAGGAAATCCTTTACTTTCTCTGGGATTTTTGGTCTGGTGGGCGGTCCTAACATTTATTGATAGCTACCTCTGCATGCATTCTTATACAAGGAAAGCTGTCAATCACTGGTAGGACCGTGCACTGGCCTGAAAAGCCCAGAAAGAGCACAAAATTAAATAATTAAAAAACACAGGTTATACTGAGACTTTACTTACAGAACTATAGATCAATCTGCTCAGCTCCCCCTGCTCTATAACATGGTGCCTGCAGATTAGGCTGCTTTTTCATGATGACAGGTTCCCTTTGACTTTTTATAATCAGTTGTGTAGATGAAAAGTGTGCAGAGACAATAAAGGAACTTTATTGAAGAGAATGGAAAGAGTAGGTGAGTCTGCTGCCTTGCTGGCAACTGCTTTTTCCACCTGCAAATAAAAAAAATAGTATGATCTGAAAGGGAAGTGGCGATATAGCACTGAAGCATCAGCTAAGGAGTGGGTGTTTATAGACAGACACACAGGAAGCCGTAGGAGAGCATGTACTGTACACTGTATGCACATGTCAAGTCAGCAAGGTGTACTCATCAGATCAAGCCACAATAAAGACCCAGGAGACCCATCTACAGTATGTTCAAGGAAAATGTCTGCAAGAACATATGTTGAACTCTTCCGTCTAACCCATTTCAAGACTTAAAAGAACCTGTCACCAGGTTTGGCCAATATAAGATACGGCCACCACCTTTCAGACCTGCTATACAGCATTCTATAATGCTATATAGGTGCCCCTAACCCTACCTGAAAGATAAAAAAAGAGCTTTTATTACACTCACCTACGGGGCGGCACGGTCCAATGGTTTCAATGTTCTTGGTCCAGCGCCTCCCATTTCTTACAATCGCCATCCTCCTTCTTGCTTCATATGGATGATGCATCACTGCGTCATCCACACAGTCTTCTCGGCATTGCGCTCCTGTGCAGGCGTACGTCTCTGCTCTGTTGAGGGCAGGGCAAAGTACTGCAGAGCGCAGGCTCTTTGACCATTCCCGGCACCTGTGCACTGCAGTACTTTGCTCTACCCTCAACAGGGCAAACAAGTATGCCTGTGCAGGAGCGCAATGCTGGAGACCCTGTGTGGATGACGCAGGGATGCGAGTATAATAAGTTATTTTTCTTCTCTTTCAGGTCAGCCGAAACCTGGTAACAGGTTCGCTTTAACATATTTTTTTTACTACATTTGAAGTAAAGTGCAAAGAAAGGTTATGTTTTATGTTTTTTCCAGCAACAAGTTTACGGGTTGCACCCTAAAGTTTCATCCAGCCGTCATTGATTTTTCTCAAAAGCAAGAATGGTCTGAATTTCATCAGTGGTTTTTTATCAGAGTTTGGTCAGTGTCAATTTTTACCACTGGAGTTTG
>JARQOD010000005.1:305085183-305126187 GCA_033576555.1 Oophaga sylvatica
CTTTCCCGTGATCCCCCACCTGTCTGTCAGAACTGCCCCCGCATTTAGTGCTTCCCGTCCGTCCCCCCGGGGTGCCACCCGCTACTTTAAAGGAAAGCCTCCTTGAAAATTAAAAGCTCAGAGGTTCCCCCCCCCGACCCGTTACATCGCTGTACGCACCACCACACACACTGGATACGCCGTACGCCCACACACACTGCATACGCCGTATCCCACCACACATACACACCACCACTGTATACGCCTTTACGTATCACAACACACACTGTATACCCTGCACCACACACCCCAAACTGTATACGACGTACGCACCACACACACTATATATCCCATACGCACCACACGCACACTCTGTATACGCAGTACGCACCACCACCACACACACATGTATACGCCGTACGCACCACCACATACACACTGTATACGACTTTACGCACCACACACACTATATAAGCCGTACGCACCACACGCACACTCTGTATACGCAGTACGCACCACCACACACACCCCCACACTCTGTTACGCGTACGCACCACACATTTACACACACACACACACCCCAACACTGTATACGCTGTATGCACAATACACACTGTATACCCCGACCACCACACACTGTATATGCCTACGCATGACACACACACACTGTATACGCTGTACGCAGCCTCTTGCGCGGTACCCCCAGTGGAACACCGTCGCGAACACGCCGCCGCCAGGATCAGCCAAATGATTCATTTGACTGCCGCCATCTTTGTACAGGAGGAGCGCATGCGCAGTTTTAAAGAGAGAATAGATAGGGCGGGTGAGCACATGGGAGAGAGATTCTCATCGCTGCAAACCCTCCCCCCATCGTGACATTACCGCTCCCGATGCAATAGCAATGGGCCTCCATATAGTTTTTATATATATATATATATATATATATACACTGCTCAAAAAAATAAAGGGAACACTCAAATAACACATCCTAGATCTGAATGAATGAAAAAATATTCCATTGAATACTTTGTTCTGTACAAAGTTGAATGTGCTGACAACAAAATCACACAAAAATCATCAACGGATATCAAATTTATTAACCAATGGAGGCCTGGATTTGGATTCACACCCAAAATTAAAGTGGAATGTAATGTCCTTAAACCAAGTCAAAATGATGCTCAGTAGTGTGTGTGGCCTCCACATGCCTGTATGACCTTTCTACTGTACAACGCCTGGGCATGCTCCTGATGAGGCGGCAGATGGTCTCCTGAGGGATCTCCTCCCAGACCTGACCTAAAGCATCCACCAACTCCAGGACAGTCTGTGGTGCAACGTGACTTTGGTGGATAGAGCGAGACATGATGTCCCGGATGTGCTCAATCGGATTCAGGTCTGCGGAATGGGCGGGCCAGTCAGTCAATAGCTACAATGCCTTCATCTTGCAGGAACTGCTGACACATTCCAGCCACATGAGGTCTGGCATTGTCCTGCATTAGGAGGAACCCAGGGCCAACCGCACCAGCATATCGGAGGATCTCATCTCGGTACCTAATGGCAGTCAGGCTACCTCTGGTGAGCACATGGAGGGCTGTGTGGCCCTAAAAGAAATGCCACCCCACACCATTACTGACCCACTGCCAAACCGGTCATGCTGAAGGATGTTGCAGGCAGCAGATTGCTCTCCATGGCGTCTCCAGACCCTGTCACGTCTGTCACATGTGCTCAGTGTGAACCTGCTTTCATCTGTGAAGAGCACAGGGTGCCAGTGGCGAATTTGCCAGTCGTGGTGTTCTGTGGCAAATGCCAAGCGTCCTGCACGGTGTTGGGCTGTGAGCACAACCCCCATCTGTGGACGTCGGGCAGTCTGACCATCCTCATGGAGTCAGTTTCGAACCGTTTGTGCAGACACATGCACATTTGTGGCTTGCTGGAGGTAATTTTGCAGGGCTCTGGCAGAGCTTTTCCTGTTCCTCCTTGCACAAAGGCAGAGGTAGCGGTCTAGCTGCTGGGTTGTTGCCCTCCTATGGCCCCCTCCACATCTCCTGGTAGCGCCTCCAGCCTCTGGACTCTACGCTGACAGACACAGCAAACCTTCTTGCCACAGCTCGCATTGATGTGCCATTCTGGATGAGCTGCACTACCTGAGCCACTTGTGTGGGTTGTAGAGTCCGTCCCATGCTACCACGAGTGTGAAAGCACAACCAACATTCAAAAGTGACCAAAACATCAGCCAGAAAGCATTGGTACTGAGATGTGGTCTGTGGTCCCCACCTGAAGAAACACTCCTTTATTGAGTGTGCTTGATAATTGCCAATAATTTCCATCTGTTGTCTATTCCATTTGCACAACAGCATGTGGAATTGATTGTCAATCAGTGTTGCTTCCTAAGTGGACAGTTTGATTTCACAGAAGTTTGATTTACTTGAAGTTATATTCTGTTGTTTAAGTGTTCCCTTTATTTTTTTGAGCAGTGTATATATATATATATATATATATATATATATACAGTGTGGGCCATTTATATGGATACACCTAAATAAAATGGGAATGGTTGGTGATATCAACTTCCTGTTTGTGGCACATTAGTATATGGGAGGGGGACAAACTTTTCAGGACAGGTGGTGACCATGGTGGCCATTTTGAAGTCAGCCATTTTGGATCCAACTTTATTTTTTACAATGGGAAGCGAGTCATGTGACACATCAAACTTATTGAGAATTTCACAAGAAAAACAATGGTGTGCATGGTTTTAACGTAACTTTATTCTTTCATGAGTTATTTACAAGTTTATGACCACTTATAAAATGTGTTCAAAGTGCTGCCCATTGTGTTGGATTGTCAATGCAACCCTCTTCTCCCACTATTGACACACTGATAGCAACACCGCAGAAGGAATGCTAGCACAGGCTTCCAGTATCCGTTGTTTCAGATGCTGCACATCTTGTATCTGAAGGCAATTGTATATGCTGTGAAGATAAGGCCAAGTCCAACAGGTTTTCTTCAAGAATGGTCCTGTATTTGGCTCCATCCATCCTCCGATCAATTTTAACCATCTTCCCTGTCCCTGCTGAAGAAAAGCAGGCCCAAACCATGATGCTGCCACCACCATGTTTGACAGTGGGGTTGGTGTGTTCAGGGTGATGAGCTGTGTTGCCTTTACGCCAAACATATCGTTTGGCATTGTTGCCAAAAAGTTCGATTTTGGTTTTATCTGACCAGATCACCTTCTTCCACATGTTTGGTGTGTCTCCCAGGTGGCTTGTTGCAAACTTTAAATGACACTTTTTATGGATATCTTTGAGAAATGGCTTTCTTCTTGCCAGTCTCCCATAAAGGCCAGATTTGTGCAGTGCACAACTGATTGTTGTCCTATGGACAGACTGTCCCACCTCAGCAGTAGATCTCTGCAGTTCATCCAGAGTGATCATGGGCCTCTTGGCTGCATCTCTGATCAGTCTTCTCCTTGTTTGAGATAAAAGTTTAGAGGGATGTCCTGGTCTTGGTAGATTTGCAGTGGTATGATACTCCTTCCATTTCAATATGATCGCTTGCACAGTGCTCCATGGGATGTTTAAAGTTTTGGAAATAATTTTGTATCCAAATCTGGCTTTAAACTTCTCCATAACAGTATCACGGACCTGCCTGTTGTGTTCCTTGGTCTTCATGATGTTCTCTGTGCTTCAAACAGAACCCTGAGACTATCACAGAGCAGGTGCATTTATACGGAGACTTCATTACACACAGGTAGATTATATTTATCATCAGTAGTCATTTAGGACAACATTGGATCATTCAGAGATCCACAATGAACTTTTGGAGTGCGTTTGCTGCACAGAAAGTAAAGGGGCCAAATAATATTGCACCCCCCACTTTTCAGTTATTGTATTTCCACAAAAATGTAAAATAACCAATACATTTCGTTCAACTTCACAATTGTGTCCCACTTGTTGCTGATTCTTCACCAAAAATTTACATTTGGTATCTTTATGTTTGCATGATATGTGGGAAAAGGTTGAAAAGTTCCAGGGGGCCGAATACTTTCGCAATGCACTATATAGATATGTATATATACTTACCTTCTAATGTCTTCACATCCTGTTCCGTCCAGATGTGTCCAGGTACCAGAATTCCAAGCTGCGAAGTTCACAGACCGCCATATTGGGACACCCAAGTGATGGGTGTCTCAATATGGAAACTGCTGGTGGTACCAGCCTCTTACGTGGTACCACCAGCGGATCACCGTCACACCACACACACACACACTGCACATGCGGTACACACTGTATACACCTTTTGCACCACACACACTGTATACGCGTGCGCACCACACACTGTATACGCTGTAGCACAACACACACTGTATACCCGTACACACACACACTGTTATGCCGCACGCATGACACACACACACTGTTTACGCCGTATGCACCACACACACACTGTATACGCCGTACACACCACACACACACTGTATATGCCGTATGCACCACACACACACACTGTATAGCCGTACGCAGACACACACACACTGTTTACGCCGTACACCACACACACACTGTATACGCCGTACACACACACACACACACTGTATAGCGTATGCACCACACACACACACTGTATCGCCGTACACACCACACACACACTCACGTACACACACACACACTGTATACGCTGTACGCACCACACACACACTGGTATAATACACACCGTATAACGTAGCACCACACACACTGTATACGAGTACGCACCACACACACTATATAAGCCGTACGCACCACACGCACACTCTGTGTATACGCAGTACGCACCACCACACACACACACTCTGTATACGCCGTACGCACCACACATACACACACACACACACACTGTATACGCTGTATGCACAATAGACACTGTATACGCCGTACACACCACACAATGTTATATGCCGTACGCATGACACACACACACTGTTTACGCCGTACGCACCACACACACACTGTATACGCCGTACGCACCACACACACACTTTGTATACGCAGTACACACCACCACACACACACACACTCTGTATACACCGTACGCACCACACATACACACACACTGTATACGCTGTACGCATCCTCTTGCGCGGTACCACCAGTGGAACACCGTCGCGAACACGCCGCCGCCAGGATCAGCCGAATGATTCACTGACCGCCGCCATCTTTGTACAGGAGGAGCGCATGCACAGTTTTAAAGCGAGAATAGATAGGCGGGTGAGCACATGGGAGAGAGATTCTCATCGCTGCAAAGCCTGCCCCCATCGTGACATTACCGCTCTCCCGATGCGATAGCAATGGGCCTCCATCTAGTATATATATATATATATATATATATATATATATACACGCTCAAAAAAATAAAGGGAACACTCAAATAACACATCCTAGATCTGAATGAATGAAAAAATATTCAATTGAATACTTTGTTCTGTACAAAGTTGAATGTGCTGACAACAAAATCACACAAAAATCATCAACGGATATCAAATTTATTAACCAATGGAGGCCTGGATTTGGATTCACACCCAAAATTAAATTGGAATGTAATGTCCTTAAACCAAGTCAAAATGATGCTCAGTAATGTGTGTGTCCTCCACGTGCCTGTATGACCTTTCTACTGTACAACGCCTGGGCATGCTCCTGATGAGGTGGCAGATGGTCTCCTGAGGGATCTCCTCCCAGACCTGACCTAAAGCATCCACCAACTCCAGGACAGTCTGTGGTGCAACGTGACTTTGGTGGATAGAGCGAGACATGATGTCCCGAATGTGCTCAATCAGATTCAGGTCTGCGGAATGGGCGGGCCAGTCAGTCCATAGCTACAATGCCTTCATCTTGCAGGAACTGCTGACACACTCCAGCCACATGAGGTCTGGCATTGTCCTGCATTAGGAGGAACCCAGGGCCAACCGCACCAGCATATCGGAGCATCTCATCTCGGTACCTAATGGCAGTCAGGCTACCTCTGGTGAGCACATGGAGGGCTGTGTGGCCCTCAAAAGAAATGCCACCCCACACCATTACTGACCCACTGCCAAACCGGTCATGCTGAAGGATGTTGCAGGCAGCAGATTGCTCTCCACGGCGTCTCCAGACCCTGTCACGTCTGTCACATGTGCTCAGTGTGAACCTGCTTTCATCTGTGAAGAGCACAGGGTGCCAGTGGCGAATTTGCCAATCGTGGTGTTCTGTGGCAAATGCCAAGCGTCCTGCACGGTGTTGGGCTGTGAGCACAACCCCCATCTGTGGACGTCGGGCACTCTGACCATCCTCATGGAGTCAGTTTTGAACCGTTTGTGCAGACACATGCACATTTGTGGCTTGCTGGAGGTAATTTTGCAGGGCTCTGGCAGAGCTTTACCTGTTCCTCCTTGCACAAAGGCGAGGTAGCGGTCTAGCTGCTGGGTTGTTGCCCTCTTATGGCCCCCTCCACATCTCCTGGTAGTGCCTCCAGCCTCTGGACTCTACGCTGACAGACACAGCAAACCTTCTTGCCACAGCTCGCATTGATGTGCCATTCTCGATGAGCTGCACTACCTGAGCCACTTGTGTGGGTTGTAGAGTCCGTCCCATGCTACCACGAGTATGAAAGCACAACCAACATTCAAAAGTGACCAAAACATCAGCCAGAAAGCATTGGTACTGAGATGTGGTCTGTGGTCCCCACCTGAAGAAACACTCCTTTATTGAGTGTGTCTTGATAATTGCCAATAATTTCCATCTGTTGTCTATTCCATTTGCACAACAGCATGTGGAATTGATTGTCAATCAGTGTTGCTTCCTAAGTGGACAGTTCGATTTCACAGAAGTTTGATTATATTATATATATATATATATATATATATATATATATACATACAGTGTGGGCCATTTATATGGATACACCTAAATAAAATGGGAATGGTTGGTGATATCAACTTCCTGTTTGTGGCACATTAGTATATGGGAGGGGACACACTTTTCAGGACAGGTGGTGACCATGGTGGCCATTTTGAAGTCAGCCATTTTGGATCCAACTTTATTTTTTACAATGGGAAGCGAGTCATGTGACACATCAAACTTATTGAGAATTTCACAAGAAAAACAATGGTGTGCATGGTTTTAACGTAACTTTATTCTTTCATGAGTTATTTACAAGTTTATGACCACTTATAAAATGTGTTCAAAGTGCTGCCCATTGTGTTGGATTGTCAATGCAACCTTCTTCTCCCACTATTGACACACTGATAGCAACACCGCAGAAGGAATGCTAGCACAGGCTTCCAGTATCCATTGTTTCAGATGCTGCACATCTTGTATCTGAAGGCAATTGTATATGCTGTGAAGATAAGGCCAAGTCGACCTGTCATTGTCAAAAGTGAAGGGTCTGGAGTGGCCATCTCAGTCTCCTGACCTCAATATCATTGAGCCATTCTGGGGAGATTTCAAGTGCAAAGTTCATGCTAGACAGCCCAGGAATTTACAGGAACTGGCTTTTTGCCAAGAAGAGTGGGCAGCTTTACCATCTGAGAAAATAAAGAATCTCATCCACAACTACCACAAAAGACTTCAAGCTGTCATTCATGTTAGAGGGGGCAATACATGGTATTAAGAAATGGGGGATGTGAACTTTTGATCAGGGTCATTTAGATGTTTTGGGTTGTCATTCTGATTTAAAAAGAGAAAACACAGAAGTTTGTCAATAAATGGCTTCACCCAACCACTAATCATGAGTGGAGAAAAAGATTTATCATCAGGTGTTATTCATAATCTCTGAAAAAAGACCAAGAAAGCAAACATTCTGCCGGCGTATGTAAACTTTTGAGCACAACTGTATATATATATAAAACATCGCAATGCAGGAGCATTGGTTTGCTTTATAACTGCCAGTGCTACACTGACACAAGTTATTTAATTCATGCACTGCGAATGATCTAACTTACTTGATAGAGCCTGATGACCTGGATGTTGTCATGGCGGCATTGGGTCACCATGACAACAATCGGGCCCACGCGATGACATTGCGGTGGCGCCGATCGGAGGGCAGAGGTGGCTCACTCCCTCTGACTGCCTTCTAAATGCTGTGATCCATGTTGATCAAAGCATTTAGGGGGTTAATTTGCCGGGAGTGGTGCGGGCATGGCTCCTGGCAGTGACTGTAGGGTATCAGCTCTGAAATCAGCTGATCACCCGGCAGCGATCGCACGCTGTACATGCAAAATTGCAATGACGTATCCATACATCCAAGGTCTATAAGTAATTACTGACCTTGGACGTATGGATCCGTCAAAGGTCGTGAAGGGGTTAAACAACAGGTCATTTTCTGAAGAAACAAAGATTTGTTTTTCATGCCTGCCCTTGTTATTGATGAATAAGGTAAATAGCAATGTCAAAAATAATGCTGCTGTGTCTGCATCATGTTTTCAGCCTGTTTGCTATATGTTGAATGTGTATGCACAGTATATTATTATTATTTATTTATATAGCGCCATTAATTCCATGGTGCTGTACATGAGAGGGGTTACATATAGTGTTGAGCGATACGATACTGCAAATATCGGATATCGGCCGATATTAACTGTATCGGCCTTTCGATTCCGAATACCGATATTTTCGTCATATCGAATACCGGAATCGGATTTGTCACTGTCACTGTGAGTGTCCGTCGGTCGGGTCTGTCAGGAGTCAGCGGCACTTACCTGGCAGAAGATCTCCGGCGGTCACGTCCTGGACTGCTTGAGGCCGCCATTATCTTCTCCCTGGCGGTCACATGCAGTTTTTCGCGATAACTGCAGCCAGTGACTGCAGGGTAATCCCGGCCGTAAACCAGTCCGATGACGTCACCGCCGGGGAAGCAGGTAATCAGCTGTGCTGCGCCGGGATGACAGGCTCTGCCTGTCATTCTGATGTAGCAGAGCTGGATCGTCGTGGGACACTCGTTACTATGGACTGCGTTGGTCAGGTGGTATACTTTTTTTTTTTTTCATTTTTTTCACAGGAGATCGATGGCGTCGCAGGATGAGACTGTAATAAAAGTAATGAAAAATGTGGTTTTTTTTTTTTTTTATTAAATTAAAAAACTTTTTTATGAACATTCACCCGTCCGGGTACATCAACAATTTAACTATTTACATACAGGGACCCTGTCTGGGTTATTTATAATTCTTTGGCCGGGGTGTTCCAGGTACCACCTGGTACTCTTCTGATGCTTGCCAAACATCCGAGGCACCAAGGACCACCAGGACCTGATGACGTTGTGTGGCCTGTACAGTCAAGTCGTGACCCGCTATCTGGGTCTGTGTGGCCACCTCTTTCATCTCCCTCCGGGTCTGGAACCCTATGTCCCGGACTGAACGAACCCCAGGGGGCCTAACAGGCGCCGGGTACGGGCCAGCTATAGTTATCATGTCCATAGCTGGGGCTGCTGAGGAGACCACTGAGGGAGGCTGTGGAGATTTACGGCGTGGGGTGGGCACTTTTGCAGAGGCCTGGATGTGGGAGGCTGAAGGCTCCGAGGGTCTCACAGGTTCCTGACACTCTGGGGAGTAGGGGTCGCACCTGGTAACATTTAGGGCGTACCACCCATTGTAACCCCAGTGTCGGGTGTAAGTCACCAAGTCTCCTGGCAACAGGTCCCTCCCCGGGTGTCCTTCTGGGAGGTGAGCCTCCACGTCCCGCCGGTTCACAAAAACTTCTAAATAAAGTCCAGGCTCCTGGATGAAGCCCCAACCACCTTTCAATTTAAAGCTCCGTACTGCACCCTTACGCGCGGCTCACTCAGGGTTCCTTTATCCTTTCTCATCCGGTCCTTATCTGCCCGGTCCTTCTCCACCTGACGTTGGCGAAGTTTTTGGGTTTCTCGCTGCTCCCTTTGTCGCTCTGCTTCCCGCTCCCAACGTCTCCACTCTTCCTCCTGACGCCGGTTGAAATTCTCCTCCACCAGCAGCTCCATGTCTCCACCACTCCACTGCAGCTTGCGATGTCCGGTTTGCGGCAGCTCTCCTGGCGCCCCCCAGTCCTGGCGGCGCTCCCCTGCGGAGGAAGCAGACGGCTCTAAATCAGATGACAGTCGGGGCTCCGGTACAGACAGGCAGACCTCTGGTGCCTGCTCGGCCTCCTCCATGAGGACGGGTGTCGCTTCTTCTGTCTCAGCGACGGGGGCAGACAGCGGGATCTGGGGTGCTGACGGTGCTGCGGTTTTTGCAGGAACGGGTGCCTCCACTGCGACAACGTCAACCGGATCACATTGCAAGGGCTCCTCTACTAGAACGGGTGCCTCACCTTCCGGTACAGACACTTCAGGTAAGAGGGATTGGCGCCGCTCCAAGTTTATTTTTAGGGCACGCCAGCTCGCTTCCATCCTGGCGACCTCCTCCCGGTGCCGGGCCAGGCCTCTTAGGGTATCCTCCGCTTCTTGCAGTGTAGGAGGGTTTACAGGCCGGGTGCCCAACGGTGGGGGGAGAGCTCTGACTGCTCCATCCCTTCACACTTCTGCTCGTGTCCATTAGCCATCTCTGCCAAGTCACATGTGTCATTAGCATCTGGAGAGGGCCCCTCTTTTGTAGGGAGGCGGGACCTTCGTGTTAGTTTCCGCACACTGAGGAGGATGAGGAGGCGGAACTCCAGAGCTGTGGGGCACGATCTTACATTGCAGTAACATTTACACTGGTCGGCCATCGTTTTCACGCCACTGAGTGAGTGTACACCCACGAAGAGCACGCCCTTCTTCTTCACCAGTGCCTCGTCGTGACGCAGATATGGCGGAAAAATGGCAAATACATTCTCTGATGATTTTAGCAATTCTCAAGCACAGAGTCTATTTTACTATGTAGAAGTGTATAAACTATAAATATATGTTTATATATATATGTCACAATGACATGTATATATATATATATGTATTCTATGTGTGTATATTTTGTGTTTACAACGAAAGAAAGGTTTTTTTTTGTTGCGATATTTTGTTCCCATAGACTTACATGGGACTTCCGGTATCGGAATCGGATATCGGCGATATTTAGTGATATCGGTTATACCATTCCGATCCGATATTTTTCGATATCGAGCAGTATCGCTCAACACTAGTTACATACAAAGTTATAGATATCGTTTACAGTAAACAAATTTACAATGACCGACTGGTACAGAGGGGAGAGGACCCTGTCCTTGCGGACTTACATTCTGCGGGGTATATAAGAATATCATGCTCACATTATAGATCTTTACAAATATTTGCATGAATTTAATGAATGTTAATGTGTCATATTTCGAGAGAGAGAGCCTGGAGAGGAGACAAAGTGCAAATAGGGTCTTAACTGGGTAACTGTATAGAATGATATGCACGATTGTGCTCACCTGGATGGGCTGTGTGCACACAACCACTTGTAAGGCTGCGGCAGACCCACGAGAAGATAAATGCATAGAAATGGGTTATTCTCCACTGTCAATGAGAAAAAATGAAGGATGCCAATTCAATTTCATGTGTTTTGTTTTCGTCAACACGTTTCGAAGTATATAACTTCTTTATCAGGCCAAACCATGATCTCTGTTTGTCCTGATGAAGAAGTTAAATACCTTAAAAGCGAGAAAGCCTATAGTGTCACACGTTGTTGGCATTTCCTATATATTATAATTGGAAAACCTTTTAGTAGTCTCATATTACTTACTCCTCCTCCGTCCACAACTAGATCTATATAACACAGGGGCTCTGACTGTCTATTCTTCTCTACAATATTATAGTACCGAATTGTAACCTAGTTTTGGTATTTCTGTACTTATTTTATTACCTTATTAATTTTAAATTTATAAGTAAAGACCTGACTAATATATAACTAATGACAATAGGAGCAACGGAAAGGCAGAAACCTGACAGCCTGTAGTAAAGGTGGCATCCTAAGCGTACATGCCCACTTTCCGGAGCTGCTGCGGGTTTGACGCTCTGTACTCATGCAGCGTCAAACCCGCAGGGTCCAGATGTTACTGCATAGTGGATGGGATTTCTAGAAATTCCATGTCCGCTCTGCTTCTAGAAACACCCATGGAGACGGACATGTGTCGCATCTTTCCAATGTATTGGACGCTGTAAATCCGCAAACATGTGCTGCGTCCAAAACGCTGCCACTTCCAGATCGTGTGCACCCGGCCTTAGCCTGGTAGAGCTGGATAGATAGGAGGGGGTCACAACATGCTTATCTGCGAAGTTTACCTTATTCATAATGTAAGGGATCTCAGCAGCCTGTAGGGGTTAATATCTCAATGAGGCTCATAGCAAATATGTAAGAACGATACGGAATGTTTGAGGTTATTGTCCACGGCGCAGCCGAATGTTCACAGATCTGAGTTCAGCTAACTCAAACATTAAGGAAGTTTTTCTCCGTTTATTAATAGCTCTTGTTACTAAGGTTGTCAGAGTTAAACTTTGAATGCTCCTCCTTGCTGTTCGCTCACACCTGTCTGTCTGACCGTCCATTGGCTCCTTCTGTTTCTAGGCTGATTCCTTTGTTCCTAAGGCAAAGTTAGAAAAGTAAAGGGTAACCTGTTTGAGCAGCTCTCCGTGCTTCACTTTTTCACTCGTCCCTCTTTTTCTTTCTTATTTGTTTTCACGAAAACAATTCCTCTGTGTGAACTTGCCATGATTGATTACAGGGAAAGTACAGTATGTAGTGGTGCATTCTGCTGACGGTGTTACTGGCTCCGAGTGTTCATTGTAGACGACGTGCAGGACGTGTTCAGAAAACAGTCGAAAATGAAAAGTTTACTGATCTGTTCCTTTTACTTTATAGGTCCATAATACTTCTGGAATAAAAGCACTTAGAAACGTATCAGAATAAAGAACAGCACACTTTCCTTACTGATACATTATTACCTTCTTCATGATATTTCATGACTGTCAAAGCATAAGTGAGAAAAATATTTAGAGTTGAGAGTCCTCAAAGCATAGTGAAGAACGCATCCAACAGTGGTGGGCACAGACAGAAGAGGACCTTGTCCAGGAACAGTATATATAGGCAGTTCCTAATCGCGGGCAAATACCATTAGAGGTGGAAGTGGCCTCTTTACTTTTTGGGCCCCTGTGTGACTGCACAAAGTGCACCCAATGGTGTGTTTGCCCTGGCATTCAAAAATCTGAAAGCTCAAACTGACCAATCACAGACCATTATTCTGGCCTTAATGCCAAGTGTAAGCCCAGAACAAAGTTGATTATACCATACAGTAATTCAGAGTGTCGAAGTCATAGTCAATAACGAAGAGCCAACAGTTAAAGGGGTTATCCATGAAAATATATATATATATATTTTTTTACTAAGTAACAGACAGGTCGTTTCTAACTGCCTGCATGTTGTGCCCGGCACCGATTTCTGATGGCACAGAGTGGTCACAGACTTGTCCTGCCAGTGATTCAGCGGCTTCTGCTGATGTCACGTTAACAGACTAGCGGCTTCTCTTCTGCTCTTCCGCCCTGTTCTGTTGGTGGGGTGTGAGGCTTGGACTGGCCCACAGGAGAATCCTCCTGCGCATCAGTGGGCCATCACCCTATATATGAGCAGTAGTTGGCACAATACACTTGATTCACTATGTACAGACAAAGGCAGCAACATATTGTTTTCAACAATCAATTTTATTGCGGAAGAAATTTATGAATGAGGATAAAGTCATATTTGCATGTAGCTGAAAAGTGGTGCCCTGGAGTTAAAGTTACTAGTAGTCTATTGGCATCCCAGTCCGACACTGGGCATGACAACCGATGTCATGCTGATTGACAGCCGGTTCCCTTTGACTACCTGCGGGGAGCCAGCTGTCAATCAGCATAACGTTGGCAGTCTCGCCCATCAACAGAGCAGCCCAGAAGAGAAAGAACTGCAATGTTAATGTGGAGCAGCTGAATTACCGGCAGCAGCGATTGGTGACCACTCTGAGCCGGTGCCAGGTAGAACAGGCAGGTAGTTGCCTCTATTTGAAACTACCTACCTGTTAGTTTTTAGTCCCATAGTAAAAAAAGAAATAAAATATTCCTAGATAACCCCTTTAATGTTTGCTAATACAAGTCTCAATGACTCTTCTTACTATGCTTCTTTTTAATCTACCGTAAATCTATTCTGGAGCAAGCACAATAATTATACTCTCCAATTAGCACATTGAGTCCTGACTCTTCAATCGTTCTTGTGTCTTAGCTACACAGCCAAATCGTTCTCAGACAAATGGCATGGTTAAATGGAGCTATGAATTCTGCTTCTGTTACTAAGCAAAAAATATCAGACCTTTTATCTTTTGATCTTGAGATGCGGTTAAAGCAGGATGAAAATCCCACCCAAATCGGACATCTCCCCACCCCATTCTTCCTTACAGAGTTTTAATGACTAGCCAAGACGCAGAGGACGACTGCGATAATGTGGTGACATTCCTTTGAACTTCCTGCCTATGCCAACTACAATTCCATCCCATCCTGTTCTTTGCGTCCCATGGGAAGTTCTTTAACAAAAAGCTCATACAAAGAAAATGGCTGAGTCAGCAGAATACAAGTGATGCAGATGGAGAGTGTAAGGCTGCTTTCACACATCAGTTTTTTGAGGTCAGGCGCGATTTGGCGTGTTTTTAAAAAAACGGATCCGGTACCGGATGTGTTTTTTTGGCATTGACTTTCATTAGCGCCGGATCGTGCCTGATGTAATTGCGTTGCATCCGTTTTTGGCAGGATTCGGCAGAAATGTTCATTCCGGCGGCCGGAAAAGACGCTGACTGCAAGGTTTTTTTTTTTTTTCCGGAGCCGCCTGATAGTGCCTGAATCGGCGCATCAGGCGGCCGGAAATAAAAGTCTATGGAACCGGACCAGTCTTTTGTGAAATCCATCAAAAGACTGATCGGGTGTTGAAAACCAAGGTCTCTCTCTCTCCACATAGAAAATTTCTTTTTCCGGGTTCAAAAGGTCAGGTCGGATCTGGCAAGAAAACTGATCAGTTGTATCAGTTTTTTCAAAATCAGCGCCGGATCCGTCCTATCAGGTATTTGACGGATTCTGCCTGACACAAAAAAGCTGATGTGTGAAAGTAGCCTAAGCAGACTTCTGAGCACTGTAACTGATGTACTCGTAAAACAAATTTGAAGTTTGCTCTATTAATACTCTACACCCCTTCTTATACTTTACATTTCTTTGCTTTTAAGTGTTAGGGCCCCGTCATACATAGCGACACACCAGCGATCCCGACAACGATATGCACTTGTCAGGATCGCTGGTGTGTCGCTACATGATCGCTGGTGAGCTGCCAAACAGGCAGCTCAGGCAGCGATTAGGACAGCGACACTGCGGGTAACGTCGCATAGTTACCCGCAGTGTACGTTGGATACCAGTCCGCTGGTGCAGGGAGCTGGTAACCAAGGTACACATCGTGTTTCCAGGCGCTGCGCGGCGCCTGGGAACCCAATGTGTACCTTGGTTACCAGCTTCCCTGCAGTAGCGCGCTGGTATCCAACGTACACATCGGGTTTCCAGGCGCCGCCCGGCGCCTGGAAACACGATGTGTACCTTTGTTACCAGCTGATCGCTGGTCTCCTTGCCTGCCACAAGCAGCGATGCGTGCTGGCCAGCGGGAGACCAACGATCAAAAAAACGTCCTGGCCTTTGGACAATGATCAGCGATACCCGGCAGGGGGGCCGGTCGCTGATCAGTGTCACACACAGCGATATCGCAGGGGAGATCGCTGTTGCGTCACAAAACTAGTGACTCAGCAGCAATCTCGCTAGCGAGATCGCTGTGTGTGACTGGGCTTTAGGCCGGAATCATACATGCGAGAAATACGGACGAGTCTTGCATGTGAATTCCCGGCACTGCCGCCGGCACTCTGGAGCGGAGCGTTCAGCTGCATAGAAATATATGCAGCCGCACACTCTGCTCCCGAGAGCCGGCGGCAGTGCCGGGAATTCACATGCGAGACTCGTCCATGTTTCTCGCATGTGTGATCCCGGCCTTAGGGCTCATACCCACTGGAGATAAAAAATCGGCTTGCAATCGGACCAATGTTATTCAATAGGGGACTTCTCATTTGCGATTTCTTTCTCAGCTGAAATCGGTGTGAGAAAAAAATCGCAGCATGCTGCGATTTGCAGCGTTTTTGGCATGATAATCGCTAATGCAAGTCAATGGATGCGCTAAAAAATCGGACAGCACTCGCATCATGCGAGTGCTGTCCGATTTATACGCACCAGTGTCCTTTGAAAAGCCGGCAATTCATCCCCGGCTACTGTAAAATCACACTGAGGGCTCACAAAACACTACATATATACACATATAATACATATATATATATATACATGTCATTGTGACACATATATATATATATATATTTATAGTTCATGCACTTCTACATACTGTAATAGCCGCTAATTCAATTGCCGGCTTTTGTGAAATTACAGACCCGACATGAAATGACACATGGTTTACATACAGTTAACCATGTCATTTCATGTAGTTTGATATATGGTTTTCACTAACAATTACATGAGTGGCTGTGTGCAAAATTTCACACATGTAGGGGTTAATTAAAGTTGTAAATTCGTTGAAAAAAAAATGCGTGGGCTCCTGCGCTATTTTCTCAACCAGACAGACAAAGCAAGCGAGTGGGGGCAGATAATAATAGCCCAGGGAGGGTGCATTTATTTTGTGCCCCCCCTGGCTGCTAACATCTGCCCCCAGCCACCCCAGAAAAGGCAAATCTATAATTAGATTCGCCCTTTCTGGCACTTTGCCGGTCTATTCCCATTGCCCTGTAGCGGTGGCGAATGGGTTAATAATGGGTTAAAGCCACCTTGCTATTGAAAGGTGACTTTAAGCCAGGTTAATAATTGAGAGTTGTCAATTTGACAACTCTCAATTATTAATCCTAATGTATGAAAGGAAAAAAAACACACACACATTAATTATTAATCCTTTTAATGAAATAAAGACACAGTTTTTGACCATATTTTATTGCTCAGGTACTCCATCCGATTCCCTTGCTCGCCTGTAATAAAATTAAAATAAAAAAGCAACATTATTCTTACCTATCCGACGCACAGTCATGTCCCACGCTGTAATCCTTCACAAAGGGTTAAGTGGTTTACAACTAGCAGGGCAGCTAATGCTGCCTACTCAGCTGTAATCCCCTGAATGAATCAGTTCATCTCCCAGCCACAGGAGAGGAAGTGATGAGTGTGTGAAGCTTAATTGATTGTTTCCCACTTCATTTCAGGTCAGGTCACCCGGGGACTCCCTCTGACGTCACTGCTGCTGTGCGGTGTCCCCGGCTGACCTGCCCTGAAGTGAAAGTGGGAAGCAATCAATTAAGCTTCACACACTCATAGCTTCATCCCTACATCATGCTGCTCTCAGATTACATAGTACAACTGCTGACAGATTCCCTTTAAGGGTGAGTATTAGATATTTTTTTAATCCCAGACAACCCTTTTAAATACAAGTGCTATATCCTGAAACATTATAGGGAACTTATTTGCGCTTTCACAAGCTTTATCAACTAGTCTTTGTGGAAGAAGACAGGAACTCTAATGCCATCCTGTAATACTATTGTAGGAACTCGAGGATTCTGATAGCGTGGGGCAATGAACAATCAGAGACGGGTTTCTTTGAATGCAAATAATGTGTAAGGTTCTATGTATATATTCCTGAAACTCAGTTTGTTCGTCAGCCATTTTACTTTCTGTCTTTCTGTAGCTATCTTGCCCTCAGTCAAAATGGAGTTTCCAGCTTGCATGTTCCCGCCCTGATTCTCTCCTTTGCTTCTTAAGCAGCCACAGCTGAGCAATCAGTGCTTCAGAATCTAGCCTGCAGTGAACCTGTGACTTGACTCCTGTAAGCCTTGGACCTTGTACTCCAGCTATTCCTACTGAGGAACTCTGAAGCACTTGTGGACTCTGAACCCTGCTCTTTGAAAGACCCACGTTTGCATGGACTTACGGTAACAGAGAAGAAGATCCTGAATCTGTGTTGGAGAGTGATTTGCTGAGCTTAGTTTACTCTGGCCTGCTGTGTCTCCTGCTTCTGTGTCTGCAAACTGTGTGACTATTTCTGCCAACTTGTATGAAGTAATACAGGACTTTTCTATATCAAACCTGTGTCTCATGTATGTTCATCGCACCCAAGCACAAGACGCTATATGAACTGTACTACATACATTACAAGATTCTGAAGCCAAAACGTTAGTGTCTGCTGGGTCTGGAAGGCTGTGTCTGCTGTAACTGTGGATATCAGACGTCCGGTTGTACTTTCTGTGATGACAGTGGTTGTGACTTCTCACAACCATTCCAGGTGAGCAATTCCCTTAAGTTTTTTCTTTCTGCAGTGTTATCACAGGTAAACACTATTGTTTTTTTTTTTCTTTTCTCTTTTTTGTCTGCTGTAACTCTGGATATCAGATGTCTGGTTGAAACTTTCTGTGATGATAGTGGTTGTGACTTCTCACAACCATTCCAGGTGAGCAGTTCCCTTAATTTTTTTTTCTCTCTGCAGTGTTGCCACAGGTGAACACTATTGTTTTTTTTTTTTCTCCTCTCCTCTTCTTCCAGTAATCCTGTCTTAAAAGATCTGGAAAATGGAGGCCCGCATAAAGGAACTTTGCGGAGTGACTGATAATATCCTTGCAGATTTGCAGAATATAAAGACCCGTTTTACAAATCTACAGGACCTCAATAATCACAATTTGCAAGTGGTTGGACAGACTACCCAGGATTTGCGAGCCAGGATTGAGGTTCTAGAGGGGCGAGTCCAGGCTCCTGCCGTAGCCCCGAGTGCTGGGATTCCCAAGTTGCCCCCTTTTCGTTTTGGCGGTGAACGTGAGAAATTCAGGGGATTTATTAATCAATGCAATCTTTTTTTTTCTGCACATGCTTCACAATTTCCCACTGAACGATCTAAGGTGCTTACTATAATTATGTTGCTTACCAACAAGGCTTTGATGTGGGCAAACCCTCTGATTGAGACTGAGGATGATTGTTTGAATCACCTTGATGATTTTATTTCAGCCATGGGGCAGGTGTTTGATGACCCCAATCGAGGTGCAACAGCTGAAGCAGCCATGTTAGCTTTGCGCCAAGGTAAGCACTCGGTAGCTGAATATGCCTTGGATTTCAGGAGATGGGCCCTTGATACCACCTGGGACAGTTCCGCCAAAAAATCTATTTTTCGAAAGGGGTTATCTCCACTGATTAAGGATGAACTTGCTCGTGCCGACCCTCCCACTGCGTTAGGTGACTTTATTAACTACTGCATCCGTATTGATACTCGTCTGACTGAACGCAGGCAAGAGAGATGGTTCGAAAGCAATCGTACTAACCTTTTCCTACCTTCCTCTCCAGCTAAGGAAACTTTGAGTAGGATTACACGGGAACCTGAACCTGAACCCATGCAGGTAGACTCTTTACAACGACGGGTTAGTGATGCACGCAAGGAACATCGTTTTAAGGAGAATCTATGTTTCTATTGTGGTAAGTCAGGGCACTTCATTATAAACTGCCCCAGCCGTTCTCGTAAGACTACTGCAGCACTCATTCATTGTGAGTGTTGCGAGAGGGGATCTGTCAGGTCCAGCCTCAGGCTCCAGAGAGATCTGCAGCAACAGATCTTGATTTCTCGGACTTAAACTCCGTTACCTCTGAGGACGTTGACTGTGTAAACCTGCCATTTTTCAAGTTTCCTCAGCAGTGTCCCAGCTGAGTTGTAAGAAAAACAATTCTCATTGCTTTCTTTCCATCAAACTCTGGGCTGACTCAGCTTGGGTGTCTAGCTCTGCTATGATCGACTCAGGGGCAAGTGGAAATTTTATGGATGTCTCCTTTGCTCTGAAACAGGGAATACGTTCAGTGAAGAAGGCTACTCCAGTACAGATGGAAACTGTGGATGGCTCCCTGCTGACCTCTGGACCAGTGGATCAGGAAACAGAGCCTTTGAAGGTTCTTATGGGTAAAGATCATCAAGAGAAAATATCCTTTATGCTTATCTCTTCTCCCCACTTTCCCATTATTCTAGGGCTACCATGGCTGCAGGCTCAGAATCCTACCATTAACTGGGAGACCAAGGAATTACACTTTCCAGAGAAACAGATGAGTCCAAAAGTTTCAGCTTGCTCTGTTCCTAAAGGAATCATGTCAGTCCCTGAACTACCAGCTGTATACCAGGACTATGTGGATTTATGTGACAAGAAGAACGCTGACCAGCTTCCTCCTCACCGTCCATATGATTGTCCAATTGAATTATTGCCTGGAGCAGAGATACCTTTTGGTAAGATCTACCCCCTGGCGGGGCCCGAGCTAAAGGCTTTAAAGGATTACATAGACGAAAATCTAGCCAAGGGCTTCATACGCCCCTCTTCATCTCCTGCAGGTGCACCCATCTTCTTTGTAAAGAAGAAAGATGGATCTCTGAGACCATGCGTAGACTATAGGGAACTCAATAAGGTTACTATTAGAAACCGTTATCCATTGCCTTTAATCCCTGAGTTATTGGAGAGAGTGCGACATGCCAACATTTTTTCTAAACTAGATCTTCGTGGGGCCTATAACTTAGTCCGTATTAGACCTGGGGATGAATGGAAGACTGCATTCAGGTCACGCTATGGACACTTTGAATATTTAGTTATGCCTTTTGGTCTGAGTACCGCCCCAGCCACTTTCCAACACTTGGTGAATGACATCTTCAGGGATCTCCTAGATACATTCGTGGTAATTTATTTGGATGATATTCTAATTTTTTCTAACTCCACAGAGGAACATCATGGACATGTGAGAATGGTCTTGGAACGTCTAAGACAAAATCATCTTTACATCAAACTTGAAAAGTGTGAATTCCATAGGACCGAAATTCAATTTCTGGGGTATGTACTGTCTACACAAGGAATTAGTATGGATGGAAGCAAAACCCAAGCCATCAAGGATTGGCCAAGTCCTAGAAATGTGAAGGAGGTACAGCGCTTCATCGGGTTTGCCAACTTCTATAGGCGTTTCATTAGAAATTTCTCTGAGGTAGTGTCACCTATCACTCAACTTACCCGGAAAGAGTCTAGGTTCTCCTGGACTCCCCAAGCCCAGGAAGCATTTTCCCGTCTAAAAGATAAATTTACCACTGCACCTATCCTAGTACATCCCAACCCCGAGCTTGCCTTCATAATAGAGGTGGATGCTTCAGACTGTGCCGTTGGAGCTATACTCTCTCAGAGAACAGGTGAGAAGAATGTCTTGCATCCCTGTGCCTTCTTTTCCCAGCAGTTGTCTTCGGCTGAGAGGAACTACGATGTGGGCAATAGAGAGTTGTTGGCCATTATTGCCGCCTTCAAAGAATGGAGACACCTTCTTCAGGGAGCTGCACAGCAAATAGTCGTCCTGACAGACCATCGTAACCTTGAGTTTATCAGGTCGGCTAAGTGTCTGACTCCTCGCCAGGCTCGCTGGAATCTTTTCTTAAACCAATTTAATTTTATCATTTCTTATAGACCAGGATCGCGCAATGGAAAGGCTGATGCACTCTCTAGGATTTACTCAGCAGAGACACGTCCAATTACTCCTCCTAAGACTATTCTTCCTGACTCTAGATTCCTAGGAGTAATTCATAATCAAGACCTACTTAAGGACATCAAGGAAGCATACCATGCGGATTCCTTTTTGGCACAACCCCAAGGGACGTAAGTCTTGTCTTTAAGAATGGTGTGTGGATTCAGGGACAACGCCTGTATATTCCTGAAACAGTCAGATTGAGAGTATTGCAACTCATTCACGATTCCAAGATAGCTGGGCATAGAGGAATTCTAAAGACACAGGAATTTCTTTCTCGTTTCTTTTGGTGGCCCACTTGCAGGAAGGATGTTTTGAATTATGTCACTTCATGTGAGGTCTGTGCAAGATGCAAAACACCTCGCTCCTCACCAACTGGTCTGTTACAGCCTCTTCCCACCCCGTCCCGCCCGTGGGGATCCATTTCTATGGACTTCATTGTGGAGTTACCAACCTCTCAGGGAAAGAACACCATTTTAGTGGTGGTTGACCGTCTAACAAAGGCAGCTCATTTTATCCCTTGTGTCGGCTTACCCACTGCAAAACAGACATCAGATTTGATGATTAAAGATGTGTTTCGCTTACATGGAGTACCGGATGAGGTTATTTCGGATCGAGGGGTGTAATTCACTTCTAGGTTTTGGCAAAATTTCTGTGCAGCATTGGACATTAAAGTAAACCTTTCTTCTGCTTTTCATCCCCAGACTAATGGACAGACCGAACGAACCAATCAAACCCTGGAGCAGTATCTCCGCTGCTTTATCTGCCACCTACAGGATGATTGGGTGGATCTACTTCCATTAGCTGAGTTCTCGTATAACAACTCTCAGAGTGCCTCCACTAAACAGTCTCCTTTTTACTCTAATCTAGGTTATCATCCTAACATTCTACCACGATTTCCCATAGAAACGCCTTTACCAGCAGTGGCTGAAAGAATCACGTCTTTACAGAAGAATATGGATCTTCTAAAGGAAAATCTGGAATCGGCTCAAGAAAGGTACAAGAAAGCAGCAGATAAATTTCGTAAACCTGCACCAGCTTTCAAGGTAGGAGACTTGGTCTGGCTGTCAACCAGAAATCTTAAGTTAAGGATTCCATCGTCTAAGTTGGGACATAAGTACATTGGACCCTATAAAATCAGTAAAATTATAAGTGCCGTTGCTTGTCGTCTTCAACTGCCCAGAACTATGAGAATCCACCCTGTCTTTCATGTATCCCTACTAAAGGCTGCAACACCCAATACGTTTCCTGGACGTTCTTCTCCTTGCCCTGACCCAGTGCTAGTCGATGGTCAGGAAGAATTTGTGGTGGAAAGGATTTTAGATTCCAGGTTGTATAGAAATCAGTTACAATATCTGATTAAATGGCAGGGCTACCCAGTGGAAGACAACTCATGGGAACCAGTCAATAACGTTAATGCTCCTCGCTTGCTCCGTCAGTTTCATCAGAGGTACCCACACAAGCCTGGTCTGAGGTCATCCGGAGGTTGTCCTTAAGGGGGGAGTAATGTAAGGTTCTATGTATATATTCCTGAAACTCAGTTTGTTCGTCAGCCATTTTACTTTCTGTCTTTCTGTAGCTATCTTGCCCTCAGTCAAAATGGAGTTTCCAGCTTGCATGTTCCCGCCCTGATTCTCTCCTTTGCTTCTTAAGCAGCCACAGCTGAGCAATCAGTGCTTCAGAATCTAGCCTGCAGTGAACCTGTGACTTGACTCCTGTAAGCCTTGGACCTTGTACTCCAGCTATTCCTACTGAGGAACTCTGAAGCACTTGTGGACTCTGAACCCTGCTCTTTGAAAGACCCACGTTTGCATGGACTTACGGTAACAGAGAAGAAGATCCTGAATCTGTGTTGGAGAGTGATTTGCTGAGCTTAGTTTACTCTGGCCTGCTGTGTCTCCTGCTTCTGTGTCTGCAAACTGTGTGACTATTTCTGCCAACTTGTATGAAGTAATACAGGACTTTTCTATATCAAACCTGTGTCTCATGTATGTTCATCGCACCCAAGCACAAGACGCTATATGAACTGTACTACATACATTACATAATGTATTTGTGAAACAGCAAAACACCCAAAAACAATATTCAAACAACCCGTAGTGACATGCAATGAAACGAGTCCATATATATACACAAGTCCAGTTATATGAATCCGGATATATAAGTCCTTGAACCTCTATAGCGAGGGTGGTAAAGTTCTTACGACGGAGTCCTCACACAAATGTGACCACAATGTAAGTCTGATGCACAGGTAACGTGGCTGGATTTACACACTGCTGGTGTGTGAAGAGTCAGATCCAGGTATGCAGAAAACACAGGGAGGTCCAGGAACAAGTTAATCTCAGTTGTGGCTTAATTCAGTGAAGTCAAACAACAAGTTCATATGTCAGTAAGATTCCAGTAACAGTTCCAACAGCTCTCACCAGAGGTAGTGCACGAAGGGTTAACAGCAACAGTTCAGAAACACAGTTCTTATCAGATGGAGTGAACCAAGGGTTAAATTCCCAAGTCAACAGGTTAGTGATAACACAGTACCTGCAACTTACGTATGCAGAGAATGTCCAGAGCCATGGGTAGAAACTGCTGTGGCTGAGAAACACCTGAAGATAAGGTTATGCACTTTCCTGGTAAATACACAAAAGATCTGTGAGGAACAAAGCAGCTGGGTTGCAGGGAAACGGAAGCAGAATACTCCAGCAGGGAAGCCAGCACCTGAGCCGGGTTTTAAACAAACGAACAGGAAGTAGGGCACACAAAACAGCAAACTCCATTTTAACAAAGGGCAAAATCATTGACAAAGTTACCTAGAAAACCCGGAATACTGACATTACTCCCCCCCTAAAGACGGCCTCCGGACGGTCCTGGACCAGGCCTGTCCGGGTATCTCCGATGAAACTGAGCAATCTTCAGAGGCGCATTACTAGTTCCCAAGAATCATTTTCAGGAGAGTAACCTTGCCATCTAACTAGATACTGAAGCCGGTTTCTATGAAGTCTCGAATTAACAATATCCTGTACCACGAATTGTTCTTCGCCATCAACCAACACTGGTGGAGGGGGAGGTACGATACGTCCCTGAAACGTGTTAGGAGAGACTGGTTTTAATAAGGAAACATGAAATACTGGGTGTACCTTTAAAGTCCGTGGTAGCTTCAACCGACAGGCAACAGAGCTCACAATCCCAGTGATCTTGAATGGACCGATGAATTTCTGTCCCAGTTTCTGCGAAGGAACACCCAATTTTAGATTCTTGGTGGACAACCAAACCGAGTCTCCTACCTTATACATAGGTGCTGGTTTCCGGAATCTATCGGCCGACTTCTTGTAACGCTCCTGTGCTGTGGTCAGGGAGTCCTTCAAAACTTCAAGATTACGTTGCAACGCCGTCACTCTGTCTTCAACCGCTGGTACCGAAATCGTAACCGGAGACCTAGGCAAAATACTTGGATGATAACCCAGGTTGGCAAAAAAAGGCGTTACCTTCGTGGAACTGCTTTGGGAGTTGTTGTACGAAAATTCCGCTAAAGGAAGTAGCTTCAGTCAATCGTCCTGCAAATGACTGACGTAACAGCGTAGATATTGCTCCAAGGTTTGATTTGTCCATTCGGTCTGCCCGTTGGTCTGAGGATGGTATGCAGAAGACAAGCAAACATTAATGTGGAGCGCAGAACAAAATCCTTTCCAAAATCTAGAGGTAAATTGTATTCCCCGGTCAGAAATGATGTCATCTGGTACCCCATGCAGCCGGAAAATGTTCTGGATAACTAGATCTACTGTCTCTGTAGCTGAGGGAAGACCAGCACACGGAATGAAATGAGCAGCTTTCGTTAAACGATCTACTACCACCAAAATAGTATTTTTACCACCAGAGGTGGGTAACTCCACAATAAAGTCCATCGAAATAGACCCCCAAGGGCGAGGCGGTACAGGTAGCGGTTTAAGAAGACCAGTAGGTGAAACGCGAGGAACCTTGTACCGAGCACAAACTTCACAAGAGCGGACATAGTCATTCACATCCTTCAAGCAGGTAGGCCACCAAAAAAAACGAGTTAACAATTCCTGCGTCTTCTGTACCCCCCTATGACCAGCCAATTTAGAGTCGTGGACCAATTTGAGAACTCGAAGTCTTACAGCCTCTGGGACATAAATACATCGATCTCTAAGCCACACACCATTCCGAAGGACAAGATTCACATTGTCAGGTGGAGCTGCAAGAAATACGTCACCGTCATAGGCCAGCTTGATCTCCTGCCACAAGTCCCGGTTCCGGAGCACTCCAACGAAATTGGCCTCCGACAAGATGGTCTTCGATGGGGTCCCAGGCACGGAATCCACGGTATGGATTCGGGATAATGCGTCAGCTTTCCCATTACGTGAACCTGGGCGGTACGAAATAATAAAATTAAACTGGTTCAAGAACAAACTCCACCTAGCTTGTCGAGGAGAAAGACACCTGGCAGACTTAAGGAATTCCAAATTGCGATGATCCGTGAGTACTACTACCTGCTGAGTTGCCCCCTGCAAATGGTGTCTCCATTCCTTAAAGGCAGAAATAATTGCCAAAAGTTCCTTATCTGCCACATCATAGTTCAGTTCTGCAGAAGATAACCTACGAGAGAAGAAGGCACACGGGTGCAGCAAACCTTTGTCTCCGGTACGTTGTGAGAGGATAGCTCCCAATGCACAGTCAGACGCGTCCACCTCCACGATAAAAGGCTGTGCAGGATCCGGATGCATCAATATTGGAGCCGTGGTAAAACAACCCTTCAGGCGATCAAAGGCTTCCTGAGCTTGCGAAGACCATTCAAACTTCTTCCCCTTCTTGGTGAGGAGAGTGATGGGACGGACAATTTCTGAAAAATTTCGGATAAACCGTCTATAAAAGTTAGCAAAGCCAATGAATCGTTGTACCTCCTTAATGTTTCCTGGTACCGGCCAGTCCAAGATTGCCTGGATCTTGCTGGACTCCATATTCAATCCCTGAGGCGAGATAACATAGCCTAAAAATTGAATTTCAGAACAATGGAACTCACACTTTTCGAGTTTGATGTACAAATGATTATCTCTCAAACGTCTAAGTACGGTTTTGACATGTTCCTGATGTTCGGAGTCAGAAAAGATTAAGATGTCATCGAGGTAAATTACCACATATTGGTCCAATAAATCCCTGAAAATGTCGTTGGCTAAATGTTGAAAAGCAGCAGGAGCGTTACAGAGTCCAAATGGCATCACCAAATATTCAAAATGTCCATACCGGCATCTAAAAGCTGTCTTCCATTCGTCTCCGGGCCGTATACGGAGTAAATTATATGCCCCACGAAGATCTAATTTGGTAAATACTTTGGCCTGGCGAACTCTTTCCAACAATTCTGGAATTAGGGGCAACGGGTACCTGTTACGAATGGTTACCTTATTTAACTCCCGGTAGTCAATGCAGGGTCTTAGAGTACCATCCTTCTTCTTTACAAAGAATATTGGAGCTCCCGCTGGTGAAGAAGATGGTCGGATAAACCCCTTGGCTAAATTCTCATCTATATACTCTCGTAAAGATTTTAATTCCGGAGCCGCCAACGGGTAAACATGGCCGAAAGGAATCGCTGCTCCAGGAAGCAATTCTATGGGGCAGTCATACGGTCTATGTGGGGGAAGTTGATCTGCCTTCCTTTTATCACAAATGTCTGAGAATTCCTGATAAATCAGAGGGAGAGTAGGTACCTGTATCACCTCTTCCAAGTTCTGGGTAACTGGAGCCGCTACAGTTGGACTGATGGTAGAACTGCACTTCGGGAGAAAGGTTATCTCCTTGGTTTCCCAACTGATGATTGGATTTTGTGACCGTAACCAGGGAATTCCTAAAATTACAGGAAAATGAGGAGAAGATATTAACATGAATGAAAGTGTTTCTTGATGGTCTGGTTCCATCTTACACTCCAGAGGCACTGTCTCCTGATCTACTGGTCCAGAAACTAATGGGGAACCATCCACCGTTTCCATAGTGATTGGTGAAGCTCTTAGTTGTGTCTTTATACCATGTTCCTTTGCAAAAGAAGAATCCATGAAATTCCCACCTGCTCCAGAGTCTATCATGGCAGAACTTGATATCCACTGTTCCTCCCACTGAATCTGAATAGGAAGAGAACAATGTGAATATTTCTCCCCTTGATCTTTAGGGGAAGTCGGCATCAGTATTGGGGGGAAAACCGCATCTAGATGTAGACTGGTTTCCGAAACTTCAGACTCAGCGTCTGTGTTATCATAATCCCCTACTACCGCCAACACCTTGTTGGGTCGCCTAGGACATTTAGGACAATTGATGAGGAAATGGTCCGATTGACCACAATAGAAACATAAGCGCTCACGGAGACGGTATTCGCGGCGTTCATTATTCTCACGTCTCTGCAGTGAGTCCACCTGCATAGGCACCTCCTCAGCCTCTCGCGGGTTTTTGCCTGTGGTTTCCCTGGACGGAAGAGAGAAATTAGTAATGCGATTTACAGCGGCCCATTTTTCTTGTCTGCGTTCAGTTAAACGGATATCAATACGTACACAGTGCTGTATAAACAATTCAAACTCCTGTGGAGACTCTGAACGAGCTAGCTCATCCTTGATTGCATTTGACAAACCTTTTCTAAAGATTGGTAATAAAGCATTGTTTTCCCACTGGGTGTCCACCACTAACCTTTTAAATTCAGTAACATATTCTATGACTGACCGTTTCCCCTGGCGTAAGGAAAGCAAGGCAGATTCAGCGGTAGCACGGCGGTTGGGATCGTCGAACATTTGCGCCATGGCTGCCAGAAAATTGTCCAAATTATTTAGACGGGTATCGTGACTTTCAACCATAGGATTTGCCCAAGCCAGTGCCCGTGATGTCAACAACATAATAATACATAGAACCTTAGATCTATCAGACCGGTAATAGGAGGCATGTACATCAAAAAATAATATACATTGATTAACAAACCCACGGAATTGACTTCGGTCACCATTAAAACGGAATGGAGGCAATTTGGGCATACTGGTGGATGAGGTAGGCTCAGTAGGTAAGGCCTCCAGGACTCCTAACCTAGCACGTAGATCTTGGAGAGCCTGACCAAACCCCTGTGCATTGTGGTTAACCCGAGACTCCAAGTCTCTAATCTGATTGTGTGCAGCCGCCACCTCCTGCTGCAAGGAGTTAACTATGGTGAACAGTTTGTCTGCCCGTCATTGCCCCAGCAGAATCCCCTTTTTAGGCTGGAGTATCCTGTAATACTATTGTAGGAACTCGAGGATTCTGATAGCGTGGGGCAATGAACAATCAGAGACGGGTTTCTTTGAATGCAAATAATGTATTTGTGAAACAGCAAAACACCCAAAAACAATATTCAAACAACCCGTAGTGACATGCAATGAAACGAGTCCATATATATACACAAGTCCAGTTATATGAATCCGGATATATAAGTCCTTGAACCTCTATAGCGAGGGTGGTAAAGTTCTTACGACGGAGTCCTCACACAAATGTGACCATAAGGTAAGTCTGATGTACAGGTAACGTGGCTGGATTTACACACTGCTGGTGTGTGAAGAGTCAGATCCAGGTATGCAGAAAACACAGGGAGGTCCAGGAACAAGTTAATCTCAGTTGTGGCTTAATTCAGTGAAGTCAAACAACAAGTTCATATGTCAGTAAGATTCCAGTAACAGTTCCAACAGCTCTCACCAGAGGTAGTGCACGAAGGGTTAACAGCAACAGTTCAGAAACACAGTTCTTATCAGATGGAGTGAACCAAGGGTTAAATTCCCAAGTCAACAGGTTAGTGATAACACAGTAAGTGCAGCTTACATATGCAGAGAATGTCCAGAGCCAGGGGTAGAATCTGCTATAGCTGAGAAACACCTGAAGGTAACCTGGTTATGCACTCTCCTGGTAAATACACAAAAGATCTGTGAGGAACAAAGTAGCTGGGTTGCAGGGAAACGGAAGCAGAATACTCCAGCAGGGAAGCCAGCACCTGAGCCGGGTTTTAAACAAACGAACAGGAAGTAGGGCACACAAAACAGCAAACTCCATTTTAACAAAGGGCAAAATCATTGACAAAGTTACCTAGAAAACCCGGAATACTGACACATCTATTCGATGTAGCCATTCAACACTTTAGCCACATGACTTAAGGTACTGCCACACTAAGCTATCCCGCTAGCAATCTCGTTAGCGTTGCATACTAATGAGATCGCTAGCGGTATTGTTTCTATATCGCTAAATGCTGCCGCATTTAGCGATATAGTTAACGACGCTATCGCCGTTAGCGATCTTCTTAACGACTTTAGCGGTACAAAAGTACCGCTAAATCGCTAAGAAAAGGTGCCACACTAGCGATATATACTTACCCAGCGGGAGCGCCGACGAGAAAATAGGGTCCGGAGCGATTCCAGCGACGAGCGAGATCACAGCAGGAAGCTCGTCGCTGGAAGCTGCCGCACTGAACAACATCGCTAACAGGATCGCTAAATAGTGACGTTTTTTAGCGATCCCGTTAGCGATATTGTTTAGTGTGGCATACCCTTTAGGATAAGAAACCAAACTAGAAACTCCATTTGCATACACGTTTTTTGGGTGCTTGTTATCCAATCGGTGCAAAGCAGGAGAACTGATTTGGCTGAGTGATAGGCCTCTTGACAGGGTGCATACAGGGTAAAGTTTCTCTTTGTGGAGAGTGACAAGTTGGTTTAAGTAGACTTATATGTAATACTCCTCTGGGTATTTAAATATGCCAGTATTTTCATCAGAAAGGAAGAGGGCAGGAACTCTAATGCCACCTACTGGAAGTAGCAATACTTAAAGACAACTTATTATTTATGGGCCTTTGGCTTGGTAGCGAGTCATTGTGATATGATGGATGAACACTATATCGGAAGATCGATCTTCTGCAAGCCTAGATAGGTACACCAGAGTCCTCTCCAACGTTATCTTGATAGTATCAAGCCATAGACCATGATGTCCTTCTCCAGTGATTACTCTCTTCGTATTATGTGTCCAACATAGGATGTCAACTAGGGCTGGACCGACCATCTGGCAATTCTGGCAAATGACGGAAGGACCTGTCTGGTCGTGGGCCGCCTTGTCTGCTACGTTGTTAACAGAATCGGTGTTCTCAAGATACCCATACTGCTAAGAATTGGGGCTGAGGTATCATTAGAAATATTGTCTTGTAGTAAATCTTGCTTTCCTCCAGGCAGGGTAATATTAGGAATATATCCCATCTGGTGCTTGGGGATGAGGACATCAAGGGCCTGTGTGATTTCAAACGCCAGGGCTGAATTTCAACCCCAGTCCGAACCTGATATCAACCCTTTAATGAGCATAGGCACTTGACTTAAGAAGCCGAGAGACATAAATAATGACACTTGTAAAGCATTTAGAACCATGGTCACATGATTGCTGTGGATCACTACGCTGTGCTGTGATTATTTATTATGCTTTGCCTATATAGTGCCATCATATTCCACAGCACTTTACATACATTATCATCACTATCCCCATTGAGACTCTAATCTAACAATCTAGATCCCGTATCAGAATGTCTTTGTAGTGTGGTAGGAAACTGGAGTCCGTTAAGGAAACCCATGAAGACATACAAACTCCTTGCGGATATTGTCCTGGGTGGGATTTGTACCCAGGACCCTAGCATGCTAACCGCTGCCCATTGGTGTGGTCATGACATATGATGGACACTGTGCACTATGAAAAGACATAAATGACAAAGATATTTAGAACAGTAAAAGGGTTTTCTGTGATTCATAACAAACTTGGAAAGCCCCTTATTCAAAAGTTTCAGTATAATAACGTGTTCATATAATCTAAACAGACCAGCACGCACCAAGATTCAGCTTTTATCATTACAAGGCAGTTTGTTATAGGAAACACTTTCTGAACCAATTTTTCGTCATGAAGCTTTGCAACATGAAAAAAAAAAATCACTGATCTGGACTGACAATTTGCTGTACGGATAGTTATATGTTTCTGACACTGTATTACATATGGTGACAATTTAAATAGAAGAGCCTATAATTAAAACATTTATGAACCCTACTAAACTCAAGACATGAAAAGTTTTGTCCCTTGCCTCTACAATGACATCAGCTAACAGGCTTGAAGGGCATTTGTCACTAGGTCTTTGCTACCACATCTGAGAGCAGCATGATGTAGAGATTGAGACCCTGATTCCAGTGATGTATCACTTGCAGGTCTGCTTGCTGTCATTTTGATAAAATCACTGTTTTCTCTGCTGCAGGTCTAGCAGTTCTCTGAATGTAGAGCTCTATAACTCTGCCAACACCACTGATTGGCAGCTTTCTGCCATGTACAGTGTACACAAAAAGCAGCTAATCAGTGGAGAGCGGGGTTATTCAGAGCTCATGAATATGCTTGACTACTTGGCAGCAGGCCAAGTAGTACTTCTATGATAATCTCCTTCTTTCTCATTAAACAGTGATTTTATCAAAACTATAGCAAGCAGCCCAGTAAGTGACACATCGCTGGAATCAGGATCTCTGTCCCTACATTATGCTGCTCTCACATTATGTGGTACAAACCTGGTGACAAATTCCCTTTAAGATCTCTGCATATGGCTGGGTTCACACACTGGCACTGAAAGCGCATTGACATGAAGAATGGCCTATGCAGCAGGAGGAATGATTTGCACCTATAAGCAATTTAATTGTTAATGGCCAGAGTGGTAAATAGCTACTTAACTGGAAACCACACGGCAATTAGCTATCAAACTTTTAGCTTTTATTAATTTGAAAACAACACCAATTTTCACGATGATGGCATTAGCTGCAATGAATCTGAAACACATGAATGCAGCATAAGGGTATATTCCCATGTGATAGCTGGCTAGACATATGCAAAGAAGCCCTCCTAAGAAGTTTTTTCTTTACTAAATGTATGTATATGTGAATGTAGTGTAGTGTGTGTATGTTAATATACTCATCTACCGCTGCCATTCTGCTGCTCTTCTCAGTAATGCTGTGCAGACTCTCCAGGTCACATTGCGCTCGGCTTATCCCGGAAGTGGCTTTTACAATGTAAGTCTAGGGAACATCTGAACAAAGCTCCATAGGTTTATATTGTAAAAGACAATCAAGAAGAAATCACTGCACACGTAATTTTTCAGTTTTGCAAATAGTGAACAAATTTTATTGAAAGTGATGCGACGATTGTGACGTTTCAGCCACGTATGGCCTTTATCAAAAATTGGTCGCCTTTCAATAGGAAGAGTCTAGATACCAGGTTTGGCAGTATCTGCGCTCGACCCTGCGCCACCAATGATTCCTTTAGGGTCCATCTGAATCATGACTGCCCATTTACTTGGGACACACTAGGATTCCCCCTGACCATACTGGCATATATATATGTCTCTCTTATGAATTCTATTATACCAAACCTGGCATCTAGACTCTTCCTATTGAAAGGCGACCAATTTTTGATAAAGGCCATACGTGGCCGAAACGTCACAGTCGTCGCATCACTTTCAATAAAATTTGTTCACTATTTGCAAAACTGAAAAATTACGTGTGCAGTGATTTCTTCTTGATTGTGGACATTAGGACCATTGGTCCCTTCTCACTAGCACCATATAGGGCAACCTTTTGGCCGAGTGCTAACCATTTTCTACTTCTATATTGTAAAAGAGACTTCCTGCTCACACATAGGGAATAGAGGGAGTTAGGTAGTCAGAAGAGTGGTAACTTCACTGGAGACCGGAGAGAGCAGTGAGAGCAGTGGAAGGTGAGTATATTAATACATACTTTCTACATACACAAATACACAGATTTAGTACAAAAAAACTTTTATGTGAGGGCTTCTTTAACCCCTTCCTGACATTTGAAGTATATAAAAGTCAAGGTTGGGATCCCCATGATGTATATTTACCTCAACGGTTGGGAGTACTTCCCAACCGATGAGGTAAATATACATCAAGGCGATCGCCTGTGCAAAGGAGCTGTGCGTGGGTGATCGTCGTCGGGTGTTCAACTAACATCACAGCTGGTACCAGGCTCACACTGCTAGGAGCGGTGGCCACAATGCTCTTTGCAGTTTAACCCTCAAATGCTGTGATCGATATAGATCGCAGCATTTAGAAGGCAAGGTACATTTCAAGGTGCACACCACACATCTAGATATGTGTAGCCCAGCTGCGCTTGGTGCCACATGTTACCCTGGAGGATGCATGAAAGGTAATTCACAATCACCTGATATGCAAATTGCCTCTTCAAACAAAGAGAACTTGTACTCTATAGCGCCACCTATTGGAAGTAGCGATCCTACAAGTCACAATCGACCCTTTAACGAGTCTTGTAATATGACTTAGGATAAAAGCCAAATCAGAAGCTCCATTTGCAGACACGGTGTTTCGGACTATTGGTCCTCGTCAGTGCAAAGTAGGAGAGATCTGATTTGGCTAGATGAGAGGCTCTGGACTGGGTCTAGGGGTAAGGTTTCTCCTTGTGGAGAGTGACATACCAGCTCTGGCGTGTCGAGGTAAGGAGGCTTATTCGCCGTGCAATGCTCCTCTGGGAAATTTTAATATGCAAATTGCCTCTTCAAACAAAGAGGACTTGTACTCTATAGCGCCACCTATTGGAAGTAGCGATCCTACAAGTCACAATCGACCCTTTAACGAGTCTTGTAATATGACTTAGGATAAAAGCCAAATCAGAATCTCCATTTGCAGACACGGTGTTTCGGACTATTGGTCCCAATCACCTGATATTCATTCACACTCCACATTTCCCTGGTACCACCAGAGGGAGCCCTTTAGAATACGCAGGTATATAAGGGTGTGGAGAGATAGAGCAGGGAGATGAAGGCAGTCTAGCTGAATGTTAGCTAGTCGTTGGTTGTACCTCAGAGAGACGAGCCGAGAGGAAAGTTACCTCAGAACGTGCAGACTGATAGTTCCCTAGGGAAGTGGAAAGTGACTCTCGAAGTGAGCATAGATCAGTCTGACGGAAGGTCCTGATAGCTACTTCGGACAGAGCCTAAGAAGGAAGTGAAGGAAAGGGAACTGCAGTATTTGTAAGACCGAGTCAACTGAGGTATTGTTAGAGAGCGAGCGTGCCGACGCTTGGAGAGCGGTGAAGAGAAGGAAGCTGACATCTACTGCTGCTTGTGCTTATGTTAAAGGTGTGAGTAGGACGACAGGCAAGTGGAAAAGGGAAGAGAGAGTGACTGAGGATGAATAGCAATGATGGCTTACCTCCACTCTGCACTACCGGACACCGGGTCCGAGCTTGCTAGAACCTTCATGGCTAGTGGAAAAACCGGAGACCCTGCTGGACTTCAGGTCACAGAGGGGCCCAACAGTGCTGATACGTAACCGGGGTCAGGAAGAACAGGAGTCTGGTCAGCGCAACCATTTGAGACTTAGTTCTGTCCAAAAGAAGGCTCCACCACAAGATCAGCCGGGCGTAGCAAAGAGAACAGAGTTAAACTTTGTTTCATGCAAGTTAGAAACTCACACACATATAGACGTAAGGAGGCCCTACACCTACTCAGTGATTACTGGACGTGCATCCTCCACCCTGACGGCCTCCCGTGACGTGCCTGCAACTTCATCACCAGTAAAGGTACAGAAAGAGACTGTCTTGTGTGTGTCTGCATTATTGCTCCTTCACCCCTGCACCGCCATATACTCCGAGGGATCAGTCTCGCCTGTGGGAGACTTAACACCTTGCTGCCCCAAACCCTCAGAGGATCTACATTGCAGCGCTGGTCACCCTGACCAGGAACCACAGGTGGCGTCATGAACATTTCTACAATCCCTGTAAATATCCCCCCTTTAGTGAGCGCCCAGGGCAACGGACCGAGCTGCGCTACCCGTGACATCCCCCAGTAAAGTGAAAGGGCTCGGTGCCGAGTACCCCAAAGCCCTGGTACGTGCGACTCAGATACATTCCTTGAAGCATCTAGATTTCAAAATGGGGTCACTTGTGGGGGGCTTCCATTGTTTAGGCACATCAGGGGCTCTCCAAATGCGACATAGTGTCCACTAATGATTCCAGCAAATTTTGTGTTCAAAAAGTCATATGCTACTCCTTCTCTTCCGAGCTCTGACGTGCGCCCAAACAGTAGTGTTTCTCCACATATGGGGTATCGACATACTTAGGAGAAGTTGAACAACTAATTGTGTAGTGCATTTTCTCCTGTCACACATGTGAAAATGCAAAATTTGAGGCTAAAAGAACATTTTTGTGGGAAAAATGGGACTTTTTATTTTTACGCTCTACATTATAATCTTGTGTGAAGCACCTGAGGGTTCAAGATGCTCACAACACATCTAGATACATTCCTTGAGTGTCCAGTTTCCAAAATGGGTTCAATTGTGGTGGGTTTCCACTGTATAAGCACATGAGGAGCTCTCCAAACACAACATGGTGTCCACTCTCGATTCCAGACATTTTTGCGTTCAAAAAGTCAGTGGTCCTACCCTCCGAGCCCTGCCATGTGTCCTATCAGTAGTTTTCTCCCACAAATGAGGAATTGGTGTAGTCAGGAGAAGTTGCACAACAAATTTTGGGGTCCGTTTTCTCCCTTTACCCTTGTGAAAATAAAAAAATTGGGGCTATCATCAGGGTCGGCTCCAGGTTTTAGTGGGCCCCGAGCGAAAGAGTCTCAGTGGGCCCCTTTAACACATACCACAATTCATGATGCACAGATACGGCAGAGAAATATAGGTTTAGTACAATGCCAAACATTTCACTTACTTCATACATTACATGAGTGATATCTATTGTAAATTCTACAATAGCTCAAAAGACAAACAGTATAGTCCTCCATACAGTATTATGGGCACCACATAGTGCTCCATACAGAATAATGAGGCCCATATATTGCTCCATACAGTATTATGGGCACCCCATAGTGCTCCATGCAGAATAATGAGCCCCATATATTGCTCCATACAGTATTATGGGCACCCCATAGTGCTACATACTGAATAATGGGCCCCATATAATGCTCCATATATAATGGGCCCCATACAGTATATGATGCTCCAGTGTATGATTAGCCCCATATAATGCTCCATGTATAATGGGCCCCATGTAATACTCCATATATGATGCTCCAGTGTATGATGGGCCTCATATATGATACTCCAGTGTATGATGGGCCCCATATGATGGTCTCCATATATTGGCCAAACATAAAAAAATAAAAAATGAAATACTCACCTCTCCTCGCTGGCCGCTGCTCTGCTTGAGGCACCGGCCCCCCATAGCATGCTGGTGTCCCCGACTGTGAGTGGGCCCCCCTGCCTACTCAGGGCCCCGGCACTTGACCGGGTGCACCGGGTGCTGATGCCGGCTTTGGCTATTATTATGCTGCTCTATAAATAAAAATATCTTCCATGATATGCCCCTGAAAAAATAATAGCCCTTCACTGTTCTTCCTGCACAAAATTGTCGCTCTCCATAATATCCCACACACTGACCCTCTTTTTAATATTCCCCTCTACAATGCCCTTATTTATAATATTCTCCCCCCACAGTGCCCCTCTCCATACTGTCTCCCTCTACACTGCCCCTCTCCCGCCTCCCCACAGGCCATATATTGTGCAGGCCTCCTGTGGTAGTACATTTCACTGCTTCTACAAAAATATAAATTTGTACGTAATACTGGCCATAATAACATTACAGTGTCACAATAAAAAACAAGGTTTTTTGATGTAACAAGTGTATTGAATACAGCAGCTAAGGGTTAATATTGGCTCAGCACTAGGTAGCTGTACTTCTCTTTCTCTGCATCAGTTTCCTGCAGTTTAGCCACAAACTGTAGGAAGAAAAGGCAAACATATTCTTGCTCTTTGACAACGCAAGTAGGGAGTTTCCCAGATAAAATTAATTTAATTTGAGTAACAAAAAAATAAGCAAACAAGAAAAAAAAACATTTTTATGAAGAACTTGAATAACAAAATTGTTATTTAAATGGCTTTTCTGTGACCTAGCCATTGAGAGCCTATATAAATTTTACAGGCTTGACTCCTCAAATGAAAGGAACTGAGCTGCAGTACCAGTCACAGCTGCTACCGAAGGGTATGCCATCAATATCAAAGTCCTGAAAAACACTTTTAAAATATTAGCTGTGTATTGCTAACAATGTTTATTGACCGGATTCAGTACTTAGTGAAATGGGTTTGTGTGTGTATTTCGTAGGAGAATCCCCAGTGCAACCTGGGTTACTCAAACTAAATGTCATTAGGGGACAGAGGCTGCGGTCACTGCCATTGCGTCTGTCCCAGTCCTGAAACGAAACTTCATCAGTGACGATCGTTTCAAGAGCTGGGCTTGCTCCTGCTTTAATGAGAATACCTCAGTTCTCAATTATGACGTATGCTCAGCAGGATCTTGTCACTGTGCAATATTAATTTTATTGCAGTGACAGTGCGCTCCCTCACCAACTCTGATGAAAAGTGACAAGATGGCAAGAGAGTGCACTGTCAGTGCACACTGAAAGGAGATAACTTGACGAGAATAGAGACCAGCCCCAACCCCAAAACCAATGTCACTTTTGGGGGCGTGGCTGGTCTCTGCTAGCCGGGTTATGCTGTTGGGATGTTTCTTTACAGTAGGTTATAGAAACCTTGTGAACGTAGAAGGTAAAATTAATGAAACCTTGCTGCAGTTTTCAGGAGAATTGTAATATGGAAACTAATTACAATGCAAAGCAAAGCTGTACAAAAATGCCTTAAAGGGAATCTGTCAGTAGGATCAACCCTCTGAAGCCGTCTATATGGGCATGTAGGTCATAGAAAACTGAATAAAATGATACCTTGATATCTGCAATTCGATGTCATATAGTCGAAAAATCCACATTTTTCTTTTATGTAAATGAACTTGTTAAGATCTATGGGACAGACATAGATCTCCCTAATAATCCGCCTTACGAGCATATTTTAAATGAAAGGGGGCGTTTCCACTGTAAGGCATGTAGATCAGGAGAGCAGACTGCTAGTCATTACATGTCTCACATGTTAAAGCCCCTTTCTTTTAAAATAATCTCCGAGTCAAATTCTCGGGTAGATCAGTGTCCGGCCCATAGATCTTACCAGTTCATTTACATATTAAAACAAATGTGGAATATTCTGGAATAAGACATCAAATTGCAGATATCAAGGTGCGTGTGGCAGGCAGGAGACCAGCGATCAGCTGGTAACCAAGGTACACATCGGGTTTCCAGGCGCCGGGCGCAGCGCCTGGAAACCCGATGTGTACCTTGGTTACCAGCTCCCTGCACCAGCGGGCTGGTATCCAATGTAGACTGCGGGTAACTAAGCAATGTTACCCGCAGTGTTGCTGTCCTGATCGCTGCCTGAGCTGCCTGTTTGGCAGCTCACCAGCGATCATGTAGCGACACACCAGCGATTCTGACAAGTGCATATCGTTGTCGGGATCGCTGGTGTATCGCTATGTGTGACGGGGCCCTTACAAATCCCTTTTAAAACTATGTTAATGACCTGAAGTTGCCAAGTTCAATTATCAGACAGCTATCTTTCTAGAGATTATGTATTTTCAATGAGGAAGTTTCTGTCTGACTCCTCTGGCAGCGACTTATCTACCCTGGAAGACAAAAGGATAGGGTGTTGAAATTTCAGGTTCTCAGTCCTTGTTTCCCATGACAATACCTGTCGGGGAGATTCTGGAGGCCCCCAAAACATCAGAATGTTAGCCATCATGTGTATTGGCGCTTTTAGCTGTGATTTGCGTCTACAATTAAATCTTTTAAAAATGCTAAAATTATTTTGTGTGTAATAATCGGAATGCATGTGGATCACTCTGCAGAGATTTCAATTTTGCTTCAAATGTAGACATCCATTTATGTACAACTTTTTCATTGCAAAGCAGATTCACGATTTTCATCAGCCCTTAAAGCTTGGGAATATGGACAAATCTACAGCTCTGTACTGACAGGTTAAGTACAGTCATCAACTAGACTACAGCTACTACAATGATGAGAAAACTTTTAAAGTGAGTAAGCATGCGAATTATAGTCAATTATCACTGTCTTTGTGACAGAGAAATTATTATTAAAAATATCTGAAGTAGTTCAAAAAAGCAGTGAGAACTATCCTTCCCCAAAGGGATTACAGCATATAACAGTGTATGATCAACTTGTCATAATTAAAAGTAATTATTATTTTGGTTAATTAACTCTAAAAAAATGACTGTAGTTATAAATCTGGTTAATAAGACCTTAACTCTTTCACTAGCTGATAAAAAAGTTACAGCATGCAGGTACATGTAAGAGGGTAAGTCTACATGCTGCGGTAAAGTAAAGCAGAAATCTACTAAAGTCGGAGTAGATTTTTTTTATTCTGGAGCATGATGAAAGATGAACAACATTCATTAAAAGGATAGTCTTTTCTAAAACTACAAGTCTGCAGTCACTCTATGTGACTGCAGACTTGTGAATCTTCACATCGCGTGCATTGCTCCAGGAATAGTGGTCATGTGACCTCAAGTGTGCGATATGCATACTCCCAGCCACAACCCAACTAGATGGACAAGACCTCCAACAATGTAAGTGTATTAAACGAGACCTAAAATAGTCTAGTCGGATTGTGGCCAGAAGTATAAAAATCGTGTACTTGCGGTCATATGACTGCCATTCCCGGAGCTGACATCCCAGAATCCTCATCGTGCGCACAATGTGAGGATTCCCAAGCAGTCACATAGAGTGACTGCAGACTTGTAGTTTTAGACCAGACAAACTGTTTAAGATGTGTTGGCCTGCTAATGAATTTGGTGCATTTTACACCAGTAAAGTTTTGTATAGGATTGACATAAAAAAACTTTTACAACACAATATCGCACAGGTCGCAATCACAGCTTCCATGTTGCTGAAAGGAATGGCTGTTTGCTTATATGTCTGTCAATCATCCTCAATGACAAGAATTGTTTCCCTACAGAAATGTGGAAGTTCGTCCTCATTTCGATGTTCATTTCTTACTTTATGTACTTGTTCTATCCATTTTTTTCATGGATTGAACACATAATCATTATATATGTTCCTCAACTCCGGTCCTCAAGAGCCACCAACAGATAATGTTTTCAGGATTTCCCTCGTATTGCACAGATGATGGAATTATCATGTGGGCAACATTAAGGAAATCCTGAAAGCATCATCTGGTGGTGGCACTTGAATTGAAATCTATGGAGCTGTTCACATGTCTGTGTTTTTCTTCAGACTATGTGTCTGCAAAAATATTATGGAGACATGTCCAGTTTTGAACCAAGTAATTTATCAAAATCACTTGTATAAGTCTATTGGTCCATGAAAATCACAGACAGCACACAGATGATATCCAGGTGCCATCCAAGTGTTGCCCATTTTTAACTTTGCAATGGGAAGCTTTGCAATTTTGTTTATGCATGTGAGAAAATCACGAATGAAAAATTGATGGTAAAATCTGACAAACTGACCAAATACTGATGAAAATCTGAT
>JARQOD010000005.1:305126287-305162210 GCA_033576555.1 Oophaga sylvatica
TGAACTTGTTTTCTTAGCATTATTTGAGGTCTGCAAGCACTGCATTTTTTTTGTTATTTTGACCATTTCTCACTTTCTGAAAATAAATACAATATTTATTGCTTGGAAATAAATGTGACACGCCCCCTGATGAAGCCTTGGGTGAAACGTGCATTGGGGCTGGTGGGCCAGCACATATGTACTTAACTCTACCCTTACATATCTACATACCAGCTTGATGTACCGTATATACTCGTGTATAAGCCGAGATTTTCAGCCCATTTTTAGGGCTGAAAGTCCCCCTCTCGACTTATACTCGAGTCATATATGGTGGTCGGCGGGGGAGGGGGAGCGGGGGTGTCGGATCATACTCACCCCTCCGCCGGCACGTCTCTGCAGCCCCCCTGCTTTCCCATGATCTCTGGCTCCTTCCTGCAGCGGTCACATGGTACCGCTCATTAAAGTCATGAATATGCACATATTCATGACTTTAATGAGCGGTTTAACGTGACCGCGGTAGGAAGGAAGAGCTGCGGAGACCGCCGGGAGAAGGAGAGGCTGCAGAGACGCGCCGGTGGAGGGGTGAGTATAGCGATATTTACCTGTCCCCGGACCACCGCTGCGCTGCTCTCTCGTCCGACTCCTCTGGCTGTGAATGTTCAGGCAGAGGGCGCGATGATGTCGTTAGTGCGCGCCGTGCCCCCTGCCTGATCATTCACTGCCGAGGACCCGGAAGAGGGAGCAGCACAGCGGTGGACCGGTCCGGTGACAGGTAAATATCTCAGGTGCCGGGGTCCTGAGCAAGCGGTGACATCGGCACCTGTCCCCCATAGCACGCCGGTGTCACCGCCTGCTCAGGACACCAGCACCTGGCCCCCAGCGACGAGAGGTGAGTATGTAATTTTTTTGCAGCAGCACGGCAGCATAAGGGACCTATACTATGGGGCATAATCTGTGGAGCATATGGGGGCATAATCTGTGGAGCATATGGGGGCATAATCTGTGGAGCATATGGGGGCATAATCTGTGGAGCATATGGGGGGCATAATTTGTGGAGCATATGGGGGCATAATCTGTAGAGCATATGGGGCATAATCTGTGGAGCATATTGGGCATAATCTGTGCTGCATATGGGGGCATAATCTGTAGAGCATATGGGGGCATAATCTGTGGAGCATATGGGGGCATAATCTGTGGAGCATATGGGGGCATAATCTGTGCTGCATATGGGGGCATAATCTGTGCAGCATATGGGGGCATAATCTGTGGAGCATATGGGGGCATAATCTTTGGAGCATATTGGACATAATCTGTGCTGCATATGGGGGCATAATCTGTGCAGCATATGGGGGCATAATCTGTGGAGCATATGGGGGCATAATCTGTGGAGCATATGGGGCATAATCTGTGCAGCATATGGGGGCATAATCTGTGCAGCATATGGGGGCATAATCTGTGCAGCATATGGGGGCATAATCTGTGGAGCATATTGAGCATAATCTGTGCAGCATATGGGGGCATAATCTGTGGAGCATATGGGGGCCTAATCTGTGGAGCATATGGGGGCATAATCTGTGGAGCATATGGGGGCATAATCTGTGGAGCATATTGGGCATAATCTGTGGAGCATATGGGGGCATAATCTGCAGCATATGGGGGCATAATCTGTGCAGCATATGGGGGAATACAGTAATCTGTGCAGCATATGGGGGCATAATCTGTGGAGCATATGGGGGCATAATCTGTGGAGCATCATATGGGGGCATAATCTATGGAGCATATGGGGGCATAATCATTTTTCACCCTAGGCTTATACGCGAGTCAATAAGTATTCTCAGTTTTTTGTGGCAAAATTAGGGGGGGGGGTCGGCTTGTACATGAGTATATACGGGAAAGTACTTTACTTGATCTTTTTTCTTGGCTAAAATAGATTTAGCAATATTCATAGCAATTGTCCTTGACTAGGGATATATTTTAGGGGCTCTTGTTTTTAGGTCCAGCTATTCATACATTGTCAAGCATGCTGCTGTGCCGCTTTGTGGTCTGATGCCATATCAGTGAGCGAGAGTGTTTCTGGGGTGGGATGGCCCCATTATGCTGCTTTTTACTCCCCTGATGAATCTTATCTAGAGGAAACGAGTTGGGAGTGGCGTAACCTTCATCTTGGCACAGCACCTATACATCACCAAATGGATTTGACAGTCCCTTCACTGAAGGATTGGGTGAGACTGTTCCATATTACATTTAAAGGGATGTGGTTTATTGTGCCTACTCTATGGCTGTTTAGCACTGGCTGTTTGTTTGCTATCCAGTGCAGAAAATAGCATTCAAGTGATTGTATGAATATTTGCCATGATTATATGACTGGTTGTAAGGGTCATCTGTGTCGGCAAATAGTGATAGATTGTCGGCGCAGGTTCATGTTGGGCACTAATCCAGTGTGCTAATTTTAAGAATTTATGTGTTCATTTTATTATGTATTTATTAAAAGATAAGTTTTAATTCCACTTTACTGAATACCCCTTATATTTCTAGTGGAAACCAAACCTGTTGCTAATCTCATAAAACATCACATTTTATTTGAATAAATAAAATGTGACACGCCACCTGACGAAGCCTTGGGTGAAACGTGCGTTGGGGCTGGTGGGCCAGCACATATGTACTTAACTGTACCCTTACATATCTACATACCAGCTTTATGTAAGTACTTTACTTGATCCTTTTTCTTGGCTAATATAGATTAAGCAATAGTCATAGCAATTGTCCTTGACTAGGGGTATATTTTTAGGGGCTCTTGTTTTTAGGCCCAGCTATTCATATATTGTCATATTTCTATTTCCATTTTAAAAAAAAATGTGTACGTTTGTACTGGCATCACTGGCATATTTGTACGTATGTACTGGCATCACCCTTCTTAGGAATACTCTGTTTGCATCTTACTTATGTCTTATTATATATATTTCATTTTTTAAAAAATATTAAAATAAAATGTGACATTTTATGACACCTTTTTTTGCACTCTGTGTCCTCATGTTGGTTTTCTGATTTTCCCTAGAGTGTTTGTCTCTCTATAAGGGATTTTTGGTTGCTCGCTTTTCGTTGGTATTCATTCTTTACAATCGGAAGCATTCTGATGACAGATTAGAGAGGCCTCGTAGGAGAAAATTTATCAACACCAATGTGAAGATGCACAGATTTTTGAGTATGCAACAAATGCTTAAATTGTACCACTGTTTACAAAATGGCACAGCCTGTCATAAAAATCCACAATCCTCCTCCTTACTCTAAGGGCCCCGTCTCACATAGCGACACACCAGCGATCCCGACAACGATCAGGATCGCTGGTGTGTCGCTACATGATCGCTGCTGAGCTGCCAAACAGGCAGCTCAGGCAGCGATCAGGACAGCGACACTGCGGGTAACGTCGCCTAGTTACCCGCAGTGTACGTTGGATACCAGCGCGCTGCTGCAGGGAGCTGGTAAGCAAGGTACACGTCGGGTTTCCAGGAGCTGCGCGGTGCCTGGAAACCCAATGTGTACCTTGGTTACCAGCTCCCCTGCAGCAGCGCGCTGGTATCCAACGTACACATCGGGTTTCCAGGCACAGCCCCGCGCTTGGAAACCCGATGTGTACCTTCATTACCAGTAGATCGCTGGTCTCCTGCCTGTCACGCAGCGATGCGTGCCTGTCAGCGGGAGACCAGCGATCAAAAAAAAGTCCTGGCATTTCTGACACGACCAGCGATTCACAGCAGGGACCTGATCGCTGGTACGTGTCAGACATAGCGAGATCGCTGCTTAAGGCTAAATTTACACATCTGTTGTGCAATAACATGGTCCGTGTGACAGAACATGTTCTACCCTCATCAAACTCAGTCAATATAGTCTATGGGGTTCTATATAAAATACAAAATACATACTTTGTACTTTACTGTTCCACTGACTGTGCGTTCAACTCTCATCTCGTTACTTCTGATCAGAGATGGCCAGAGAGCGCACTGTCACTGTTCATATTGCACAGTGACATGAACCTACTGAGCATAAGTCGGAATTGACCGTAGTCTCTGCCCCCGTTGACGCTTTGTTTGAGTATCCCAGCATGCACTTGGATTCCCAAATGAAGCATCATCAGAGAGGAAGTAGAAAAAAAAATAAAGCAGTTAGATAATTTAGTGAGGGAAGGATAGTGAATTCTTAATTAAAACGCATTAGCAAAAAGATAAGATTATCACATCAAATAGATAGGCATTCAGGATTAAAATTAATTTGTGTTTCGTACCAACCCTTTAATAAAACTCCAGGCAGCTGTATATAGTTACATTGCAGCCTACTCTGTAACCGAATCCATACTATTTTGCACATATCAGGTGACATACCATTTCATATGAATGCAATGCATAATAACCAACTAGTAAAATACCAGTGGCTTTGGCCCTTGTCTTGGTGTTGGCTGAGCCCAAACCACTGGAATAGTGTGAAGTTTGCCAAGAAAGCGTACTCTGCCAAGACAACAGTTTTAGTGTCTGTTTCTGTTTTTTCTAGGAAAGGCTCGTGTTGTGTTACTGTCACAGCTCTGAACCAATTCTGCTCTTGTAAGTAAAGACGATGCAGGACATTTTGTATCCTCTGGGGAGGGAAAGAAATGTGTCTGTCTGTCTTTGTAGGTGTTTATGCAGTTCTCTCTAACATAGGTCCTCATATGGCTCAAGTAACAAGAAGCAGCAAGATTTTCCCATGAAGTTCTTCTGCAAGGAGTGGAAACAGTTACAGACACATACAAGACAGAAGAACTATAAATAATTGGATCTCAACATCTGCATTATAGAAGCAATTTCTTACAACTAGTGCATGCATACAACTTATTGGGTTACAGAAGTCACAGCAATGGCACAACAGCGGAAGCAAGGCCTTCTAACACATGAATTAGGGCCTCCACTTGAAGTTGAGTAACCCTCGTTGCCCTTGTAAAAAGCTCTCTGCTTTCATGTACATGTTGGTGTAAACTGATATCGATTTTTTTGTCACTGTAACCAGTATTTATAATCTGTGCACTTCATGCCGTGTCTCGGGTGGATCCTGTAATAGACTATGTTTATACCAGCGCAATCTTAGCTGCAGGGGAAAGGAGACAGCAGCACCGGAGTCCAATGTGTGAAGCAGGGGTGAGCTGATACCTAAGATCATGTATCGATTGTAGTGAACATGGCATTGATCTGCCTAGTGAGATTAACTAAAAAGATGTCAAGCAGCAAGATGTGTAGTCCTAATAATCTGGTAACATCACACCTATAGTATGACGTATGAATCTTTTGAGCCATAAATGACAACATTAAAGTGAATTCTGACCAATCCACTGCCCTCCAAACTGTTAAATGATCTCGTTGCTCCCTGCAAGTAAGTCTTCCACACCTTTACTGATACATGTTACACTTTTACTGAAAAATCAGTTTTAACTTAGTGCTCTGGGAGTGTCAAAGCCCTTCCCAAGCCGCTTCCTCTCTCGCTCTATTCGTCTCCCAGCCTCTCATTTCTGTTTGACTGACAGCAAGTCAGTAAGCTGTCAATCAGTCAGAAGAAGGTGGTCAGAATATAGCAGGGAAGACACAGTGTTGGGAAGTGCTTTTATACACACAAAGCACTTAAACATCATTTACATATCATTTAAAACAATGATTTTTCGATCAATGTGCAACATACAGTATTGTATAAGTAAAGGTGTAGATGACATTAAATAGTCATGGTACTCTTCAAAAGCGAAACCATTTAGGGGGAGGGTGTGGGTGGATTGTGCTGATAGATTCCTTACAAATTTATGATATCAGCTTACATGAAAAAAAAAAAAGGGTAAATAAAGGAAATAATGGAAACACTGCAGGACGTGACATTATTATATTAATTCCTGTAAGTAGATATATTAAAAATGGCTCAATATGACACTTGCGCTGTGCTGAATATATTAACCCTTTAGCACACCCTTACATTCCAATACATCATAAGTTATGTAAGTGGAAAAAATGTATGGCTCTTGCAAGAAGGAGAGTAAAAAATGAAAAAATAAAGATGAAAAGAAACAAAAAACTAATTGTCTGATCCAGAAGGGGTTAAGGGGCATAAATGCTTGTACTACGGTATATTAACTATATCCAGAGCATTGCAATGTATTAGTTTTGCACAGATTTAACATACATCACTTGTTATTGGTATCACTCTCCAGTAGTTAACATTGTCTATGTCCTGATTTTCCATTTTATTTATAAATATAAACAAATAAACATAATGTTCTTTGAATATAAATGGATTTTTGAGGGCTTGATGGGTTTTGTATTTAAAGGGAACCTGTCATCACTTTTGGCCGCTATAAGATGCGTGTGAAAAGGGGTATACATAAAAGACAAGTACAACAATCTTAAACAATACAAGTCACTGACTGGTACAGGAGGAGAGAGGATCCTGCCTGCAAGTGCTGGCAGCTACAATCAGTGTTATCAGCAAATTATCACTTATGGACTATGTGTCTAGTGTCTCCTGGTCCAACTGCACCCCCACCACTGATCAGCAGATTTCTATCTATATACATTGTACACAGAAAGCTGTCCAATCATTGGTGTGGGCGGGGTTATACACAGCTCAGCATTTAGAGCACTGCTAGAGCTGCAGCGGAGAAAACTGTGATTCTATCACAACTGCTCCACCTAGTAAACTAAGTGAAACATCACTGGAATGTACCCACATCATGCCGCTCTCAGGTTACACAGAAAAAAACTGCGGACATATTCCTTTTAAAGAGGTTATCCAGGACCATAGTTTTTTACTATGGGCCTAAGAACTAACAGGCAGGTAGTTGCTAACTACCTGCCTGCTCTGCACCGATCTCTGCCAGAACACAGCAGCGACAGACCACTTCTGCCGCCGATTCTGTGGCTTCCACTGAAGTCATGACGATAGAGCAGCGGCTTCCCTTCCACTCTGCTCTGTTGACGGTGCGTGAGTGCCTAACTGCAGAGAGACGCTATCAGTCTGATGTCAACAGCCACATTCCGCTGTCAGGGAAGCCCGGAAGAAGAACGGCTCTGTTGACATGGAGCAGCTTAATTGCAGGCAGGAGCGGTCAGTGACTGCTCTGAGCCGGCACCAGACAGAACAGGCAGGTAGTTAGCAACCACCTGCCTGTTAGTTTTTGGCTCATATTAACCCCTTTCTGACATTGGGCATAATAATACGCCGATGTCAGACAACCTCCGTTTCATGTGGGCTCCAGCGGTGAGCCCAGATCTTTCCCAGCACATGTCAGCTGTTTTGAACAGCTGACATGTGCCTCTAGCAGCTGCAGGTGAAATCGCGATTCACCCGCAGCTATTAACCCGTTAAATGAAGCTATCAAACTCTTGATAGCGGCATTTAGCACGCGCTTCTGGTCAGCGTGCCGGAAATCCACCCATTTGTGACCCGCGTAATGTGATTGCGGGTCACCGATAAGTTGGCATGACAACCAGAGGTCTCCAGGAGACCTCTATGGTTGTCACTGCTGGATTGCTATGAGCGCAGCCCGGTGGTCAGTGCTCATAGCAAGTCAGCAATTCTGCTACATACAGGTGATCTGATCATTGCCTGTATATAGCAGAGCCGATTGGGTTATTGAAACTTCTAGTCTCCCATGGAGACAATTGAAGCATGACAAAAGTAAAACAAAAAAAAAGGTTTTTAAAAATATAAAAAAATAAAAAAAATGTAAAAAGTTCAAATCACCCCCTTTCGCCCCATTCAAAATAAATTTATCAATATATGGACCACCTCCCTTAACACATAATGAAAATGGGAGAGTAAAGTGGAGACAAATCATACAGCAGCAAAATGGCATAAAAAGTAAGACAGTGTTTTTAAACAAAGTGACTGTGCTTATAGAAGTGCCATACAGCTGAAGTGCTTACCCGTGGTTGTAGGAGACTGTGTGCGTCCACGAGAGACAGACCCGACGCGCATTTCGTGTGTGCATTTTCAAGGGAGTGTAACAACCTGAGAGTCCTGCACTATTATATATACCCCCAGATACAGGTGCCGCATAATTTGGCGCATGAGCACTGCAGACCGTGACCTACTGGAGCAATGCACACGTGTCGGGTATACAAACCCAGTGACGTCATAGACACGTGCGCGTCACCCTTAAGTGATGGCCGGCAAAGGCCGAGGATGCGATCAAGCACAGCGCATGCGCACAGCGGACGCCATCTTTATGAAGTCCCATGAATGTGGCTATTTTCCTAGTGACAGAAGCCATGTGGAGAAATGAGGAAGGGGAAAGGAATGAATAGGTATATGAATGTCGGAAGATGATGATACAATAAATAAATTACAGAATGCATATATATCATGAAACATAAGAATATGAAATGTAACCATATGTGTGTAAACTGGTGCAACGCAACCACTAGGACAATGCACTGAAAAAAAGATGAGATAAAGAAACTGTGACTACCAGTGATTGATAATATGTTACAAAAAATATGAATGTGAATGATTGCTGAGGAAAGAAAATAATGTGTGAGATGAAGGTTAAAATACCCTATTAAAAGGGCAAGTGTAAGCAAATATATATCAATAAAATACAATTACAGAGCCCCTGATTTTCCATTTGTTAACCACAGTTTGAACGCTGCTGACTGGCATTATCAATTACTTGAATATCTTTTTTGTATCCCTTTCCTGTTTTATATAGTTCAACTACCTTTTCCCGTAGATCCGTTGACAATTCTTTTGCTTTCCCCATGACTCACAATCCAGAAATGCCGGTGGCTGGATGAAAGATGCAAGAGTCTGTATGGATCCCAGAAACTCACACAGCTTTTATGCACAAACACTGATTACAAGCAAACAGGTCACAGGTGAGGATGTTACCTTTAGTAGCCATTCAAACCCATTTGTGTCAACTTCTGTGCATGTTATCAGGCTAAAATCACCAAGGTATGTGAACTTTTGATCAGGGTCATGTGGATGTTTTGGGTTGTCATTATGATTTAAAAAGAGAAAACACAGAAATTTGACAATAAATGGCTTCACCCAACCACTAACCATGAGTGGAGAAAAAGTTTTGGTGTTATCTTCCATATACTCTGAAAAAAGGCCAAGAAAGCAAAAATTCTGCCGTGGTATGTAAACTTTTGAGCAGAACTGTAAATATCATAGACCAATGGACTTGTTACAAAAAAAAAGAGGAAAAACTGAGTTTTTCATTTAGACTTTTTGGTGATACTGTTTCTAAGGCCGGAATCACACTAGAGAGGAATACGGACAAGTGCTATGCGAGAAAAAAAAAAAATCGCATAGCACTCTGACCAATGTTAATCTATGGGGCAGCTCCAATCACCATTTTTTTTCTCGGCCGTATTATACGTGCAAGTGAAATCGCAGCATGCTGCGATTTGCAGCGTATATCGGCCGAGACTCGCCAATGCAAGTCTATGGGTGCGAGAAAAAAAACGGATGCCACACGGACCATCCGTGTGAATTGCGAGAAATACTCATGGATTTTCCAGTTGACAGGAAATTGAATCATCCATTATCAGGAAGCTTTGTCATGCTAATTACCCATGGAAAGCTCTAGAAAAATCCAGGAACATGCCTCCACTGAGTCCAGCAGCATGGCCAGACACATAAACGTGGAGATGCTCATAGTTTTGGTTCAGGAGAGGCCAGAACTATGGGACCAACGTGACGCACATAATGCGGACCACACATGTGAGGATGCAGCATGGAGGAGAATCTGCACCCAAATGTTCCCCGATTTTGAGGAAAGACCTTGTGAGGCCCAGCAAGAAATTGGTAAGTACAATCATAACAAAGTAATATTTAAAGTTTCACATGAGGTAACAAATGAATATAACATCATCATATGTGATGTGGTTTGTAATATGTGGCCTATTTCAGACTATACACATGCTGAGTAGCAGGCCACATTACACTGAAGCCTACATTTTGGAAGCCAAACACTGTGATTGAAAGTTAATACATTTCTTGTGTTACTTTGCAGTGACTGATGTCACTAGACGCTGGCGCAGTTGCCGAGACCAGTACCGGCGGGAGCAACAGCAGCAGGCCAGGAGTGGTGATGCAGCCCCCAAGAAGTGTAAATATCTCTACTACAATCAACTAAATTTTATGGCTCCTGTTATGGATCTCAGACCTTAAGTACATGCGTGACACCACATCTTACACATGCTCTAACGGGCAAATCTTAATATGTTTTTTTGTCAACTTTGTTTTAAAATACAGAACTGAGAAACCTTAGAGAGAGGGAGACAGCTTCGGATTCAGAGATCAACATTGACCCACTAGGGGAAGTTGAAGAAGTGGCTGGCCCATCTTCGGCACCAACATCCAGCACCCAACCACCACCACCAGCAGCGCCTTCTGCCCCACAGGAGGCCAATCCAGAGGACGAGGATCGGGCGAACAGCAGCAGTCCAACCTTGCCTCTGGACACCTCACCCCAAGCTGCTGTCATCCCACGCTGTACCCGACGCAGGAGGGAGCTTGCCACCACAGGCAACAGGAGGCAAGTGGATACTGGGATGTTGGACTATTTGTCCCGGACTGTGAATGACGATGGTGAGGAAGCGTACACACGCGGTCTTGTACGCTACCTACGGCCAATTCCCCGGGAGGTGAGGCTGCGGGCCCGAGGGGCCATACAAATCCTGATTGGTGCCTGCACACCTCCAAACAACCCAAACCTTGTTTTTGTTTTCCTGGAAAGGTGGCAAATGTCATCAAATAACCTTCTGCAAATGCCAGGAATCTCAGAAGAGCAGGCTGCATCAGTTGCTGCACCACCTCCTCCACATATGGCACATTAGCCAAAGCCCACCCCAACCCAACATCCACCGCAACCTGTGCCATTTTATGAGCCTACAGCACCTGCCCAATATGGCCACTTGAGCAGATCCACTGTTGGAGGCTGGTCCCAACATGGGTATGATCGACATGGCCATATTGGAGGGGTATGAACACATGGGCCACGCCACTACCCAGGAGTTCATTCAGCCATATCCTCAACACCACTACTATGCTCAGCAACAGGAGCAATCATTGGTCCAGAATCCTGCCTCACCCTCTTCCATCCCATAGGTTGACAGTCAGGTTGGGCAACAACCTAGGCCTCCTACCTCACATGCTGATCTCCCACCATCACCACCCCCAACATACCAGAACTTGTAAGGTTCATTGGAGATGGCACATATGGTTTGTTTTTATTTATTTTTTTACTTTATTATAGGCCTAGTTTTATAGGCCAAATATGCCATATGATGAAAATATGGTTGAGTGTTTACAAAAACAACATGTTTTGAGTAAAAACAGTTAAAACAATATGAGCGTTTTGTTATGCTTTGACAATATAGATGATATGATTAGTTTCAGAGTCTACACATTATTAGGCCAACACAACACACACTTCAAACTGTAACATTACTTTATTTTTGTCCCCCCCAAAAAAAATCACAACATAGAAACTGCATTGTCTTGCCATGGAGTAGATCCCACTGGTGAAACAAAATAATTTGTTAACACATCCCGCACTTTAAGTCCAGAGGGCTGACGACGTGGATGAAGTCAGGGGTGAACTTAGCCTCTGTGCTGCCTGAGGCGAACTGCAAAACGGCGCCCCCCAATTCGAGCGAGGAAGGTTGCGGCGCGCATAGCGCGCCGCGTCAAATTTTAGGCCACGCCCCGACCACACCCATTTCACAACTAGTCACACCCATGTCCACGCCCCGACCACACCCATTTAGCACTGGTGATCACACTGACTGGTACTGAGGGCACAGTGACTGGTACTATGGGCACACTGGCACGGAGTAAAAGAAAGAACAGAGAGAGAAAAAAGAAAACAGAGAAAGGAGAGAGAAAGAAAGAACAGAGAGAAAATATAGAGAGAAATAAATAAAGAAAGGGAAAAGAAAAAACAGAGAGAGAAAAGAACAGAGAGAGAAAGAAAAAAAGACGGGAAAGAAAGAACAGAGAAAGAAAGAAAGAAAAAAGAAAGAAAAAGAAAGAAAGAAAGAAAGAAAGAAAAAAAGAAAGAGAAGAAAGAAAGAAAGAACAGAAAAAGAAAGAGGGGACAGAAAAAAAGAACAGAGAGAAAAAAAGAAATAGGGGAAAGAAAGAACAAAGAGAGAAAAAGAACAGAGAGATAGAGAGAAAGAAAGATGGGAAACAAAGAACAGAGAGAGAGAGAAAGAGAAATAAAGAAAACAGATAGAAAGAACAGAGAGAGAGAGAAGAACAGAAAGATAGAGTGGAAAGAAAGAGAAAGAAAGAACAGAGAGAGAAAGAAAGAGGGAAAGAAAGAACAGAGAGAAAGAAAGAAGAACAGAGAGAAAGAAAAAGAACAGAGAGAGAAAGAAAGATGGGAAAGAAAAAAACTACTGAATAATGGCCCCATATACTGCTGCATACAGTATAATAGCCCCACATGATGCTCCATACTGAATATGGACCCATATACTGCTGCATACAGTATAAAGCCCCACATGATGCTCCATACTGAATAATGGCCCAATACTGCTGCATACAGTATAATAGCCCCACATGATGCTCCATACTGAATAATGGCCCCATATACTGCTGCATACAGTATAATAGCCCCACATGATGCTCTATACTGAATAATGGCCCCATATACTGCTGCATACAGTATAATGGCCCCACATGATGCTCCATACTGAATAATGGCCCATATACTGCTGCATACAGTATAATAGCCCCACATGATGCTCCATACTGAATAATGGACCCATATACTGCTGCATACAGTATAATAGCCCCACATGATGCTCCATACTGAATAATGGCCCCATATACTGCTGCATACAGTATAATAGCCCCACATGATGCTCTATACTGAATAATGGCCCCATATACTGCTGCATACTGTATAATGGCCCCATATACTGCTGCATACAGTATAATAGCCTCACATGATGCTCCAGACTGAATAATGGCCCCATATACTGCTGCATACTGAATAATGGCCCCATATACTGCTGCATACAGTATAATAGCCCCACATGATGCTCCAGACTGAATAATGGCCCCATATACTGCTGCATACTGAATAATGGCCCCATATACTGCTGCATACAGTATAATAGCCCCACATGATGCTCCATACTGAATAATGGCCCCATATACTGCTGCATACAGTATAATAGCCCCACATGATGCTCCAGACTGAATAATGGCCCCATATACTGCTGCATACTGAATAATAGCCCCACATGATGCTCCAGACTGAATAATGGCCCCATATACTGCTGCATACAGTATAATAGCCCCACATGATGCTCCAGACTGAATAATGGCCCCATATACTGCTGCATACTGTATAATAGCCCCACATGATGCTCCAGACTGAATAATGGCCTTGCATAAAAAAAAAAACTACTCACCTCTGCCCGTTCCAACGCTGATATCGCTTCCTCATCTATCACACACACAGCGTCTCACACACACACACACACACACACACACACACACACACACACACACACACAGCAGCTACACACACACACACACACACACATACACACACACACACCAGCTTCACAGGCACAGCGGCCTGACTCACCTCTCCATGATCCGCAGCTACACACACACACACACACACACACACACACACACGCGCACACACACACACACACGCGCGCACACGCACACACACACACAGCGGCCTGACTCACCTCTCCATGATCCCGCAGGTTCCTAGTTCTCACTTCCTCTCACACATTATGAGTTCTGCTCTGCCGCCCCCTGGCTGCCGCCGCCTGAGATAACAGCTCAACTCGCCTCAATATAGCGGCGCCAGTGGATGAAGTACATGTGTAGGAGCCAAGCCATTATTTGCATCCTCCACTTCATTACCAGCATTTGATGTACAGTCATGTAATCTGGTGAAGTTGTGAAGTACCACACAGGCTTTACTCACCTCATTCACATTTCCTTCACTAAGTTGAATGGCTGACTGCAGGACCCGCCATTTGGCACAGAGAATTCCGTAGGCACACTCCACCAGTCGTCGTGCACGGGATAGGCGGAAATTAAATATTTTGCGCCGGTGGTCAAGGCCTCTACGTGGATAGGGCCTCATGAGGTTGCGTGTTAATTGAAAGGCCTCATCTGCAACTGTGTCGACCCGCCACCACAATTGTGGATTACCAGGGCAATGGGGTACTCAGAGCCGAGCCCATGGAAGTCTATGGGGTTGTCACGGGTAGCGGTGGCTCGGTCTGTGGCCCTGGCGGTCTGGCGTATGTTGGGGATATATTTATAGGGGATAGATATATTTACAGTTCGTGACGCCACCTGTAGTCTCTGGTAATTTGTACCAGCGCTGCTGTAGATCTCTGATAGGATGGTGAGGCAGCTAGATGTCGGGTCCCCTACAGGTGGGACTCTTCCCTCAGGTCGATGGTTATGGTGGGGTTGTGCAGGCATGCAATTAAATAACTCAGTCTCACACCGTCAGCGTCTTTCCATACCTTTTACTTGTAAGATGGTAAGGCAGATCCCAGGGAGGCTGATGGGGTTGATGGAGGATGAGTTTTGAGGCAACGGCTGAGCAAGGCAGGGGCCTCCTTTACTTTCCAATGATGATGAGTCCAACCAGCGTAAAGCGTAGTTTACTCCTGAAACTTCAGCTATTTCAAAGCTGTACTGCCCGGTCAGTTTTGTGGTGGAGCCTTCCAGTGATGAAACTAGGTTCTTCTATGCTTGGCCTAGCTCAAAGTTCCTATTCCACCTGACCCCTGTTACGTACTGACACTTCAAGGGCTGCTTTCTGTTACCTAAGGTCCAGTAAGCCTCTGGTTTTTCTACCACTATGCGTGAAGCTATAGTGATGCTTCGGTCTCCAGTGACCGGTGACAATGTGCAGGATACTTCAATCCTAAAGCACTACTGATTTCCTTCCACTGTGCCTTTCGACTTGCTCAAACTCTCAATCTCAGCACTGACTAGGCTAAGGTGAACTGGCTCACCTATACTAGCCTCCACTACTGTACTGTCTCTCTGAATCGACAGGAATCTTGGTGCTCCAGACAGGCACTCCTTCTCTCTCCCTTCACCTCAGGAGACACTACTAGACTCTCTTGTGCTAAAAACCACACCCCTCTACACCCCTGCTGGGTGTGTCCGAAGTATATGTGATGTCATGTAGAGCCCTTAACCGTTACCTCTCCACTCATCCTCCTGGTATTGTGTACCTTAAATACCAGGGCTACACATTCCCCCATGGTAAAAGACAGCACTCCCGGGCTGTGAAATACAAAGAGACATTTTGTTTATGCATTAAACATTAAACATTAACTCGTCCCATCCGGGAGGTAAGGATTTCTTGAACGTTGCAAACAAAACATTAAATATAGAAAAATACAAAATATTAAATAGACATGTTCATATAAATAAACGGCAATATTCTTGTGAAGGACCCGCACCAAACCTTCAATGTGGGTCCTGGGTGGGCTGCAGGACATATGGATGCAGACCTCACTCAGTGCCTCACCACACGGGTTTTATGTTCAGAGGTAAGTCAAGGCTTCGTGTGAAACCATTATAATGCACCTTAGTGCAACTATTTACAAGATACAGTTTTTGGGCTGGCTCAGTCCTCAGCCTCTGAGTCCATTATAAGACACAATAAGGAAAAGACACATATATATATACTTTTTACAATATTCACATTAATTTGTTATAATTACTGCTGGTATCGAATGGGTAACTTCCCTTTTGTGATTCGCTCTGATCTACGTGGAGTAGCTTCAGGTATATTAAGTTGTGATCTGTCTGCACTGCGTAACGGCAAACTATAGAACTGCCTCAATCTTTCTATGGATCTGGCAAGCGTACTGATGGCTGGGCGGTGTGAGTCAGCTTCACCAGGGGATCCCATAGTATGGGGCGCTGCTTCTGATAATCCTTCTTGAGATTCCGTAGGTTGAGGTGTTGCTGGAATGGGTAACTCCTGAACGGACTCAACTGGCACCACGGGCACAACTGGAGGTAGAACTTCCTCTTGTGGCTGATAAAACTGCAACACCGGAACTATTACAGCATCTCCCAGTCGGGGCCAATCCGCAGGAAAATCTCCCAGATCCGTGTGTATGACCTCTTCCTTTCCTTCTTCTTGATTGATGACAGGGTTCTTTTCACAAAGCTTTAAGGGTTCTGGACACAATTTCAAATGGTCTCTGGACACAGTGGTTATTGTTCCTCCTCCGTCCTTACTGATGATACAAACTTTTCTGTTGTCATATTTAGAATCTTGTACAACGTAGGGTTCTTGTTCCCACTGGTTATCCAATTTGTGCATTTTCCTTTTCCTTTTCAATACCACTTCTCCAGGCATCAAAGGCTTGGCAGGAGCATTTCTGTTGTAAATATCTTCCTGTTTCTCCCGTGCCTTGTTGAGACTTTCCTCTACACAGATTTGCACTCGTCTGTACTGCTCTTGCCGATTGATGTCCCAGTTTTCAATGGCGTCGTCTGCCTCCGGTTCTACCACTCCAAGTTCTAAATCCATTGGTAGTCTTCCGGGCCTTGCTCTCATAAGATAGGCTGGAGTGCAGTTAGTGGAACTTACAGGTATATGGTTATACAAATCAACCAAATCAGGTAGTAAGTCCGGCCATCGATTTCTGTCTTCCAACGGTATGGATCTCAACAAGTCAAGGACAATATGGTTCATTTTTTCGCAAAGACCGTTGGTTTGAGGGTGGTATGGCGTTGTTCTAATTTTCTTACACCCGTACATGTGACAGAATTCCTTGAATAAATCAGCTTCGAAAGCAGGTCCTTGATCGGTTAATATTTGCTCCGGATACCCATGCGGTCTGCAGAAGCTTGCTTGAAAGGTTTTCGCTGCCGTCACTGCGGTCTGGTCCTTAACTGGAACAACCACCAGAAATCTGGAGTAATGGTCCACCATGGTCAGGGCGTATGAGTATCCAGATCTACTTGGCGACAATTTGACGTGGTCCAGGGCCACAATCTCCAGGGACGAGTCGTCCGGATAGGTTGCAGGGGTGCCTTCTGACTACCGTAGTCCTTTCTTCTGAGACCACAGGGTCCACAGTTCCGACACCACCTCTCAATGGAGCTGCGCATCCCTACCCAGTAGAACCGGCATCTCAACAGGGTCTCCAGCTTTCTCCAGCCAAAGTGTCCTGCTTGATCGTGGTATGCTTCCAACACCATTGGGACGTCTGCCTTGGGGACCACGATTTGCCAGACCATCTCATGGGTTCTGGGATTGACGTATCTCCTGCACAACTTCTCACGGTATAGGAACAACCTGCTTTTCTCGTTCCACAGGAGCTTGGCTGACATAGGTGCATCCTTTTCCAAAGAGGAACCTTCCTGTCTTAACAACTCTTTGATGCGGCTGACCACTGGATCACTGTCCTGAGTCTCTTTCCAGCTGTGATGGGGTAAAGGATTTAATGTTGCACCATACTGCTTTCTGTTGACTCGATGCTCGTGGACTACCCCATTTCGATGGAACGCAGGTAGCTCAATTTCTTCCAGGTCGTCCGATTCTTCTTCCGTATCAGAGTCATGCGGCATTCGGGACAATGCGTCAGCATTAGCATTCTTTCGACCTGCCCGGTACTTGATAGTAAACTGGTAATTGGACAACCGAGCCATCCATCGCTGCTCCATGGCACCCAGCTTGGCGGTTTCCAGGTGTGTTAAGGGGTTGTTATCTGTAAACGCAGTGAACCGATTGGAGGCCAGATAATGCTTAAATCTTTCAGTAATGGCCCAGACCAGCGCCAGAAACTCCAGCTTGAAGCTGCTATAATTTTCCGGATTCCTCTCAGTTGGCCTGAGTTTTCTGCTGGCATATGCGATGACTTTTTCTTGGCCATTCTGCTTCTGACTGAGAACTGCTCCCAAACCTTCATTACTGGCGTCGGTGTACAACAGGAACGGTTGGCTGTAATCAGGATAGGTTAGAATCTCATCACCTGTAAGGATCTCTTTCATCTTTTGGAATGCTTCAGCCTGTTCCTTACCCCAATTAAAGGGAGGGTTTCTGCTCTTTAGGGATTGTCCTACTAGGAGGTCCTGTAAAGGAGCTGCCTTCTTCGTGTAATCTTTCACGAATCTCCTGTAGTAACCCGTTAGTCCCAGGAACTGTCGCACTTCCTTAAGGTTCTTCGGCTCCGGCCACTTCTGGATGGCAGTGACTTTCTCTGGGTCCGGCGCTACTCCTTCCGAACTGACGATGTGCCCCAAGTATTGTACCTTCTGTTTGAGTAGATGGCATTTTGAGGGTTTTAATTTCATCCCGTACCTGGACAGAGACTCAAATACTTCTGCCAGGTGCTTCAGATGGTCCTCATATGTCTTGGAATACACGATAACGTCGTCTAGGTATAGCAGCACGGTTTCAAAATTGAGATGTCCCAGGCAATTCTCCATCACTCTCTGAAATGTTCCTGGGGCACTGCTGAGCCCAAACGGCATTCTGTCGAACTCACAGAGCCCCATTGGGTGGTGAAAGCCGTTTTCTCACGATCCTCCTCAGCCACAGCCACTTGCCAGTAACCACTAGTCAGATCAAGGGTAGAAAAGTAGTTAGCCGTTTTCAGAGCAGCTAATGATTCCTCTATACGTGGTAACGGGTATGCATCCTTGTGTGTTATGCGGTTCACCTGCCTGTAATCCACACACATTCTCATACTACCATCTTTCTTTTTAACCAGAACTAGAGGGGCTGCCCAGGGGCTACAACTATCCCTTATCACCCGGCTTTCTTCATATCATGCAACATTTCTTTAGCCTTCTGATAATGGGCTGGGGGTATAGGCCTGTACCGCTCCTTGATGGGAGGATGACTGCCTGTAGGGATATGATGTTGGACTCCCTTAATTACCCCAAAATCAAGTGGGTGCTTGCTAAACACTTGGGCATACTCTTGCACCACCCGTAATACCCCTTGCTTCTGGTGAGCGGGAGTGGTGTCCGTCCCAACATGGAGTTGCTGACACCATTCCGCCACCTGGGTTGCCGGGTCATTATCCTCCGCTATTTGGCGGGAGTCTAAGGACTCAGCCGGGAGAATAGAATTATTGTCGACAGCATGAAGTTTAGCAATGGTTGCATAACGGGGTAAATTTACCTCATCATCTCCCCAATTGAGAAGCCGTACCGGTACTCTTCCATTCACCACTTCTACTACTCCTCTAGCAGTCATAAGTGTAGGTCTATGTTCTGAATGGTGGGGTTCTACTACAGCTTGGTAATTCTGTCCTCTCAGACCTATGGCTGCCCTGCACCAGATGATCATTTCACTCATTGGGGTATCACAATAGGATCCGAGTCAGTGACCCGTACATTACCAATTTCGCCGTCTGTAAGCTTCGCTTGCTGCTGACACACCAGGGCCCGGATCTCTCTTTGGATTACTCCTTTCTGCCTTGGTCGGGCAATCTCAGCGAGCTGTTGGAGCAAGAACACAACTTCTCCCAAACAATTACCGATAATGTTAGTGCCCAAAATTATATTTAAACCGTTCTCCTCATTTACAGTCTTTACTACCAAAAGCCCCTGGTCTTTCAACTCCTCTCTGCCCACCTTCACATCTACACATTTTGTCCCGAGTACTTCTACAGGAAGACCATTAGAAGCATACACGGTAAAGTCAGGGCTCGGGGTTTAAGACTGTCCATTGACCAGTACTTAGTATATAGGGCATCAGGTATTAGGGTCACTTGGGACCCAGTGTCTAACAATGCCGGAACTGCAATACCATCTAAGATGATAGACAGGTAGGGTCGCCCACCCACATACCTGCGGTTCCAGTCTAGGGGGCCTGACGGGTATTCTCCTGGGTGTTGGCCCTTGGACCCAGGTTCTGCCCGTTTAAAGGACACTGTGGAGACATATGACCTTTCCGGTTGCATCGGTAACAGATGATCTCTCGACGAGGAGGGTGTTGATCAGAGGTCGCTCCTAGGGGTGGCGTTGTCCTCCTCCGGGGGGGCGACGTCTTCTTTCTTCTCCGGTGCATCCACGGGACGTCTTCTGGGCAGTCAGCTAACAAGATCTTCCCTTCCTCCTCTTTCCGCAGCTGCAGGGCACTCATCACAGCAGCCAGATTTTTAGTCAGCTGGCGCACCTCTGAGCGCAGACAATCCAATTCACTAGGGGGTGTCATCTGCGCTTTGGCCTCGGCCACTAGCGGGGAAAAGGGGGTTACTGCCGGTTCCAGAGTGACTTCAGCCTGATGATGTTGGGTTGCCACTTCAGGTTTGCCCAGGGGTCGCAGCCCTTTTATTGCCATGTCCTTTAGGGCATCAAAGGTAGCATCCGGATGATCTAAGGACCACCAGTTTACAGTTCTGCGTTCCTCTTGGGATCTCAATCCCTGTATAAATTGTTCTTTCAGCATTTTATTCTCATCGATAGCATTTAAATTATTAACCTGCTTAAGAGCTCTCAGGGCTCCTTGTAGTCGGCAAGCGTAATCCCGGATGCTGTCACCTGGCTGTTGTGAACAGTGATAGAAGGCCATCCGGAGATCCGTTTCTGTGCGGTCTTCAAATATGGCATGCAGCTTAAGGAAGATCGCAGGTACCGACTCCTGATCAACGGTATCCCAAGTCTCCACTTCCCTCTCAGCAGCGCCAGTTAGCTGCCCTATTAGCACAGCAGCTTTTTGTCTCTCAGGCATGGAGTACATTTCTAGGATGCTGCATAACTTCCGCTTGAAGCCTGCTAATGTGCCTGGCTCACCGCTGTACTGGGGAAGCCATTTTGCCCCAGGCATATATGGGAGCGTTAGTGGCATGATCGGGACTACCGGACTGGGTGCGGGACCTGCACCCCCGTCTGGCGCTACAATACCAGGCGGTGCGGGATTGGGGCCTCCGGCTGGGGCCGCACTGTCAGCCGGTTGTTGTGACATCTTAGCGCCCCCTTGGTTAAACGGAGCCTACCGGTTTCAGATGCTGCTACTTCACAGGCACAGCAGTGGGAACAGGACCTTCGTCGCAGGCGCTCTGATGTCAGAGCGTTCACTTCCTGTGGCAGGACCTGCCGCTGAGTCAGAGCCGGGGGCGTGTCCAAGACTTTGCGCGCTCTTTCAGGTACGCCCACCTCCTTCTCCAGCGCCTTAGGGCGCGAATCTGGCGGCAAATATGGCGGTATTTGGCGCCAAACAATAGCAACAGTCTTTTTCACCAAAACACTCCACAGGCACACAGGGCTCGCAATGCTGCAAGTTTCGTATCCTGTTCGTGACGCCAAAGTTTTGTGTCGACCCGCCACCACAATTGTGGATTACCAGGGCAATGGGGTACTCAGAGCCGAGCCCATGGAAGTCTATGGGGTTGTCACGGGTAGCGGTGGCTCGGTCTGTGGCCCTGGCGGTCTGGCGTATGTTGGGGATATATTTACAGGGGATAGATATATTTACAGTTCGTGACGCCACCTGTAGTCTCTGGTAATTTGTACCAGCGCTGCTGTAGATCTCTGAGGGGATGGTGAGGCAGCTAGATGTCGGGTCCCCTACAGGTGGGACTCTTCCCTCAGGTCGATGGTTATGGTGGGGTTGTGCAGGCATGCAATTAAATAACTCAGTCTCACACCGTCAGCGTCTTTCCATACCTTTTACTTGTAAGATGGTAAGGCAGATCCCAGGGAGGCTGATGGGGTTGATGGAGGATGAGTTTTGAGGCAACGGCTGAGCAAGGCAGGGGCCTCCTTTACTTTCCAATGATGATGAGTCCAACCAGCGTAAAGCGTAGTTTACTCCTGAAACTTCAGCTATTTCAAAGCTGTACTGCCCGGTCAGTTTTGTGGTGGAGCCTTCCAGTGATGAAACTAGGTTCTTCTATGCTTGGCCTAGCTCAAAGTTCCTATTCCACCTGACCCCTGTTACGTACTGACACTTCAAGGGCTGCTTTCTGTTACCTAAGGTCCAGTAAGCATCTGGTTTTTCTACCACTATGCGTGAAGCTATAGTGATGCTTCGGTCTCCAGTGACCGGTGACAATGTGCAGGATACTTCAATCCTAAAGCACTACTGATTTCCTTCCACTGTGCCTTTCGACTTGCTCAAACTCTCAATCTCAGCACTGACTAGGCTAAGGTGAACTGGCTCACCTATACTAGCCTCCACTACTGTACTGTCTCTCTGAATCGACAGGAATCTTGGTGCTCCAGACAGGCACTCCTTCTCTCTCCCTTCACCTCAGGAGACACTACTAGACTCTCTTGTGCTAAAAACCACACCCCTCTACACCCCTGCTGGGTGTGTCCGAAGTATATGTGATGTCATGTAGAGCCCTTAACCGTTACCTCTCCACTCATCCTCCTGGTATTGTGTACCTTAAATACCAGGGCTACACACAACCATCACATAAGGCACCACTTCCATAGGAGACCCAGGTAGCTGACGTGGGGGTGGGAGATTCAATTCATTATTGTGCAGCCACCGAACCATAATGGAAGAATTGAAGACTCTGGAGTCTCCAGTTCTTCCATAGCCCCAATATCTACAATTATAAACCTGTAGTGACTGTCGACGAGGGCCAACAGCACTACAGAAAAATACTGTTTATAATTATAATATTGGGAACCTGAGTTTGGCGGCTTATGCAAACGAATGTGCTTCCCATCCAGGGCTCCAATACAGTTTGGAAACTGGCACATTTCCTCAAAGCCACGGGCTATCCGCACAGGGCCGCCATCAGGGCATGACAGCCCTGACTGGTGTATGGGGCCCGATCAGCAGAGGGGGCCCGCATCGGGCCCCGTTTCTTCTGCTGATCGGGCCCCAGCAGAAGAGACCGGGCCCGATGCGGGCCCCCTCTGCTGTTCGGGCCCCAGTGACAGGCGAAGTAACTGAACCTGCGTGACGTCCGAGACGCAGGTTCAGTTAGTCTATTGAGTTGCAGGCCCATGCGGGCCCGCAAGTCAATAGTTAAAGCCGCCAGCCAATCGGAGGCTGGCAGCTGACGTCAGCGCGCATGGCGCCGGCGTATGACGTCATTGTCAGTCGCCGGCAAGTGCGCGCTTGAAACGTCGGGACTCAGGACATATCAACGCCGCGGGAGCGCCGCGGCCAGGTAAGAAGAACGTTTTTTTTTTAAAATTTATTTATTGAAATCGGCAATGTGGGTAGGATGGAATCACTGGGGGGCTGGATGGAATCACTGTGGGGGGCAGGATGGAGTCACTGGTGGGGGCAGGATGGAATCGCTGGGGGGCTGGATGGAATCACTGGGGGGGCTGGATGGAATCACTGGTGGGAGGCAGGATGGAATCACTGGGGGGCAGGATGGAATCACTGGGGGGGCAGGATGGAATCACTGGGGGGGCTGGATGGAATCGCTGGGGGGCTGGATGGAATCACTGGTGGGGGGCAGCATGGAATCACTGGGGGGCAGGATGGAATCACTGGTGGGGGGCAGGATGGAATCACTGGGGGGGCAGGATGGAATCACTGGGGGGCTGGATGGAATCGCTGGGGGGGGCTGGATGGAATCGGTGAGGGGGCTGGATGGAATCGCTGGGGGGGCAGGATGGAATCGCTGGGGGGCAGGATGGAATCGCTGGGGGCAGGATGGAATCGCTGGGGGCAGGGTCGGATTAAGAACATGATGGGCCTGGAGCTGAAGGGGCGGGCAAGGGGCGGGGCAAGGGGTGGGGCCAAACACTGTAATTCCTCTTACAGAGATCATGTGACACAGTGTCACATGATCGCTGTAACAGTGATGTTCAGGCCGCTCCAGACCAGAGGTTTGTGCTGAGTCTGCAGTCATTCTATGTGACACAGACCTGGAGAACCCCTTTAATGCTCCTAACAAATAAAGACATGAGAATTAGTCAATTTCACAAATAATATTGACATCCAGGTACCTTATAGATGATGCTGTCTCTGGAGTTGTTCTTCTTTTCTTCATCTTGTCAAGATCCCATGATGAGTTTTCTCATCCACAGCCGTCTCTGCAGACCTCCATCTTCTCCGCTCTTCTGCACCAACTCTCCGCACGATGCCCTTAAAGACAGAAGAGTCATTATAATGCCCCTAAATAAAAATATCTGCAATATACTGTCGCCTCACACTATTCCCCTCCCTCCTCACACATCCCCCCTGTTCAGCATACTGTCTCCTCATATATTTACCCCTCACTATACTGTCTGCTCACACATACCTGACTCCCATACTGTGTCCACATACATTCAACCGTTCACCCATACATCTGCAACCATCCCCCATACTGTTTCCTCATACATACATACTCTTCAGTACCTCAATCCCCCACACATATTAAATACCCCATCCCACTCCAAATCCCAGCCCCACACATTAAAATAGCCCCCATCCCCACTCCAAATCCCCACCCACACATAAAATAGCCCCCATCCCCACTCCAAATCCCCCCACACATAAAACAGCCCCCATTCCCCACTCCAATCCAACCCCACATAAAACAGCCCCATCCCCACTCAATCCCCCCACACATAAAATAGTCCCCCATCCCCACTCCAAATCCCCAGCCCCCACACATAAAATAGTCCCCCATCCCCACTCCAAATCCCCCCACACATAAAACAGCCCCCCATCCCCACTCCAAATCCCCCCACACATAAAATAGCCCCCCATCCCCTCTCCAAATCCCCCCACACATAAAATAGCCCCCCATCCCCACTCCAAATCCCCCACACATAAAACAGCCCCCCATCCCCACTCCAAATCCCCCCACACATAAAATAGTCCCCCATCCCCACTCCAAATCCCCAGCCCCCACACATAAAATAGTCCCCCATCCCCACTCCAAATCCCCAGCCCCCACACATAAAATAGCCCCCCATCCCCAAATCCCCCCACACATAAAGTAACCCCCCATCCCCACTCTAAATTCACCCCCCCATACACACATACTCACACATTATGCCCCCCCATCTTCGGTGGTATCTTCAGCTCCATATTGGAGCACACTTACCACCAGCGTTCCCCCACCTTGCAGCCGCCGGCCAGTGACGTCAGCAGTGTGATCACATGACCTGATCACGCTGCTGGCATCGCTCTGACCCGCAGTCAGAGCTTCAATTGTACTGGCGTCTGTATAGACGCCAGTGCAATTGATCCCTGGGAGCCGGCACGCAGCAGCTTCTCTGCGCCGGCTGTCAGCTTGACAGCCGGCACAGGGAACCGCCGACTCTCAGGTTTAAAATAGTTCCGGATCGCCGCTCTCATTCTCCCCGGTTCGGGGAACCGGCTGCTTTTTGAACAACCGGTTCCATCGAACCGGGGAGAACCGGCTGAATCCCACCCCTGGATGGGCCTATCTCTAACAAGGGGCCTGGAGCTGCAGCTCCATCAGCCCCTACGTTAATCCGGCCCTGGCTGGGGGGCAGGATGGAATTGCTGGGGGGGCAGGATGGAATCGCTGGGGGGGCAGGATGGAATCACTGGGGGGGCAGGATGGAGTCACTGGGGGGGCAGGATGGAATCACTGGGGGGCAGGATGGAGTCACTGGGGGCAGGATGGAATCACTGGGGGCAGGATGGAGTCACTGGGGGGCAGGATGGAATCACTGGGGGGCAGGATGGAATCACTGGGGGGCAGGATGGTGTCACTGGGGGGCAGGATGGAATCACTGGGGCAGGATGGAGTCACTGGGGCAGGATGGAATCACTGGGGCAGGATGGAGTCACTGGAGCTGGATGGAGTCACAGGGGGCTGGATGGAGTGACGGGGGGCAGGATGGAATGACGGGGGCAGGATGGAGTCACTGGGGCTGGATGTAGTCACGGGGGCAGGATGGAGACACGGGGCAGGATTGGAGACATGGTGCAGGATGGAGACAGATGGGGCAGGATGGAGACAGATGGGGCAGGATCATAGGGCAAGATGGAGACAGATGGTGCAGGATCATGGGGTAGGATGGATATGATTGGGCAGGATCATGGGACAGATGGGGCAGGATCATGGGACAAATGGCCTGGGGCAGGATGGAGATAGATGGGGCAGAATCATGGGCAAGATGGAGACAGATGGGGCAGGATCATGGGACAGATGGGGCAGGATCATCGGACAAATGGCCTGGGGCAGGATGGAGATAGATGGGGCAGGATCATGGGCAAGATGGAGACAGATGGTACAAGATGAAGACAGATGGTGCAGGATCATGGGGCAGGATGGATATGATGGAACAGATGGGCAGGATCATGGGACAGATGGTCTGGGGCAGGATCATGGGACAGATTGAGCAGGATCATTGGGCAAGATGGAGACAGATGGTGCAGGATCATGGGGCAGGATGGATACGATGGGGACAGATAGGGCAGGATCATGGGGCAGGATGGATACGATGGGGACAGATGGGGCAGGATCATGGGACAGATGGTCTGGGGCAGGATCATGGGGCAGGATGGAGACAGATGGTGCAGGATCATGGGGCAGGATGGATACGATGGGGACAGATGGGGCAGGATCATGGGACAGATGGTCTGGGGCAGGATCATGAGGCAGGATGGAGACAGATGGTGCAGGATCATGGGGCTGGATGGATACAATGGGGACAGATGGGACAGGATCATGGGGCAGGATGGGACATCACATGGTGGCAGGATAGGAGAACATATGGCTGGAGCCAGAAATGAGACACACAGGGGCCAGGATGGGAGATATTATTACCATAGGGTCTAATTTAGGGATATTATTACTGCAGTGATGTATTTATTTTATTTTTTGAGGATACTGTTATAAATGGGAGGGCGGTCATGTTACTGTGCAGAGCGACACTGTTGACTTTTTTTTCTTCATCTGGTGTAGTTTACAATTTGGGAAAAAAATAAGTAATGTGTTCTGCAAGCGGTTCTCTAGATAACTGTGTTACTTCCTGCAGAGATGAGCCCTGGTTGAAAGAAGTGATGGCGGTCTGTGCTGGATGAAGATTGAAAGCGAAGATGAAAGACTTCACCTACAGTAGAGACGTCACTGGTGAGTCAGTGTGTTACCTATACACTGACACTATACATATACAGCGGTCCTGTGTACAATGTCACCAGTGATCACTGTATTACCTTTACATTATACACTATATACAGAGCTCCTGTGTATAATGTCACTGGTGATCACTATTACTTGTACACAGACACTGCATCAGTATTGTAGTGTTCAGTCACTATGTGGTGGTAATATGTTGTCCGTCCATGGTGTGGCCGTATTTGCTCCTTGTATGTGCTATGTGGTCACTATGTGGTGGTAATATGTGGTCTGGTCATGGTGTGGTGGTATTTGTTCCTTGTATGTGATATTATTGGTCACCATATGGTGGTAATATGTGGTCTGGTCATGGTGTGGTGGTATTTGTTCCTTGAATGTGATATTATTGGTCACCATATGGTGGTAATATGTGGTCTGGACATGGTGTGGTGGTATTTGTTCCTTGTATGTGCTATTATTTGGTCACTATGTGTTGGTAATATGATGTCTAATCATGGTGCGGTGGTATTTGTCCACTGTATGTGATATTATCGGTCATTTTTAAAATTGAAAAATAAATAAAAATATGCCTAAATTGTATTGGATATTTGAACAAATGTTTAATGGGTTAGAGTATAGTAGGGCCCGGCCAAAAGAGTCTACCTTGTCGTGGTGGTGGCTTAAAAAATCTTTTGACTGTGGATAGTTCAAGGGGTGGAGCCTGGGCAGAGTCTCAAGGGGGCCCCGAAAATTTTGCCAGTATGGGGCCCCGAAATTCCTAGTGGCAGCCCTGTATCCGCAGCCAGTCTTGTTTTTTGCGCTCAAGCATTACTGATTGATGCAGTTGGGACCATATTTCAGAGCACGTAGAATGGACAATGCCTGAGATGGTGGATTTCCCAATTAAAAATTCAAGATGAAGAGCCGCATAGGAAAGCCCAGTGGAAAGGAATCTATAAGGGGATTTTAAAAAAAATTATATATCCATGCCTCAAATACACAGTTTATCCCTTACTAAAAGTTATGGCCAGTAGAAAATAAGTCCTGCCATAATAATATTAAACACAATTCTATGCCTTTGCTCCAATTCAAAGCAGCATATAATGTCAAAGGCAAAATTTGAGAGAAAAAATAAGGAATTAAAAAAGAAAAAAGCAAAAAAACTAAAGGAATGGATGAGTGTATTTCCATAAAACACAAGTAAAATACATCATCAACATAGAGGATGCATATTGTAATGCTGCTCCAGTGCAGTTTAGCGCAACCTTCACCAGGGGGAGCTGGTGAGGGAGGAGCGGCTGCACTAACAGCGTAGCACCATAATTCAGCAGGCAGGAGCCACTAGGTGGCGGAAGAGTAGTCAGACAAGCTGAGTCAGCAACGGAGAGGAAACGAAGTACCTGAGGTCACAGCAATACACGTGGTCAGAAACAAGAAGGATAGTGAAGAAGGATAGCGAAACGCGCGTCGGGGCAGCAGGGACGCCAGGATTCTCACTAGCAGTTGCAAGGTAATAATATCATCGGCCTCTTTGTATCTATTGGGGAATTTATCCGCAGAATTGTGACTGGATATACTTGTAGTATGTTTTAGTAGCTTTGAATGTGCAGGATATGCACTATGCACTAGACACTTTGCATTGCCAGTCACATTATATCTGTGGGACCCTTCCATTGTGGCCTTAGTAGGATATACATGAACCTGCTGCTCAGTTGAGATCTATGGCTTTATGTCCCTGGTTTTGTTGTTTCAGTGTACTTTTTTCACCTTTTAATAATCTTTAATAAAGAATTTATATTTTTCAAGTTCTTTGCATCCTTATTATATCACCAATAATTAGGTGAATTTTCCTGTGAATTATATGTGGTCAGAAACAAGCCAGAAGTCAGAGCCGGTCGAGAGCAGGAATGCCAGAGATGGAAGACAGTAAAAAGGTCAGAGGACAAGCCGGGTCAAATAGCAAGGGGTCACAACACAGAGAGCAAGTACTAGGACGAGCGAAGACACAGGTGAAGCGCGGGAACGGGACCTAGGTAAACGGGCAGAGGATAAATCAGGATGTAATGGGGTCAGACGCTCAAGCCAGAGGCATAACTATAACTGACGCTGCCTGCTGGCCGCAGCGGACAGACATATCGACACAGCTCCCAAAACGAGGCAGAGAAAGTTAACACTCACATGACCAGACCGGGAAGAGAATAACAAGAACCAAACCCCAGCCTGAATCATGACACATACATACTGTAAAGTAAGTAAAAGGCACTCCTCTGCGGAAATACACTTGGGCATCTTGGTGTCCTTGAAGGTGATTCCAGGGTGAACAATCTCCATCAGAATGTCAAATGTGGGCACGCTCATCCGACAATACTGGTAGAACTTGTCAGGATGGCTGCGTAGAGAAGCATACAGATGGTGGAAATGGCCTTTAGTCAGCCATTGCCCCAGAAGCGGATGTACCCACATTCGTCTCCGCCTCCTCGGATCCACAATCACTGGGTATGGCTCCCCAAAACATTGAGACAAAACCCAGTGGAAAAGCACCCGCTCAGTAGTGTTGAAAGTAAGCCTGTCTGACGTGTTTGACACAAAGCAGCAATACCACAACACAAGAACGGACTCTAATGCAAATGTGTCGACCCGCCACCACAATTGTGGGTTACCAGGGCAATGGGGTACTCAGAGCCGAGCCCATGGAAGTCTATGGGGATTTTGTCACAGGTAGCTGTGGCTCGGTCTGTGGCCCTGGCGGTCTGGCGTATGTTGGGGGAATATTTACAGGGGATAGATTTATATACAGTTCGTGACGCCACCTGTAGTCTTCTGGTAATTAGTACCAGCGCTGCTGTAGATCTCTGAGGGGATGGTGAGGCAGCTAGATGTCGGGTCCCCTACAGGTGGGACTGGTCCCTCAAAGTCTATGGAGTTGGTGAAGTCGAGTGCAGATAAAGAACACAGTCTCACACAGTCAGCGTCTTTCCATACCTTTACTTGTAAGATGTTCAGGCAGGTCCCAGGGAGGCTGATCCAAGGAGAGTGTATCTTGAGACAGCAGCTGGACAAGTTAGGGGCCTCCTTTACTCCCAATACAATGAGTACAACTAGCCTGAAGCGTAGTTCCCTCAATAACTCCAGCTAATCTATAGCTGTACCGCCCAGTCAGCTTTGTGTCAGGAGCCTTCCTGCGAGAGAGCTGAATTCTTATTTTGTCGTGCACTGACTCAAAAGTCTTCACTCCCCCTGACCCCAGTTACGTACTGACTATATGGGGCTTGTTTGCCGCGACCTAAGGTCCGGTAAATTCCTGGTTTTCTTACCACTATGCTTGTAACAATAGTGATCCTTCGGTCCCCAGTGACCGGTTGCAATGTGCAGGACTTCTTCAATCCGTAAGCACTATTCCAATAAACCACTGTGCCTTTCGCCTTGTCCTCGCTGGTAACATAAGCACTCACACTAGCCAAGGGTCGAGCAGTCACTTCTTTCTTTTCCTTCACTTCAAAGTTAGTTACAGATGCTCAGTTATCAATAGGCAGGAGCACGTCTCTGAACCTTACACCGTCCTTTAGACAGGATACTGAAGACTTTCTGCACTAAACTTCTTCTTTCCTTCCAGTGTATGCTGATGAGGTACAGCTCTGACTAGGCTGAGGTGAATTAAACCACCTGTACTAGACTCCACTTTCCGAACTGATGATAGAGCAATCTGGACTGCTTCCTCCCTCCAGACGTCTTCTCTCTCTGAAGTCCAGAACTGAACTGACTAGAAATCACTCTAACACATACCTTGACCACTCCCTCAAGAGCAAACTCCACTACCCTAAGGGTGTGTCTAGTATATGTTGAGTGAATGGATATTTAGCATTAAACTGCTGTCTCGCCACACACTCTCCAGGGTACTGCGTGTGCCTAACACCAGGGCTACACATTCCCCCATGGTAAAAGACAGCACTCCCGGGCTGTAAAATACAAAAGAGACAGTTTGTTTATGCATGAAAACATTAAACAATTAACATTGGTTCGTCCCATCCGGGAGGTGAGGAAATCTTGAACGTTGCGAACAATAACATTATAAAGAAATACAAAAGTATTAAATAGCATTCAATAAATATACAATATACTTGTGAAGGACCCGCACCAAACCTTCAACGTAGGTCCTGGGTGGGCTGCAGGACATCCGAATGCAGACCTCACTCAGTGCCACACCACACGGGTTTTTGTATTCAGAGGTAGTTGTGCTGGTTTATGTAAAACCAAAATAAGGCACCGAAGCGCAACTATGTACAAATAAGTTCTGGGTTAGCACAGTCCTCAACCTCAAAGTCCTTTGTAAAACCAAATACGCAAATATAATATCACATTATTATACTAAAGTGCAAAACTTTTTCTGGTTACTGTTTACCCAGCCGGGCATTCTACGGTTAGCAAAATATATATGCATCATATACGTTGTACTTTTCAACTTGTGCAAAACTTATAAAACATTTTCAAACTTTCTACTTATGGTAGACCCGATATGGGTCTCACCGATTCTCCTTTTCTATCTATTCATTTTCAAATAATACACTTTCCAATACACTTTCCACCCCGGGGGCTGGAACAATGCAATGGGCCCTAGATCCCAGGACTAGCAAATCATGTGCTGCGATTAGGGTCTGGGTCGCCACAGTTCTCGTGCGAACCTCTAGGGGCGCAACGGGTACATTCTCCTCACGTGACACCGATTGCGTTTCAATCACAGTTAACGATATGGACCGTGTCATGGATTGCGATTGAGACTGGGTCGCTAGTTGCGATGTAGATTTGACTTTCATTTGCGATGAACTCTGGGTCGCTAGTTGCGATGAATTTGCAGGGGGCGATGCTGGGGCACGGCCGGATGCTGCTTGAGCTGGAGACGGGGACGCTGCGGTAGTGGTGACGTTACCTGCGTCGGGGACGGGGTCACGGACGATGGTGACGTTAAGGGCATACCATCCCTTCATTCCCCAATGCCGTGTGTACGTGACGAGGTCTCCATTTACTAAGTCCCTCCCGGGATGGCCTTGCGGCAGGTGGGATTCTACGTCACGCCTGCTGACAAAGACCCCTGGGTAGAGGCCCGGTTCACGGATGAAGCCCCAGCCCTTCCGGAGCTGGAACTCAGTCACACACCCCTGCCGCCGCGGTTCCCTCAGGGTACCTTTATCTCTCCGGACACTTTCTTTGTCCGCGATCAGCTCTGCATGTTGTCGCTGACGGTTCCGCTGAGCTTCCCGCTCTTCCTCCTGCTGGCGTTTCTTCTTCTCCTCACGACTCTGCCATTCATGTTCCCACTGGGCGGTGTAGGCGACGTCATCCAGGCGTGCCATCTCGTCCCAGTCCACATCTGGTAGTGACGGACAGGACCCCTCCGGTGTCCCTGCCGGGGACCGATCATCTGCTGCGGCCTCCTGGCCGGGCGGGCGTTCCGGGACTGGCAATACCTCCTCAACCTCCTTCGCCTCCACCGCTTCACCGGTGGGATCAGGATCGGTACTTTCGGGGGCAGCCTCCGGTTGCTCCTTCGCCTTGGGCAGCAGACTCTTCGGTATCTGGAATCGTGGGGGGTCGTTGAGGGGAGAGATCACCGTGTCCCACAGCCTCCGCTGCTCCAGGGTACGCCGGCGTCTCTCGATCTCTTCAAAGCCAGGTTGGTACTGGACCATCTTCTTCAGGCGTGCATTTTCTTCTTGAATCTCTAGCAACGCCTGCTGCAGGTGCAGGACCACGGATAACTCCGGTGCTGGTGGCAGCTTGGCTGGGGCACGGGGCCTGCCTTCCTCCGCTTCCCTGCTCGGCTGCACACGTCCTGCTTCCATGATGTTCCAGAAGATTCCTTTCTTCTTCCTGCGGAGACATCCGGTCTCTTCCGTGGAGGTGGGGTTTGCGTCTCCTCCTCCTCGCAGGGAAGGTGAAGAGGAGGCGGACCTCCTTTGCTGTAGGGCAGGATCGCATATTGTAATAGCACTTTGAGAGGGCAGGCATTTTCTTCGCGCCACTGGGGGGTAGACGCCCACGAAGGTACGCCCACCTTCTTCTCCAGCGCCTGAGGGCGCGAATATGGCGACAAAAATGGCGATTTTGGCGCCAAAAGTGCAAACAGTCCTTCTCACAAAAACAATTCCTTAGGCACACAGGGCTCGCAATTCTGCGAGTTTCGCATCCTGTTCGTGACGCCAAGTTTTTGTGTCGACCCGCCACCACAATTGTGGGTTACCAGGGCAATGGGGTACTCAGAGCCGAGCCCATGGAAGTCTATGGGGATTTTGTCACAGGTAGCTGTGGCTCGGTCTGTGGCCCTGGCGGTCTGGCGTATGTTGGGGGAATATTTACAGGGGATAGATTTATATACAGTTCGTGACGCCACCTGTAGTCTTCTGGTAATTAGTACCAGCGCTGCTGTAGATCTCTGAGGGGATGGTGAGGCAGCTAGATGTCGGGTCCCCTACAGGTGGGACTGGTCCCTCAAAGTCTATGGAGTTGGTGAAGTCGAGTGCAGATAAAGAACACAGTCTCACACAGTCAGCGTCTTTCCATACCTTTACTTGTAAGATGTTCAGGCAGGTCCCAGGGAGGCTGATCCAAGGAGAGTGTATCTTGAGACAGCAGCTGGACAAGTTAGGGGCCTCCTTTACTCCCAATACAATGAGTACAACTAGCCTGAAGCGTAGTTCCCTCAATAACTCCAGCTAATCTATAGCTGTACCGCCCAGTCAGCTTTGTGTCAGGAGCCTTCCTGCGAGAGAGCTGAATTCTTATTTTGTCGTGCACTGACTCAAAAGTCTTCACTCCCCCTGACCCCAGTTACGTACTGACTATATGGGGCTTGTTTGCCGCGACCTAAGGTCCGGTAAATTCCTGGTTTTCTTACCACTATGCTTGTAACAATAGTGATCCTTCGGTCCCCAGTGACCGGTTGCAATGTGCAGGACTTCTTCAATCCGTAAGCACTATTCCAATAAACCACTGTGCCTTTCGCCTTGTCCTCGCTGGTAACATAAGCACTCACACTAGCCAAGGGTCGAGCAGTCACTTCTTTCTTTTCCTTCACTTCAAAGTTAGTTACAGATGCTCAGTTATCAATAGGCAGGAGCACGTCTCTGAACCTTACACCGTCCTTTAGACAGGATACTGAAGACTTTCTGCACTAAACTTCTTCTTTCCTTCCAGTGTATGCTGATGAGGTACAGCTCTGACTAGGCTGAGGTGAATTAAACCACCTGTACTAGACTCCACTTTCCGAACTGATGATAGAGCAATCTGGACTGCTTCCTCCCTCCAGACGTCTTCTCTCTCTGAAGTCCAGAACTGAACTGACTAGAAATCACTCTAACACATACCTTGACCACTCCCTCAAGAGCAAACTCCACTACCCTAAGGGTGTGTCTAGTATATGTTGAGTGAATGGATATTTAGCATTAAACTGCTGTCTCGCCACACACTCTCCAGGGTACTGCGTGTGCCTAACACCAGGGCTACACACAAAGATTGGAGGGTGTCACCTGTTTTAGAGCCAATAAATAGGGTTGATGATTATGATTTTAATTAATTTCAGCCCAAGGATCCATTAAATGTCTATTTTGCAAGTCTGCGATAAAATCACGCCATACGCATCACATACGGATGACACACAAATACTTAGATGCGAGGAAATCGCATCCTCTCATTGCAAACGGATTACACAAGGATGACAAAGAAGAACTAGGAGGGCACCCAGGGCCGGCGTCAGCACCCGGCACACCCGGTTAAGTGCCGGGGCCCTGGCGAGACAGGGGGGCCCACTCACGCTCACTCACGGCAGCAGACGCGCTTCTATCGGAATTTGGACCAGCCAATCAGACTGAGTCCAGACACTCCAGACGGTCAGGATTGGTGGCGTCTAGTAGAGCTCCCCCCTGTCTCTTCTCACGTGTGCCGCAGCCAGGGAGGAAGTGCTGAGGGAGACATGAAGAGGCGAGCGGCAGAGCCTGAGGACAGAAGCAAGTTTGTGTGCAGGCTGCAGACAGCGTTGAGAAAGCGAAATGGTCCCGACTCCCGTCACTGCAGTCTGCACAGATTCCTGGTGCTCGCTGAGGTTCCTGACCTGAGTCCTGCGGCAGTGACAGTGAGTGAGTACAGACGTGTCGTTCCTGAAGGAGCTGATTAATGCTTTCATCCTGTGTTATTCCAGGGGAAAGGTTGCCTGCACTACTAGTGTACGTAACCTTTCCCCTGGAATAACACAGGAAGAAAGCATTAATCAGCTCCTTTAGGAACGTAACACTACAGTATATTAGCTGCTGGCAGGGGTCACAAGCAGTGGGTCTGGTCTTTGCAGGATGAAATCTAAGAACTGCTGTAAAATCTACAAAACGCTGCTCCTCTAAGTGCTGACCACATATGATGAGTTTATGGCGTGGAATTAACAGTGGAAACCTGATCCGTTTATAGGGTGCACAATTAGTAATGTAAATAACGTCATGCTTCATCACCGGGTTATCAGTTTACATGACAGATTATCTTCTTTAGGCCGGCGTCACACTAGCGAGTTTGATGTGAGTTAGTCGCACGACTTTCTCGCATCAACACCCAGCACGGCCGCCCGCTCTCGGACCAGAGTGCCCAGCGGCATAGAAATACATGCAGCCGTACTCTCTGGTCCGAGAGCGGGCGGCCGTGCTGGGTGTTGATGCGAGAAAGTCGTGCGACTAACTCACATCAAACTCGCTAGTGTGACGCCGGCCTTAAAGGGCGTCTCAGCCAATTAATGTGACTGCAGGTCTCTAGCTTGTGCAGCTGCTCACTGATTAGCAGAAACCTTCACCAGTTGGTAGCATGAAAGATCTGAGGAGCACTACAGCGCCTTCTGAAGACTCACAGCGCAGTGCTATGGCCGAGCAGGAGCTGTGCCGTAGGCCCACATTGCCAATTGCTCCCATTTGGCATCTCCA
>JARQOD010000005.1:305162310-305220629 GCA_033576555.1 Oophaga sylvatica
TTTTGTTGTGACCCGCACCACAATTGTGGGTTACCAGGGCTATGGGGTACTCGGAGCCGAGCCCGTAGATTTCTATGGGGGATGTCACCGGTAGCGTGGCTCGTCCGTGTCCCTGGCGGTCAGGCGTTAAAGGGGAATTTATTTACAGGGGATTGGTAGATAACAGTTCGTGACGCCACCTGTAGTTGTCTGATCACTAAGACCAGCGCTGCAGTAGGTCTCTGAGGGGATGTTGTGGCAGCTAGATGACGGGTCCCCCACAGGTGGGACTGGTCCCTCAAAGTCTATGGTATTAATGATGTAGGGTGCAGATAAATGAATCAGTCTCACACCATCCAGCGTCTTTCCATACCTTTTACTTGTCAGATGTTTAGGCAGGTCCCGGGAAGCTGTTGGGGTGATGGAGGATGCGTTTTGAGGTAACGGCTGAGCAGGTTAGAGGCCTCCTTAACTTTCCATGTAACGAGTCCAACCTGCATAAAGCTAAGTCCACTCAAAAACTCCAGCTAATTCTGTAGCTGTACTGCCCGTTAGCATAGTGGTCGGAGCCTTCCATATAATGTGAGAGAGCTGAGTCCCTACTGTTGTCCTGCATCGACTCAAGGTTCCCACTCTCCCAGACTCCAGTTACATACCGACAATAGGCTTGTTCCTGTGACCTGAAGTCCAGTGAACCTCTGGTTTTTCTTATCACTACGCCTGAAGCTGTAGCGACACTTCGGTCCCCAGTGACCGGTGATCAATGCAGGATAGTTCAATCCTTAAGGCACTTCTAGAATTCTTTTCCACTGCGCCTTTCGCCCTGCTCGCACTCTTAATATCAGCACTGACTAGACTAGGATAATATTCGGTTATCCGTACTAGCCTCCACTTTTGTACCGTCTCTCTGTATTGACAGGAATCTCGGCTCTCCAACAGGCACCAGTCCTGACTCCCTCCACACTCAGGAGAAGCTTTCAGACTCTACTGTCCTACAGGACACTCCCCTATACACCCCTGCTGGGTGTGTCTGAAGTGTATGTGAGTGATGTCGAGCCCTTAACCGTTACCTCTCCACCCATCCTCCTGGTATTGTGTGCCTTACATACCAGGGCTACACATTTACATGGGATAGATTCTTTGCAGAAATGTCTGTGGCTGATATCTGTTCCTACATTATAACAATATTGTGTCAGGGACAGCAGCCAATAAGTGACTCCTCTGGGCCTCCAGCCTGTAGAAGGCCATCATAATCCCCACTATTCTGCACACACAAAACACGTCCTGTAGCTGCTTGGATTTCTCTAGCTTTTACAATAATTCCCATTGTCTCTTGATGAGAAATAATTGAAAACATTTTGTAGTTATTTTGCTGCCAATAGGATAGAAAATATAGAAGAAACTTTTTCTATTAAGATTTGATTACTAGAAAGTGTCATTTCCAGGGTAATGTTGCCCTGTAATGCCGGTGTTAGGTTTCTCTGCGATGTTTGGATAAATAGAAAGAAATTCTAGACTCCTTTGTTCAAGTGTTTTTGCTGCTGAGCCATTTAGCAGGGTGACATGTGAGGCCTTGTCTTGATTATCCATCAATGGTAAGAAAGGGAAAAGGCAAAACAACCCTCCCACACTGTTCAGGAGCCTGGGGGCCCTCAGCCTTGGCTGGGCTCCCGGTGTATCCACTATTGGCTCCCCTGTAACACACCTCTGGAATGTCTTTCAGAAGACAGCGAGCTATATCTGTATTTACCAGTGAGGCGAGGGTGAAGGAGTAGTAACCATACTAATCGCTTGCTTCTGCTTGCTATTATGGCAGAACAGAATGCAGATAACAGCAACGTGAAATCATATAAAGAGCTGTGACTTGTAAGAAATGTGCGCAGCGTCGTATCGGGACAAAGAATTTGCTTTATAATAGCTGTTATTTTCTTTCAGATTTTCTCTCTCACACCACTAGTAAGGATCTGTGGCCACAGATAAGGCACGCTGCAGCTTAAAGCACATGCAGTCTACCTGTAGTAACTTAGGTTGCATTTACACCATCAGTAATAATGAGCATTCAGCATTTTCCGTACTGAAAGCGCAGCTCCCGGGACAAAATGAACTCAGCCACCCTGCTGTCAATCAAAGTGCCGCGGCGCTGCACACAGAGCTGTGATTGGTCTGACTGCAGCCGCACCGGTACGCCTTTATAACTGAAAGCCGGCAGCTCCCAGGAGGAATAAAGTTACATTTCTCTCAGTACCTGTGCTTTCAGTACGGTGGCCAGGCACCTTCATAATGCTACTTAATGTTATCCAACGTGGCAGGTTCTATTTAATCTTAGCAGGGATACGAAAATAAAAGTTAGCAATATACACTTACTATATGCAAAAAAAATACCTCAGGCTGGTTTCACATTAGCATTGCACTGACCTGGGTCGGTCAGCGCACGACCGCCGCTAAGCTCCGCCCCCGGCCGTGCCTCCTCCCGATCGCTCCGCCTATGGGCGCATGATGCTGCATGCGACCTGCGCACCCTATCTTTAGCATTGGGTTCGCAGGCCGTACACAGGTCGTGCGCAGGAATACGTTTGCTGGCGCATGCATCCTTTTGACGGTGCGCCGACCTGCGCCCAACACACCCTGCTGCATTTTGGTGCGCTCGGCGCGCCGTCAAAAGGACGCATGCGCCAGCAAACGCATGGCTGCGCACGGCCTGCGTACCCAATGCTAAAGATAGGGTACTCAGGTTGCATGCAGCGTCATGCGCCCATAGGCAGAGCGATCGTGAAGAGGCACGGCCAGGGCGGAGCTTAGCGGACGCCGTGCGCTTACCGACGCAGGTCAGTGCAACGCTAGTGTGAAACTAGCCTCAGACCTTCACTGTGACCCTATCAGAAATAAAAAAAAAACAACTAAACATACTGATATTGGAGGTTATGTGACCTACTTTTGTGACCACGACATCTATAGTAGAGCCACATATACTGATTAATAGAGGCACACCAGAGTGGTAATTAGATCATCATTTGTATATTAGCTAGTCATTGCATTTTAGTTAAAGAGATAGGTCATCAATGAAAAAAGTAGTGGACAATCTTTAGGATGGGTCATCAATGTCTGATCAGTCACAGATCGACATCAGTAACCCCCGCCGATCAGCTGTTCTCGATGTCAGCAGCGGCCGGAGTTGCTCCATCTTCTAATAGTGGCCGTGCAGGGTAATACGCATTCTCCAGCTGGTTAACCCTGTAACTGGACTCTTGCCTGTATGTTGTCCGTGCCTACCTGGCTATCATACCAGTGGGGTAGCCGGCAGTGAGGCGCAGTGCAAACCTTGCAGGTATGGAGCACAGGTTATTCAACATTGCTGTGTTATGACTAAAGAATTAGTCCATGATCTTTGGTTGTTGTCTGTTTTGCAAGGTCTGTTTCGTGCAAAAAAAAAAAAAAGCAGAACAAAAGATTTCTCCAAGTGTTTTTTAACTTGTGCACTCTGTTGCTAGAAAGCTATGTATTTTATGCATGAAGGACTCATCTTGAAACTTGAGGTACCGATTATAGTGTGTTTTGTGCTTGCAAAACAAATATAAAATAAAAGTGTTATTTCAGTTATTGGATACCTGAAGAACATGTCATAGCATTCTGCTTGTTTACAGCCAACATAAGGTACCCCAGCTGATTAGGACCCCTTTGTCTTATGACCTACTGTATAGTTGCTATGATGGCAGGTGGGTGACTCAAAGCTAAGGGCTAGCTACTATGAGACAAAGAAATAGCTTTGAAAGAAAGGATCATTTTATTCACCCCTCAAAAAATGAATATGATAAGTGTTTGCTTGGACTTATTTAGATATCATCTATCTGTTCTCCTGTCACTGTACTGAGCATTATTGATTACTCCGATTACTTAGAAAAATGTGCTTGTCATGGCTAAAAGATAGCTACAGTTGCACAAACAGTATCACACTTGCCCTCATTTACCCCTGACATACTGTAAACCATCTGCATATAGAAACAGGATTTGGTTAAACATTTCTAGCATTTAATGTATGTAGCATAGCATGTAACCTTTGCTGGGCTACAGAAACTGCTGTACAGTGCCTTGCGAAAATATTCGGCCCCCTGGAACTTTTCAACCTTTTCATGCTTCAAACATAAAGATACCAAATGTAAATTTTTGGTGAAGAATCAACAAGTGGGACACAATTGTGAAGTTGAACGAAATTTATTGGTTATTTAAAATTTTTGTGGAAATACAAAAACTGAAAAGTGGGGCGTGCAATATTATTCGGCCCCTTTAACTTAACCCCTTCACCCCCAAGGGTGGTTTGCACTTTAATGACCGGGCCAATTTTTACAATTCTGACCACTGTCTCTTTATGAGGTTATAACTCTGGAACGCTTCAACGGATCTTCACGATTCTGAGATTGTTTTCTCATGACATATTGTACTTCACGTTAGTGGTAAAATTTCTTCGATATACCTTGCGTTTATTTTTGAAAAAAACGCAAATATGGCGAAAATTTTGAAAATTTTGCAATTTTCAAATTTTTAATTTTTTTTCCCTTAAAACAGAGAAATATGTCACACAAAATAGTTAAGAAATAACATTTCCCACATGTCTACTTTACATCAGCACAATTTTGGAACCAAAATTTTTTTTTAGTTAGAAAATTATAAGGGTTAAAAGTTGACCAGTGATTTCTCATTTTTACAACAAAATTTACAAAGCCATTTTTTTAGGGACCACCTCATATTTGAAGTCACTTTGACGGGTCTATATAGCAGAAAATACCCAAAAGTGACACCATTCTAAAAACTGCACCCCTCAAGGTACTCAAAATCACATTCAAGAAGTTTACTAACCCTTCAGGTGCTTCACAGGAGCTGAAGCAACATGGAAGGAAAAAATGAATATTTAACTTTTTAGCCACAAAAATGATCTTTTACAAACTTTTTTTTATTTTCACAAGGATAAAAGGAGAAAATGGGCAGATAAAGTTGTTGTGCAATTTCTCCTGAGTACGCCAAGACCCCATATGTGGGGAAAACCACTGTTTGGGCACACGGCAGAGCTCGTAAGGGAAGGAGCGCCGTTTGACTTTTTCAAACTAAAATTGGCTGGAGTTGAGATTGGACGCCATGTCGTGTTTGGAGAGCCCCTGATACGCCTAAACAGTGGAAACCCCCCACAAGTGACACCGTTTTGGAAACTAGACCCCCTAAGGAACTTATCTAGATCTGTTGTGAGCACTTTGAACCCCAAAGTGTTTCACAAAAGTTTATAATGCCTGGGTGTGAAAAAAAAAAAAAAACAATTTTCCACAAAAATGATTTTTTTAGTCCCAAATTTTTGATATTTCCCAAGGAAATTGGACCCCAAAAGTTGTTGTCCAATTTGTCCTGAGTACGCTGATACCCCATATGTGGGGGGGGGAACTGTTTGGGCGCACGGCAGGGCTTGGAAAGGAAGCAGTAACGTTTTGGAATGCAAACATTGATGTTCCGTTTGTAGTGCCCCAGATGAGCCTAAACAGTGGAAACCCCCCACAAGTGACCCCATTTTGGAAGCTAGACCCCCGAAAGAACTTATCTAGATCTTTGGTGAGCACTTTGAACCCCCAAGTGCTTCACACAAGTTTATAATGCCCGGGCATGAAAATAAAAAATCCTATTTTTTTCCCACAAAAATTATCTCTTAGTCACTAATTTTTTATTTTCCCATAGGTAATAGGAGAAATTGGACCACAAAAGTTGTTGTCCAATTTGTCCTGAGTACGCTGATACCCCATATGTGGGGGGAACCACTGTTTGGGCGCATGGCAGAGCTCGGAATGGATGGAGCACCATTTGACTTTTTCCAACCAAAATTGGCTGGAATTGAGATTGGACGCCATGTTGCATTTGGAGAGACCCTGATGTGCCTAAACAGTGGAAACCCCACACAAATGACCCCATTTGGGAAACTAGACCCCCTAAGGAACTTATCTAGATCTTTGGTGAGCAATTTGAACCCCCAAGTGCTTCACACAAGTTTATAACGTAGAGCCGTAAAATTAAAAAATCATATTTTTTCCACAAAATTGATCTTTTCACCCCAATTTTTATTTTCCCAATGGTAACAAGACTCAAAAAGTTATTGTGCAATTTGTCCTGAGTACGCTGATACCCCATATGTGGGGTAAACCACTTTTTGGGTGCATGGCAGAGTTTGGAAGGGAAGGAGCGCCGTTTGACTTTTTCAACGCAGAATTGGCTGGATGCCATGTCGTGTTTGGAGAGCTCCTGATCTGCCTAAACAGTGGAAACCCCCCACAGTGTAATGTATGTAGTACAGTTCATATAGCGTCTTGTGCTTGGGTGCGATGAACATACATGAGACACAGGTTTGATATAGAAAAGTCCTGTATTACTTCATACAAGTTGGCAGAAATAGTCACACAGTTTGCAGACACAGAAACAGGAGACACAGCAGGCCAGAGTAATCCAAGCTCAGCAATCACTCTCCAATACAGATTCAGGATCTTCTTCTCTGTTACCGTAAGTCCATGCAAACGTGGGTCTTTCAAAGAGCAGGTTCAGAGTCCACAAGTGCTTCAGAGTTCCTCAGTAGGAATAGCTGGAGTACAAGGTCCAAGGCTTACAGGAGTCAAGTCACAGGTTCACTGCAGGCTAGATTCTGAAGCACTGATTGCTCAGCTGTGGCTGCTTAAGAAGCAAAGGAGAGAATCAGGGCGGGAATATGCAAGCTGGAAACTCCATTTTGACTGAGGGCAAGATAGCTGCAGCAAGACAAAGTAAAATGGCTGACGAACAAACTGAGTTTCAGGAATATATACATAGAACCTTACATTACTCCCCCCTTAAGGACAACCTCCGGATGACCTCAGACCAGGCTTGTGTGGGTACCTCTGATGAAACTGACGGAGCAAGCGAGGAGCATTAACGTTATTGACCGGTTCCCATGAGTTGTCCTCCACTGGGTAGCCCTGCCATTTAATCAGATATTGTAACTGATTTCTATACAACCTGGAATCTAAAATCCTTTCCACCACAAATTCTTCCTGACCATCGACTAGCACTGGGTCAGGGCAAGGAGAGGAACGTCCAGGAAACGTATTGGGTGTCGCAGCCTTTAGTAGGGATACATGAAAGACAGGGTGGATTCTCATAGTTCTGGGCAGTTGAAGACGACAAGCAACGGCACTTATAATTTTACTGATTTTATAGGGTCCAATGTACTTATGTCCCAACTTAGACGATGGAATCCTTAACTTAAGATTTCTGGTTGACAGCCAGACCAAGTCTCCTACCTTGAAAGCTGGTGCAGGTTTACGAAATTTATCTGCTGCTTTCTTGTACCTTTCTTGAGCCGATTCCAGATTTTCCTTTAGAAGATCCATATTCTTCTGTAAAGACGTGATTCTTTCAGCCACTGCTGGTAAAGGTGTTTCTATGGGAAATCGTGGTAGAATGTTAGGATGATAACCTAGATTAGAGTAAAAAGGAGACTGTTTAGTGGAGGCACTCTGAGAGTTGTTATACGAGAACTCAGCTAATGGAAGTAGATCCACCCAATCATCCTGTAGGTGGCAGATAAAGCAGCGGAGATACTGCTCCAGGGTTTGATTGGTTCGTTCGGTCTGTCCATTAGTCTGGGGATGAAAAGCAGAAGAAAGGTTTACTTTAATGTCCAATGCTGCACAGAAATTTTGCCAAAACCTAGAAGTGAATTGCACCCCTCGATCCGAAATAACCTCATCCGGTACTCCATGTAAGCGAAACACATCTTTAATCATCAAATCTGATGTCTGTTTTGCAGTGGGTAAGCCGACACAAGGGATAAAATGAGCTGCCTTTGTTAGACGGTCAACCACCACTAGAATGGTGTTCTTCCCCTGAGAGGTTGGTAACTCCACAATGAAGTCCATAGAAATGGATCCCCACGGGCGGGACGGGGTGGGAAGAGGCTGTAACAGACCAGTTGGTGAGGAGCGAGGTGTTTTGCATCTTGCACAGACCTCACATGAAGTGACATAATTCAAAACATCCTTCCTGCAAGTGGGCCACCAAAAGAAACGAGAAAGAAATTCCTGTGTCTTTAGAATTCCTCTATGCCCAGCTATCTTGGAATCGTGAATGAGTTGCAATACTCTCAATCTGACTGTTTCAGGAATATACAGGCGTTGTCCCTGAATCCACACACCATTCTTAAAGACAAGACTTACGTCCCTTGGGGTTGTGCCAAAAAGGAATCCGCATGGTATGCTTCCTTGATGTCCTTAAGTAGGTCTTGATTATGAATTACTCCTAGGAATCTAGAGTCAGGAAGAATAGTCTTAGGAGGAGTAATTGGACGTGTCTCTGCTGAGTAAATCCTAGAGAGTGCATCAGCCTTTCCATTGCGCGATCCTGGTCTATAAGAGATGATAAAATTAAATTGGTTTAAGAAAAGATTCCAGCGAGCCTGGCGAGGAGTCAGGCACTTAGCCGACCTGATAAACTCAAGGTTACGATGGTCTGTCAGGACGACTATTTGCTGTGCAGCACCCTGAAGAAGGTGTCTCCATTCTTTGAAGGCGGCAATAATGGCCAACAACTCTCTATTGCCCACATCGTAGTTCCTCTCAGCCGAAGACAACTGCTGGGAAAAGAAGGCACAGGGATGCAAGACATTCTTCTCACCTGTTCTCTGAGAGAGTATAGCTCCAACGGCACAGTCTGAAGCATCCACCTCTATTATGAAGGCAAGCTCGGGGTTGGGATGTACTAGGATAGGTGCAGTGGTAAATTTATCTTTTAGACGGGAAAATGCTTCCTGGGCTTGGGGAGTCCAGGAAAACCTAGACTCTTTCCGGGTAAGTTGAGTGATAGGTGACACTACCTCAGAGAAATTTCTAATGAAACGTCTATAGAAGTTGGCAAACCCGATGAAGCTCTGTACCTCCTTCACATTTCTAGGACTTGGCCAATCCTTGATGGCTTGGGTTTTGCTTCCATCCATACTAATTCCTTGTGTAGACAGTACATACCCCAGAAATTGAATTTCGGTCCTATGGAATTCACACTTTTCAAGTTTGATGTAAAGATGATTTTGTCTTAGACGTTCCAAGACCATTCTCACATGTCCATGATGTTCCTCTGTGGAGTTAGAAAAAATTAGAATATCATCCAAATAAATTACCACGAATGTATCTAGGAGATCCTGAAATGTCATTCACCAAGTGTTGGAAAGTGGCTGGGGCGGTACTCAGACCAAAAGGCATAACTAGATATTCAAAGTGTCCATAGCGTGACCTGAATGCAGTCTTCCATTCATCCCCAGGTCTAATACGGACTAAGATATAGGCCCCACGAAAATCTAGTTTAGAAAAAATTTTGGCATGTCGCACTCTCTCCAATAACTCAGGGATTAAAGGCAATGGATAACGGTTTCTAATAGTAACCTTATTGAGTTCCCTATAGTCTATGCATGGTCTCAGAGATCCATCTTTCTTCTTTACAAAGAAGATGGGTGCACCTGCAGGAGATGAAGAGGGGCGTATGAAGCCCTTGGCTAGATTTTCATCTATGTAATCCTTTAAAGCCTTTAGCTCGGGCCCCGCCAGGGGGTAGATCTTACCAAAAGGTATCTCTGCTCCAGGCAATAATTCAATTGGACAATCATATGGACGGTGAGGAGAAGCTGGTCAGCGTTCTTCTTGTCACATAAATCCACATAGTCCTGGTATACAGCTGGTAGTTCAGGGACTGACATGATTCCTTTAGGAACAGAGCAAGCTGAAACTTTTGGACTCATCTGTTTCTCTGGAAAGTGTAATTCCTTGGTCTCCCAGTTAATGGTAGGATTCTGAGCCTGCAGCCATGGTAGCCCTAGAATAATGGGAAAGTGGGGAGAAGAGATAAGCATAAAGGACAGTTTCTCTTGATGATCTTTACCCATAAGAACCCTCAAAGACTCTGTTTCCTGATCCACTGGTCCAGAGGTCAGCAGGGAGCCATCCACAGTTTCCATCTGTACTGGAGTAGCCTTCTTCACTGAACGTATTCCCTGTTTCAGAGCAAAGGAGACATCCATAAAATTTCCACTTGCCCCTGAGTCGATCATAGCAGAGCTAGACACCCAAGCTGAGTCAACCCAGAGTTTGATGGAAAGAAAGCAATGAGAATTGTTTTTCTTACAACTCAGCTGGGACACCGCTGAGGAAACTTGAAAAATGGCAGCGTTTACACAGTCAATGTCCTCAGAGGTAACGGAGTTTAAGTCCGAGAAATCAAGATCTGTTGCTGCAGATCTCTCTGGAGCCTGAGGCTCGGACCTGACAGATCCCCTCTTGCAACACTCACAATGAATGAGTGCTGCAGTAGTCTTACGAGAATGGCTGGGGCAGTTTATAATGAAGTGCCCTGACTTACCACAATAGAAACATAGATTCTCCTTAAAACGATGTTCCTTGCGTGCATCACTAACCCGTCGTTGTAAAGAGTCTACCTGCATGGGTTCAGGTTCAGGTTCCCGTGTAATCCTACTCAAAGGTTCCTTAGCTGGAGAGGAAGGTAGGAAAAGGTTAGTACGATTGCTTTCGAACCATCTCTCTTGCCTGCGTTCAGTCAGACGAGTATCAATACGGATGCAGTAGTTAATAAAGTCACCTAACGCAGTGGGAGGGTCGGCACGAGCAAGTTCATCCTTAATCAGTGGAGATAACCCCTTTCGAAAAATAGATTTTTTGGCGGAACTGTCCCAGGTGGTATCAAGGGCCCATCTCCTGAAATCCAAGGCATATTCAGCTACCGAGTGCTTACCTTGGCGCAAAGCTAACATGGCTGCTTCAGCTGTTGCACCTCGATTGGGGTCATCAAACACCTGCCCCATGGCTGAAATAAAATCATCAAGGTGATTCAAACAATCATCCTCAGTCTCAATCAGAGGGTTTGCCCACATTAAAGCCTTGTTGGTAAGCAACATAATTATAGTAAGCACCTTAGATCGTTCAGTGGGAAATTGTCAAGCATGTGCAGAAAAAAAAAGATTGCATTGATTAATAAATCCCCTGAATTTCTCACGTTCACCGCCAAAACGAAAAGGGGGCAACTTGGGAATCCCAGCACTCGGGGCTACGGCAGGAGCCTGGACTCGCCCCTCTAGAACCTCAATCCTGGCTCGCAAATCCTGGGTAGTCTGTCCAACCACTTGCAAATTGTGATTATTGAGGTCCTGTAGATTTGTAAAACGGGTCTTTATATTCTGCAAATCTGCAAGGATATTATCAGTCACTCCGCAAAGTTCCTTTATGCGGGCCTCCATTTTCCAGATCTTTTAAGACAGGATTACTGGAAGAAGAGGAGAGAAAAAAAAACAATAGTGTTCACCTGTGGCAACACTGCAGAGAGAAAAAAAAATTAAGGGAACTGCTCACCTGGAATGGTTGTGAGAAGTCACAACCACTATCATCACAGAAAGTTTCAACCAGACATCTGATATCCAGAGTTACAGCAGACAAAAAAGAGAAAAGAAAGGAAAAAAAAAAAAACAATAGTGTTTACCTGTGGTAACACTGCAAAAAGAAAAAACTTAAGGGAATTGCTCACCTGGAATGGTTGTGAGAAGTCACAACCACTGTCATCACAGAAAGTACAACCGGACGTCTGATATCCACAGTACAGCAGACACAGCCTTCCGACCCAGCAGACACTAACGTTTTGGCTTCAGAATCTTGTAATGTATGTAGTACAGTTCATATAGCGTCTTGTGCTTGGGTGCGATGAACATACATGAGACACAGGTTTGATATAGAAAAGTCCTGTATTACTTCATACAAGTTGGCAGAAATAGTCACACAGTTTGCAGACACAGAAACAGGAGACACAGCAGGCCAGAGTAATCCAAGCTCAGCAATCACTCTCCAATACAGATTCAGGATCTTCTTCTCTGTTACCGTAAGTCCATGCAAACGTGGGTCTTTCAAAGAGCAGGGTTCAGAGTCCACAAGTGCTTCAGAGTTCCTCAGTAGGAATAGCTGGAGTACAAGGTCCAAGGCTTACAGGAGTCAAGTCACAGGTTCACTGCAGGCTAGATTCTGAAGCACTGATTGCTCAGCTGTGGCTGCTTAAGAAGCAAAGGAGAGAATCAGGGCGGGAACATGCAAGCTGGAAACTCCATTTTGACTGAGGGCAAGATAGCTGCAGCAAGACAGAAAGTAAAATGGCTGACGAACAAACTGAGTTTCAGGAATATATACATAGAACCTTACACACAGATGACACCAATTTGGAAACTAGACCCCTCAAGGAACTTATCTAGATGTGTGGTGAGCACTTTGAACCCCAAAGTGCTTCACAGAAGTTTATAACGTACAACCGTAAAATAAAAAAATCTATTTTTTTTTTTACAAAAATGATTTTTTTTGCCCCCAATATTTTATTTCACAAGGGTAACAGGAGAAATTGGACCCCAAAAGTTGTTGTCCAATTTGTCCTGAGTATGCTGATACCCAATATGTGGGAGTAAACTACTGTATGGGCGCACGTCGGGGCTCGGAAGGGAAGTAGTGACGTTTTGGATTGCAGACTTTGATGGAATGGTCTGGTGGCGTCATGTCGCATTTGGAGAGGCCCTGATGCACCTAAACAGTGGAAACCCCCCACAAGTGACCCCGTTTTGGAAAATAGACCCCACAAGGAACTTATCTAGATGTGTGGTGAGCACTTTGAACCCCGAAGTGCTTCACAGAAGTTTATAACGTACAGCCGTAAGTAGAGTTGAGCGATACTTTCCGATATCCAAAAGTATCGGAATGGATTTATCGCCGATACACAAAAAATATCGGCGATACCCGATACCGATACCGGAAGTCCCATGTAAGTCTATGGGAACAAAATATCGAAATAAAAAAAACCCATTCTTGCCTTGTAGGTTAATTGTACATGAAGGAAAACAACAAAGAGTAATGTAGAATGTATTGGGGGAGGTTGAGGAGACATTAAAGGCATAGATGTTTAACCCAATCCAATGGAATAGCATTAATTTTTTTTTTTTAGGAAATACGTTCGGATTGACGAAGAAATTCACAATGTTGTTAACCTTTTTTCTATTTTGTCAAATATGTCTGTTTCACAACTTCCATGGTCTTCACCTTTTTAACTTTTCACACACTTTCTCCTTCATAATCTTCAGCAGCATCATCTTTCTCTCAAATTATTCTTCATCTTCACCTTCTTAATCTTCTAAAACTTCTTGCTATTCATCTTTTTGTTAACATTACTTATATTGTTCTTATTAAACAGTTATTATTATTCATATTCTACTTCTTCATCTTCTTCCTATTCATCCTTTTCATCATATTCTTATTTGTGACAGACATTCCTGTACTTGTAATCTGTAAAACTCTGAATTTTCATCCTTCCGTTCTTGCTGTCACGAAAGATTTTAATTACAACAGTATTTGTCCGCGTTCAGTTTAGCCTGCAGCAGCATCAGGCATTTTCCAGGGGCACCACGAGGAGGAACGGACTCACCCCCATACACTGCTTAGTCTTCTTCTGCTTAGAATTTAGAGCATATATTTTGCTCTTCATTTTGGTCTTATACTTAATGTTCTTCTGCTTTTTGATCTTCTGCTTATTGTTCTTCTGTCTCTTGTTCTGTATCTTGTAGTTTGTCTTAACCTTCTTTGTCCTGTTGGTGATGGTACAAAAGCCAATGGAAGTAACGAGGACCAGCTGACTGTGCTGGAACCCGGAGGGTCAGCAGAAGGAAAAGAGCCAATGGCACAACCGAGGACCAGCTGACGTTACTGGGACACGGTTACTAAGCAGCAGGTACCTGTGCTCCAAAGCACTACCGATGACCAGCAGACGTTGCTGGAACTCGGATACTGACATGGAGGCACCTAGGCCAAAGGCACTGCGGAGAACCAGCTGACGGTACTGGAACCCGGATGGGTAGCAGAAGGTACAAGAGCCAATGAAAGTAACGAGGACCAGCTGACTGTGCTGGAACCCGGAGGGTCAGCAGAAGGAAAAGAGCCAATGGCACAACCGAGGACCAGCTGACGTTACTGGGACACGGTTACTAAGCAGGAGGTACCTGTGCTCCAAAGCACTACCAAGGACCAGCAGACGTTGCTGGAACTCGGATACCGACATGGAGGCACCTAGGCCAAAGGCACTGCGGAGAACCAGCTGACGGTACTGGAACCCGGATGGGTAGCAGAAGGTACAAGACAATGAAAGTAAGACGTTGCGCACACAGCTGAACGCTGACATTGCTGAACCCAGTAGCAGCAGAAGGTAGAATGGCCCAAAGCACAACCGAGAACCACTGACGGTTTGTAACCCAGGTTAGAAGAGAAGGTACACCTGTTTGCCGTCACACACAAGGGACAGCTGACATTCTGAACCCCGTAACCACAGGAGGCATGTAGACGGCTAAAGCACTTCGAGAAACAGACTGCGGTGTGGAACCCGGATGGAGAGAATACATGGATGGAGGCAGCAGGACTTTTGCCGTTCACACAGCAGGGGAACAGCTGACATTACTGAACCCCAGTAACACAGGAGCAAGTGTAGACTGTGCTAACAGCACTTCCGAGAAACAACTGGCGGTGTTGTAACCCAGGGATGAGAAGAGAACAGGGTGGAGGCAGCAGGACTTTTTGCCGTTCACACAGCAGGGGAACAGCTGACATTACTGAACCCCAGTAACACAGGAGCAAGTGTAGACTGTGCTAACAGCACTTCCGAGAAACAACTGGCGGTGTTGTAACCCAGGGATGAGAAGAGAACAGGTGGAGGCAGCAGGACTTTTGCCGTTCACACAGCAGGGGAACAGCTGACATTACTGAACCCCAGTAACACAGGAGCAAGTGTAGACTGTGCTAACAGCACTTCGAGAAACAACTGGCGGTGTTGTAACCCAGGGATGAGAAGAGAACAGGGTGGAGGCAGCAGGACTTTTTGCCGTTCACACAGCAGGGGAACAGCTGACATTACTGAACCCCAGTAACACAGGAGCAAGTGTAGACTGTGCTAACAGCACTTCCGAGAAACAACTGGCGGTGTTGTAACCCAGGGATGAGAAGAGAACAGGGTGGAGGCAGCAGGACTTTTTGCCGTTCACACAGCAGGGGAACAGCTGACATTACTGAACCCCCGTAACACAGGAGCAAGTGTAGACTGTGCTAACAGCACTTCCGAGAAACAACTGGCGGTGTTGTAACCCAGGGATGAGAAGAGAACAGGTGGAGGCAGCAGGACTTTTTGCCGTTCACACAGCAGGGGAACAGCTGACATTACTGAACCCCAGTAACACAGGAGCAAGTGTAGACTGTGCTAACAGCACTTCCGAGAAACAACTGGCGGTGTTGTAGCCCAGGGATGAGAAGAGAACAGGTGGAGGCAGCAGGACTTTTTGCCGTTCACACAGCAGGGGAACAGCTGACATTACTGAACCCAGTAACACAGGAGCAAGTGTAGACTGTGCTAACAGCACTTCCGAGAAACAACTGGCGGTGTTGTAACCCAGGGATGAGAAGAGAACAGGGTGGAGGCAGCAGGACTTTTTGCCGTTCACACAGCAGGGGAACAGCTGACATTACTGAACCCCAGTAACACAGGAGCAAGTGTAGACTGTGCTAACAGCACTTCCGAGAAACAACTGGCGGTGTTGTACCCAGGGATGAGAAGAGAACATGGTGGAGGCAGCAGGACTTTTTGCCGTTCACACAGCAGGGGAACAGCTGACATTACTGAACCCCAGTAACACAGGAGCAAGTGTAGACTGTGCTAACAGCACTTCCGAGAAACAACTGGCGGTGTTGTAACCCAGGGATGAGAAGAGAACAGGTGGAGGCAGCAGGACTTTTTGCCGTTCACACAGCAGGGGAACAGCTGACATTACTGAACCCCAGTAACACGGAGCAAGTGTAGACTGTGCTAACAGCACTTCCGAGAAACAACTGGCGGTGTTGTAACCCAGGGATGAGAAGAGAACAGGGTGGAGGCAGCAGGACTTTTTGCCGTTCACACAGCAGGGGAACAGCTGACATTACTGAACCCCAGTAACACAGGAGCAAGTGTAGACTGTGCTAACAGCACTTCCGAGAAACAACTGGCGGTGTTGTAGCCCAGGGATGAGAAGAGAACATGGTGGAGGCAGCAGGACTGTTTGCCGTTCACACAGCAGGGGAACAGCTGACATTACTGAACCCCAGTAACACAGGAGCAAGTGTAGACTGTGCTAACAGCACTTCCGAGAAACAACTGGCGGTGTTGTACCCAGGGATGAGAAGAGAACAGGGTGGAGGCAGCAGGACTTTTGCCGTTCACACAGCAGGGGAACAGCTGACATTACTGAACCCCAGTAACACAGGAGCAAGTGTAGACTGTGCTAACAGCACTTCCGAGAAACAACTGGCGGTGTTGTAGCCCAGGGATGAGAAGAGAACATGGTGGAGGCAGCAGGACTGTTTGCCGTTCACACAGCAGGGGAACAGCTGACATTACTGAACCCCAGTAACACAGGAGCAAGTGTAGACTGTGCTAACAGCACTTCCGAGAAACAACTGGCGGTGTTGTAACCCAGGGATGAGAAGAGAACAGGGTGGAGGCAGCAGGACTTTTTGCCGTTCACACAGCAGGGGAACAGCTGACATTACTGAACCCCAGTAACACAGGAGCAAGTGTAGACTGTGCTAACAGCACTTCCGAGAAACAACTGGCGGTGTTGTAACCCAGGGATGAGAAGAGAACAGGGTGGAGGCAGCAGGACTTTTTGCCGTTCACACAGCAGGGGAACAGCTGACATTACTGAACCCCAGTAACACAGGAGCAAGTGTAGACTGTGCTAACAGCACTTCCGAGAAACAACTGGCGGTGTTGTACCCAGGGATGAGAAGAGAACATGGTGGAGGCAGCAGGACTTTTTGCCGTTCACACAGCAGGGGAACAGCTGACATTACTGAACCCCAGTAACACAGGAGCAAGTGTAGACTGTGCTAACAGCACTTCCGAAAACAACTGGCGGTGTTGTAACCCAGGGATGAGAAGAGAACAGGTGGAGGCAGCAGGACTTTTTGCCGTTCACACAGCAGGGGAACAGCTGACATTACTGAACCCCAGTAACACAGGAGCAAGTGTAGACTGTGCTAACAGCACTTCCGAGAAACAACTGGCGGTGTTGTAACCCAGGGATGAGAAGAGAACAGGGTGGAGGCAGCAGGACTTTTTGCCGTTCACACAGCAGGGGAACAGCTGACATTACTGAACCCCAGTAACACAGGAGCAAGTGTAGACTGTGCTAACAGCACTTCCGAGAAACAACTGGCGGTGTTGTAGCCCAGGGATGAGAAGAGAACATGGTGGAGGCAGCAGGACTGTTTGCCGTTCACACAGCAGGGGAACAGCTGACATTACTGAACCCCAGTAACACAGGAGCAAGTGTAGACTGTGCTAACAGCACTTCCGAGAAACAACTGGCGGTGTTGTAACCCAGGGATGAGAAGAGAACAGGGTGGAGGCAGCAGGACTTTTTGCCGTTCACACAGCAGGGGAACAGCTGACATTACTGAACCCCAGTAACACAGGAGCAAGTGTAGACTGTGCTAACAGCACTTCCAAGCAACAACTGGCGGTGTTGGAGCCCAGGGTCAAGGAGGATGTTTAAATACTAGATCAAGTATTTTCCTTGTTACGTGTCAATTAAAAATGTCTATACTCCAAACAAGAGAAATATAACCTTTAGTACCATAAGATGATGATTTTACTTTAAAAAATATATGTAAATTAATAATTGACAAACATAAACGCATACATTAACATGTTGAAAAGCAATGCAAACCACAATAAAAATCGGTTAAATAATCTGCTATACGGTTTTAAATAAAAGCATACAAGTACATATCAGAATCCATTAATGATGGATAAGTAACAGTATGTACACCATTTTCATTTGCTGAATAATATCACTAAAAAGTTTTTAAAAATATCTAAAATTTCCATCATGTAATACTGATAATATGTGCCAATCATTTATATTAACAAAAAAAACCTTTAAAAAGTGCATAGTGAAAACAGCTATTTATGCCTGACTGTGGACTTGCAAGCATGACAACGGATAGATAAGGTATATATAGATGAACTGCATAGCCACAGATGGTGAATGGCGATGTAATACTGTACCTCAATAAAGTGTGCGTTACTACTACATCCTTTTTTTTATATAGCTTTATAAAAGGGTACGTGCATGTATGCTTGCGCCTTTGTTTGGACGCACAGACTGGCTTCCTGCTGTGACGCGTTGGGTATTGGAGCGTCTGTGCGTCTTATGACGCAGACTAACATTCACGGTGCGCATCGTTCATCATCGCAAGCGTACCGACAACACAAAGGCGTTGTCATGACTGCTTTACTCAGTAAACATGCACCTATGATGAAACATACACGCATGTGCCCTATTACATAACAAGCTACAAGAAAAATGCGTGTGAGGTGTGACACAGCTGTTTTGTTAAGGTACAGTATTATATCGACATTGTACAGGTGTCGCTATTCAGTCTGATAAATAGATATCATTCACCTATTCTATCAGTTGTCGTTCTTTCAGCACCACTTACAGGTATATATTTTGCTATTGTGACTATGCACTATTGACTTTACCAAGGTAATGCATGATTTTTGTTAGCGATTATCATGTTTACATGAAGGACCTTTATGATATGGGCTGTTAACTTTCTAATCAAATATGTATTTTTTAAAATGACACAAATATAAGTAATGTTGAAGAGGACTATTCCTACATGCATTGTTTGCACAATATTACAGGTGTACATCACGTCCCTTAATCAACATTGGATATTATATTTACTTGTATGCTTTTATTTCAAAGGCAAGAACACTGAAGTATAACCTTCGCACTGCAGCAGTTGTCAAAGTTCAACCCACATTATGCACTTCCAACATTGCAGTATTTGAGTCATCATGATGTGAGTTGGATTTGTCTAAGCTATGGAGTGACAAGGTTGACCATCAGTATCCTATAGCATAAGTAGGCTTTTGTGTTTGCATTTGTTTTCGACATGTGCATATCTGTAATAATATGTCACAATTATTTTGTTACAGATTTGTGACAAAGACAAATCATTTTATGGTTTGAAAGTTGACGTTTCAAATGTTTACAGCTTAGAAATCATGGTGTAGCCTCATATCTATGTGTAGCACTAGACACTTTGAGATGTCATGTTTTTTTCACCATGATTAGGTAGCTAGCAGTAATTTTTGCCGACACACAGCAGGGAACAGCAGCGTTACTGAACCCACAAACACATCAGCGATTGTTTTCATCTGTGCATCTAACACTTCTGAGCAGCAACTGGCGCTGTTGAAGCCAGGTCAAGAGGGTGTAGGCAGAGGCCTAGTATGAGACGTTTGAAGTTGAAGTTGTAGTTAGCAGCAGTAATTTTTGCCAGACACACAGCAGGGAACAGCAGGCGTTACTGAACCCCACAAACACATCAGCGATTGTTTTCATCTGTGCATCTAACACTTCTGAGCAGCAACTGGCGCTGTTGAAGCCCAGGGTCAAGGAGGGTGTAGGCAGAGGCCTAGTATGAGACGTTTGAAGTTGAAGTTGTAGTTAGCAGCAGTAATTTTTGCCAGACACACAGCAGGGAACAGCAGGCGTTACTGAACCCCACAAACACATCAGCGATTGTTTTCATCTGTGCATCTAACACTTCTGAGCAGCAACTGGCGCTGTTGAAGCCCAGGGTCAAGGAGGGTGTAGGCAGAGGCCTAGTATGAGACGTTTGAAGTTGAAGTTGTAGTTAGCAGCAGTAATTTTTGCCAGACACACAGCAGGGGAACAGCAGGCGTTACTGAACCCCACAAACACATCAGCGATTGTTTTCATCTGTGCATCTAACACTTCTGAGCAGCAACTGGCGCTGTTGAAGCCCAGGGTCAAGGAGGGTGTAGGCACAAAATATTGAGTTATTGCCTTGTTACGTGGCCATTGCAAATGTATGTACTTCAAACAAGAATAAATGAATTTTACTACAACAATAAAATGATAAATTTCAATTACAAGAATAGAAAAATATTTATACTTGACAGTCCTCTGTGGTTGATAACGTTTAATGGCTAACTGAAAATATGGTAACAAATTCAAAGCTTTCGAGACTACTCAGGTGTCTTCATCAGGCTAAGAGTAAAGCCAAAAATGAAGAATCACATATTTCTACACACAACAGGACACAGGAATAGCTAAGACAAGTGAGGGAGGGACAAGTGAGGGAGACCGGCAACAAAAAGGAGAACAAGGATGAATTATCAGCGCCACACAATCACAGATAAATTAATGAATTTACCTGTGGCAAAAGACTTTTGTATGCCCGGTCATAGCATCATGGATATGGAATTACTGGTATTAAAATATAACTTCAAATATGAGAAACGTACAAAGGTTTCAGAATATAAGCTCATCATGACCTTTGACACTGTTAGTGATGGAATGAATAGATCACATGGATTTATGTCATTCTATATCAATTAAGGAATCTGCGTCTATGCCCTTCCAGGGTCATGAAAACCCAAAAAAATACGCCAATGAGAGGGCAATCAAACTTTCTATCCTTATCTAGGAACTGTTCCAATATTTATGTTCATCCCTGTGAGATAATGACAGTTCTGATACACGTCACTTACTTGTCTTACCTATTGCACTATTCCTGTGTCCTGTTGTGTATAGAAATATGTGATGCTTAATTTTTTTAGTTAGTCTTTCCCTGATGAAGAGACGTGAGTAGCCTTGAAAGCTTGCAATTTGTTTCCATCTTTTCAGTTATCCATTAAAAGGTATCAACCACTGCTGACTCTGAAGTCTAAATATTTTTCTATCTACTGGCTAACACGGTACAAAGATACACATGTTTTCTAATTTCAAGAAGGAAAAATAAAGAAAATACAAATATAAACGCATATATGCACATGCCAAAAATAAATGGAACAACACAACACCCAAAAAATTGGTAACAAAATATAGTGTTGTAAATTTAAGAATAAAAGTCCATTTTTTTTTTTATGAATAATGCTTAAGGAACGCTATGTTAAACCATAACATAGTGAAGACAATGGATTTTGTAATAGTCACTCATCATCATCATCGCAAATTTTATGTGACAGTCACAGACATTTCAATTATTTAAGTTCATAAAATCGTAACTTTCTATAGCATGTATGACATGTCCAGCATGGACTCATCAATGTGATTGATGACACAATAATGTACAATAAAAAATAACCATTTAAAAAAACATTAGGCATTGTTTGTCACAATTTAAGTGTGTGCCTGCAAGTGTAGGTGAAACAAAGGCTACGGATAGCAAAGGTATATTCTATGTCTGTATCAGACAGTGGACAGCCTCTGATGGGTAATGCCGATGTTATACTGTACGTCAATAAAGTCTGCGGCTGAAATCATGCATTTTTTGCTTGTAGAGTGTTGAAGAGGGTAAAAGAATGTCTGGTTGCGCAAAGCTTTATCCGTCAACACTACCTTCCTACTGTCACGCGTAGGGTAGGGTAGCGTGTGGCAATTAGCTGACTATCAAATGTGAGGTTAGGCTGCGTTATTGCGCACTAGGGACGCAAAAAAAAATACAGCAGTAATAATTTAATGTGTAATACTCCACCTATGACAAACAAAAAAATTACGTTCCCTCTTTAACAATGTACAAGACTAACAAGCCTAATGGTTGACGCTGACTTAATTGAGATACAGTATTACATCAACATTGTCCATGAGTAACTATGCACTGTGATACCTATATACCAGTATTAATTTATATCTCTTGTGGTTGTTTCAACAGCACTTGCAGGTATAACTACCTATTGTCAGTATGCATGATGCACTTTCTAGATGTAATAATTTATTATTGGACATTATTACCATGTTTACATGCTGGCCATTTCATATATGGTGTTTGAAGTTACAGTTGGCATCAGTATGTGTATTTTATAATGTCTGTCATAAATAAAACTCGTGATGATGATGATGAGGATTTAATGATTCGTACATCCATTGACTGCATTATCTTACAGGTACAGATAAAGTTCCTTAAAAAGCATTAATTCATAAGTCTGAAATGTACTTTTATGCATTAATTTCAAAATGTGAAGAGTAGACTATGTTTTATTTTTTGTTACCATTTCTAATAGACATGTGCAGATATGCGCTGTGATGACAAATTATTATTTGTCCATATTTGTCATAAAAATTTATCATTCTAGGCCTGCAAAACTTCACAATTTCATGTTTTCAGCATAACAAGCAGGGTGACGGCTCTTCCCTATTTGGAGCATGTTGGTCATGTGTTTTTCTGTCCATGTGTCGGGAACAGGAGACTTCTTGCCGTTGACACAGCAGGGGAACAGCTGGCGTTACTGAACCCCACTAACAGTAGAGCTTGTGTTTTGTTCTGTGGACACGACACTTCTGAGCAGCAACTGGCAGTGTTGGAGCCCAGGGAGTAGAGTTCAGGTGGTAGAAAGATGAACATAACAGGAGACATGGATAACGTTGCGAACCAGTTATTTAATCTGAAAACGGACAGACAAATTCTGGCGAGATCCATGCCTTGTTCATTTTCAGAAAAGTAAGCCGGTCTACATTATCGGAGGATAGTCGCATGCGACGGTCTGTTAGTACACCACCTGCAGCACTAAAGACGCGCTCCGATAATACACTGGCAGCAGGCAAGCCAGCACCTCCAATGCATACTGGCTAAGCTCTGGCCATGTATCCAGCTTAGAGACCCAAAACTTGAATGGGGAAGAGCCATCTGGGAGTACACTGAGAGGCAAAGCCAAGTAGTCTGTCACCATCTGACGGATACGTTGCCTCCCGCTGACTGGAGCCCTCTCGGATGGTGTAGACATTTGTGGCGCTGCCACAAAACTTTGCCACATTTTTAACATACTGGTCTTTCCCTGTGCAGAGGCACTGCGTGTGCTCCCTCTTGTTGCAGAGCTCTCTACACTGCCTCGACGCACAGAGCTGCTTTGTAAAGCAGTAGCAGCAGCAGTGCTCTCGGCAGTAAGGTAGAACATTAGGGATTGCACCAGTGTGTCTTGGTACTCCCGCATTTTACGCTCCCGGTTCAACGGTGTGATGAGGCTTTTGACGTTGTCCCGGTAGCGAGGGTCTAGGAGGGTGTACACCCAATAATCAGACGTCGTGAGAATGTGGGCGATGCGGCGGTCGTTTCTTAGGCACTGCAGCATGAAATCAACCATGTGCTGCAGACTCCCAACTGGCAAAGAAACGCTGTCCTCTGCAAGAGGCGTTATCTCTGCCTGCTCTGCATCACCCCACCCTCGCTCTACATACTGACTAGAGCGTTGTGTACCTCCCTCTGGAGCGATGTCTTCCTCCTCCATTGACTCCTCCTCCTCATCCTCCTCACAAAGTGAGCCCTGCCCAGCCCTTTGTGAGGAACCACGTTGCGCTGACTTTCCAGAAGGTGATGGAATTTGTGACTCCTCATCCTCCACCTCTTCCAAAACCTCATCCCTTATTGCTTGCAGTGTTTTTTGAAGCAGGCAGATAAGGGGGACAGTCAGGCTGACTAGTGCATCATCTGCACTCGCCATCCGCGTTGACTCATCAAACGCACGCAAAACGTGGCACATGTCCTTCATAGTGGCCCACTCATTAATGGTGAAGTGTGGACGGCGCAAATTGCGTGTTGATTGCGCCTGATGCAGCTGATACTCCATAACTGCTGGCTGCTGCTCACACAACCGCTCCAACATATGTAACGTTGAATTCCACCTGGTGGATACGTCACATATGATGCGATGTTCAGGAAGGCGCAATCTGCGTTGCAGAGCTGCAATGCGCGATCTGGCCATGCTGGAACGTCGCAAGTGAGCGCACTCTAGGCGGACCTTGTGCAGCAGTGCATCAAGATCCGGATAGTCCCTCAAAAAACTCTGCACGACCAAGTTGAGCACATGTGCCAGACATGGTATGTGAGTGAGGTTGCCAAGGCCCAGAGCTGCCACCAGATTTCGGCCATTGTCACACACTACCAAGCCTGGCTGGAGATTCGCTGGCAAAAACCACACGTCGCTCTCCTGCTTGATGGCATTCCAGACCTCCTGCGCTGTGTGGCTTCGATTCCCCATGGGAATTAATTTCAGAACGGCCTGTTGCCGTTTGGCCACGGCTGTGCTCATATCGGTCGCATCAGGTAAGCGTCCACGGGTCCATGTGGAGGTAGACCGTGACGGCTCCTGCAGCGATGATTCTGAGGAACTGGAGTAGGAGGAGGAGTCAATGTGGACAGACTTGATTCCGGCAATCCTTGGAGTTGGCAGAACACGTACAGCGCCACTCGCAAGATCTGTACCCGGCTCCACAACATTCACCCAATGGGCAGTGAGTGAAAGGTATCGTCCCTGGCCATGGGTACTGGTCCACGCATCGGTGGTCAGGTGGACCTTGCTACTGACGGCGTTTAGTAGCGCATGTTTAATTTTTGCCTCAACATGCTTTTGCAGACCAGGGACGGCTTGCCTGCTGAAATAAAATCGGCTGGGCACATTGTATTGTGGGACTGCCAATGCCATTAATTCACGGAAACTGTCAGTCTCCACCAGCCTGAATGACAGCATTTCAAGGGACAGGAGTTTTGCAATGCCAGCATTCAGAGCCTGTGCTCGTGGATGGTTTGCCGAGTATGGCCGTCTTTTATCCCATGCCTGTGCTACCGATGGCTGTTTTGTGGCCTGGGTGTGTGAGGATGACAGGGAACTTGCAGCTGTGGGTGGAATAACACTGTGTCTCTGGACAACAGTGACAGAGGTTCTTCCATGGCGATCCTTTGAGGAAGCCGAACCAGCTGTGTGTGAACTGGAGGAAGAGGCTCCAACACGAGCTGAAGATGTAGGTGCTGCTGTAGGTTGGCCTACATCTCCAGTGTGTCTTTGTAACTCAACAAAGTGCTTTGACCGCACATGTTTCCACATATTTGTTGTATTAAGGTTACTGACACTTTTACCTCTTTTAATTTTTTGATTACACAGCTTGCATTTGACATAGCAAATATCATCTGCAACTGTATCAAAAAAGGACCACGCAGAGCAAGTCCTGGGAGCGCCCGGTTTGGCTGTTGAAGAGAACTGCTCCGAACGGGTGCCAAACTGGAGGCTACAGGCAAGCGAGTCTGCAGCCTACCTCTCCCTACTGTTTGGACCGTTGGGGCAATCTCTTCCTCAGAGCTGCTCCCACCACCTTCCTGTTCCTCACGCCATGTTGGGTCTTGGACCTCATCATCTCCACCACTACCCTCTTCCAACACCTGCTGTTGTTGGGTGGTCTGGCCAGCACCATGCTCAACAGAAACTGGCAACTGAGTCTCATCATCATCAGATGCGTTCTGCGGTGTGCTGACCATCGGCACTGGCTCACCCGCCTCTTCAGATTCAGAGAGACACAGCTGTTGCGCATCACTGCATACTGCCTCTTCTTCACATTCCAGAATGCTGCTTGGCTGGGCCCCTGTTTCCAAGCCAACAGATTCTGAGAACAGAAGCAGAGACTCAGCTGGCTCCTGTACAGAGCTCTCTGACTGCCTGGGCAATTTGGCAGGCGGTGAAGAGACTGATGGTTGTTCAACAGTGCTGTGGTCCTGAGAGGAGGTGGAAGCTATTGAAGTCGATGCATTGGCTGCCATCCAACCAACAACGGCTTCAATTTGTTCTTCACGCAGCAGGGGGGTACGCTGAGCTCCTACAAAAGTGCGCATAAAGGAACGCTCACGGGGAAAACTGGTGGATGCTGTGTCACTGGGTGCGGCAGCAGCCACAGAATCCCCACGTCCTCTCCCTGCTGCAAATCCACGGCCTCGACCACGACCACGTGCCTTACTCACTGACTTCTTCATCTTGGTAGATTGATAAAGAAAGTCAGAAAAGTTATAAGGCCTAAGTGTGGTTATTCCTCACAGACTACAGTGAACCCTGCAGACAACTGTTCAGTATCTGTGAAAGGCCCCTTTGTGTACTTCTATAGTGTTTGCAACCAATGTATTGTATACGGATGGAAGCGCGTCACACTAATAGATTAGATTTTTTTCCACTAAAATGGAGCAGCACCAATTAGAGAAAAATGTGAAGGATGAGGCAGTGACACACGCTCAGCAGACTACAACCGGCAGTGGTTGAAGAACAAACTGGAGCGTAATCTGCACTCACAAAATGAAAAGCTCACAGACTACAGTGAACACTGAAACACAACTGTTCTGTAGCTGTTAAAGGCCCCTTTGTGTACTTCTATAGTGTTTGCAACCAATGTATTGTATACGGATGGAAGCGCGTCACACTAATAGATTAGATTTTTTTCCACTAAAATGGAGCAGCACCAATTAGAGAAAAATGTGAAGGATGAGGCAGTGACACACGCTCAGCAGACTACAACCAGCAGTGGTTGAAGAACTAACTGGAGCGTGATCTGCACTCAAAAAATCAAAACCTCACAGACTGCAGTGAACACTGAAACACAACTATTCACTATCTGTGAAAAGCTCCTTTCTGTACTTCTATAGTGTTTGCAACCAATGTATTGTATACGGATGGAAGCACGTCACACTAATAGATTTGATTTTTTTCTAATATAATGGAGCTGCACCAATTCCACAAAATAAAATAAAAAAAAAAAGAGTCAGTGACACGTGCAGATGCCTACAAACAGCGGTGGATGCAGAGCAAACTGCAGCGTCACCTGCACTGTCACACACACACCTTGCACAGAGCTGTTAAAACAACACTGGCAAAATGAAGCTTTACACAGCGGTTGGTAAACTAGCCTGCCTCAAGCACAGTAGTACACAAAATCGCAATATCTAACTGTCCCTCAGAGTGAGCAGAGTAGCGTTCTGTCCCTTACTGAGTTCACAGCACAGTGACGCTAAAATGGCTGCGGCGCCTTTTATAGTGCATTCTGACATCATTTCAGCAGCCAATCACAGCCATGCCATTAGTTAAGATGACCGCAGCATTACAGGATGTGCCCACACTTCGTAGGATTCCTCATTGGCTGACTAACATCACATTGCCTCTCAAAGAATTATGGGAACTTCCGATTCCGGTATACGATATTGAAAAAGTATCGAATTAAGTATCGGAATTCCGATAACGCGAATATCGGCCGATACCCGATACTTGCGGTATGGAATGCTCAACACTAGCCGTAAGAATAAAAAATCCTTTTTTTCTTTACAAAAATGATTTTTTCGCCCAAAATATTTTATTTTCACAAGGGTAACAGGAGAAATTGGACCCCAAAATTTGTTGTCCAATTTGTCCTGAGTACGCTGATACCCAATATGTGGGAGAAAACGACTGTATGGGTGCACGTCTGGGCTCGGAAGGGAAGTAGTGATGTTTTGGATTGCAGACTTTGATGGAATGGTCTGGGGGCGTCATGTCGCATTTGGAGAGCCCCTGATGCGCCTAAACAGTGGAAACCCCCCACAAGTGACCCCATTTTGGAAAATAGACCCCACAAGGAACTTATCTAGAAGTGTGGTGAGCGCTATGAAGCCCCAAGTGCTTCATAGAAGTTTTATAACATACAGCCGTAAAAAGAAAAAAATCATTTTTTTTTTTACAAAAATGATTTTGTCGCCCCCAGTTTTTTATTTTCCCAAGGGTAACAGAAGAAATAGGACAAATTGCACAATAACTCTTGTGGTCCAGAGTACGCTGATACCCCATATGCGAGGGTAAACTACTGTTTGGGCGCATGGCAGAGCTCAGAAGTGAAGGAGCACCGTTTGACTTTTTCAACGCAGAATTGGCTGGAATTAAGATCAGACGCCATGTCACATTTGGAGAGCCCCTGATGTGCCTAAACAGCCGAAACCCCCAATTCTAACTCCAACCCTAACCCCAACACACCCCTAACCCTAGTCCCAACCCTAACCACAAACCTAACCCTAACACACCCCTAACCGTTATCCCAACCCTAACCCTAATCCTAACGTTAGCGCCAACCCTAACCCTAACTTTAGCCGCAACCCTAACCCTAACGGGAAAATGGAAATAAATACATTTTTTTAATTTTATTATTTTTCCCTAACTAAGGGGGTGATAAAGGGGGGTTTGATTTACTATTTATAGCGGGTTTTTATGATTGGCAGCTGTCACGCTAAAAGACGCTTTTTATTGCAAAAAATAGTTTTTTGCATCACCACATTTTGAGAGCTATAATTTTTGCATATTTTGGCCCACAGAGTCATGTGAGGTCTTATTTTTTGCGGTACGAGTTGACGTTTTTATTGGTACCATGCTTGAGCACGTGACATTTTTTGATCGCTTTTTATTTCGATTTTTGGGAGGTTAGAATGAACAAAAATCAGCAATTCATGAATTTCTTTTGGGGGAGGCGTTTATACCGTTCTGCGTGTGGTAAAATTGATAAAGCAGTTTTATTCTTCGGGTCAGTACGATTACGGCGATACCTCATTTATATCATTTTTTTATGTTTTGGCGCTTTTATAGAATGAAAACAATTTTATATAAAAAATTATTATTTTTGCATCGCTTTATTCTGCGAGCTATAACTTTTTTATTTTTTCACTAAAGATGCTTTATGATGGCTCGTTTTTTGCGGGACAAGATGACGTTTTCAGCGGTACCATGTTTATTTATATCAGTCTTTTTGATCGCGTGTTATTCCGCTTTTTGTTCGGCGGTATGATGATAAAGCATTGATTTTTTGCTTTGTTTTTTTTTTTTTTTTTTAAGGGGTTCACAAAAGGGGTTAACTAGTGGGACAATTTTATAGGAGGGTCGTTACGGACGCGGCGATACAAAATATGTGTACTTTTATTGTTTTGGTTTTTTTTATTTGCAGGAAAAAATGAATTTATTGGGGAATATTTTTTTTTTTTTATGATTTTTTTACCACTTTTTATTTTTTTTACTTTTTTACTTTGTCCCAGGGTGGGACATCACTGTATTTTAGCAGATCGCTGGTGTGACAGTGTGAACAGCACTGTGTCACAATCTTGGATCCGGGGACCTGGAGGGAGGACGGACCCTCGGAACAGCGCGACACATCGCGCTGCTCTGAGGGTCTCAGGGGAGCGCGCAGGGAGGGGCTCCCCTGTGCCCCCGGTACACCGCGATCATGTTTGATCGCGGTGTGCCAGTGGTTAATGTGTCCGTGACCGCTCCTGACACATAGTGCTGGGTGTCAGCTGTGATGAACAGCTGACACCCGGCCGTGATCAGCTGCGCTCCTCCCGGGAGCGCAGCTGATCGCCCATGACGTACTATTCCGTCCATGGGAATTAGGTCCAGGGTCACATGGACGGAATAGTACGTCTGATGGAATAAAGGGGTTAATACTTTGTTGCGCCACCTTTTGCTGTGACTACAGCTGCAAGTCGCTTGGGGTATGTCTCTATCAGTTTTGTACATCGAGAGACTGAAATTCTTGCCCATTCTTCCTTGGTAAAGAGCTCGAGCTCAGTGAGGTTGGATGGAGATCGTTTGTGAACTGCAGTTTTCAGCTCTTTCCACAGATTCTCAATAGGATTCAGGTCTGGACTTGGCCATTCTAACACCTGGATATGTTTATTTGTGAACCAATCCATTGCAGATTTTGCTTTATGTTTGGGATCATTGTCTTGTTGGAAGACAAATCTCCATCCCAGTCTCAGGTCTTTTGGAGACTCCAACAGGTTATCTTGGAGAATGGTCCTGTATTTGGCTCCATCCATCTTCCCATCAATTTGAACCATCTTCCCTGTCCATGCTGAAGAAAAGCAGGCCCAAACCATGATGCTGCCACCACCATGTTTGACAGTGGGGATGGTGTGTTCAGGGTGATGAGCTGTGTTGCCTTTACGCCAAACATATCGTTCGATTTTGGTTTCATCTGACCAGAGCACCTTCTTCCACATGTTTGGTGTGTCTCCCAGGTGGGAGAAATGACACTTTTCATGGATATCTTTGAGAAATGGCTTTCTTCTTGCCACTCTTCCATAAAGGCCAGATTTGTGCAGTGTACGACTGATTGTTGTCCTATTTACAGACTGTCCCACCTCAGCTATAGATCTCTGCAGTTCATCGACAGTGATCATGGGCCTCTTGGCTGCATCTCTGATCAGTCTTCTCCTTGTTTGTGATGAAAGTTTAGAGGGACAGGCAGGTCTTTGTAGATTTGCAGTGGTATGATACTCCTTCCATTTCAATATGATCGCTTACACAGTGCTCCTTGGGATGTTTAACCCCTTCACCCCCAAGGGTGGTTTGCACGTTAATGACCGGGCCAATTTTTACAATTCTGACCACTCTCTCTTTATGAGGTTATAACTCTGGAACGCTTCAACGGATATTCGCGATTCTGATATTGTTTTCTCGTGACATATTGTACTTCACGTTAGAAGTAAAATTTCATCGATATAACTTGCGTTTATTTTTTAAAAAAACGCAAATATGGCGAAAATTTGTAAAATTTTGCAATTTTCAAACTTTGAATTTTTATTCCCTTAAAACAGAGAAATATGTCACACAAAATAGTTAAGAAATAACATTTCCCACATGTCTACTTTACATCAGCACAATTTTGGAACCAAAATTTTTTTTTGTTAGAAAGTTATAAGAGTTAAAAGTTGACCAGCGATTTCTCATTTTTACAACAAAATTTACAAAGCCATTTTTTTTAGGGACCACTTCTCATTTGAAGTCACTTTGAGGGGTCTATATGGCAGAAAATACCCAAAAGTGACACCATTCTAAAAACTGCACCCCTCAAGGTACTCAAAGCCACATTCAATAAGTTTATTAACCCTTCAGGTGCTTCACAGGAACTAAAGCAACGTGGAAGGAAAAAATGAATATTTAACTTTTTAGCCACAAAAATGATCTTTTACAAACTTTTTTTTATTTTCACAAGGGTAAAAGGAGAAAATGGACAGATATGGTTGTTATGCAATTTCTCCTGAGTACGCCAATACCCAATATGTGGGGGAAAACCACTGTTTGGGCACACGGCAGAGCTCGTAAGGGAAGGAGCGCCGTTTGACTTTTTCAAACTAAAATTGGCTGGAATTGAGATTGGACACCATGTCGTGTTTGGAGAGCCCCTGATGCGCTTAAACAGTGGAAACCCCCACAAGTGACACCATTTTGGAAACTAGACCCCCTAAGGTACTTATCTAGATCTGTTGTGAGCACTTTGAACCCCCAAGTGTTTCACAAAAGTTTATAATGCCTGGGTGTGAAAAAAAAAAAAAACAATTTTCCACAAAAATGATTTTTTAGTCCCAAATTTTTGAATTTTCCCAAGGAAATTGGACCCCAAAAGTTGTTGCCCAATTTGTCCTGAGTACGCTGATACCCCATATGTGGGGGGGAAACTGTTTGGGCGCACGGCAGGGCTTGGAAAGGAAGTAGTAACGTTTTGGAATGCAGACGTTGATGGGGGTCATGTTCCGTTTGCAGTGCCCCAGATGAGCCTAAACAGTGGAAACCCCCACAAGTGACCTCATTTTGGAAACTAGACCCCCTAAGGAACTTATCTAGATCTTTGGTGAGCACTTTGAACCCCCAAGTGCTTCACACAAGTTTATAATGCCCGGGCATGAAAATAAAAAATCCTATTTTTTTCCCACAAAAATTATCTTTTAGTCACTAATTTATTATTTTCCCAAGGGTAACAGGAGAAATTGGACCACATAAGTTGTTGTACAATTTGTCCTGAGTACACAGATACCCCATATGTGGGGGGGAACCACTGTTTGGGCGCACGGCAGAGCTCGGAATGGAAGGAGCACCATTTGACTTTTTCCAACCAAAATTGGCTGGAATTGAGATTGGATGCCATGTTGCATTTGGAGAGCCCCTGATGTGCCTAAACAGTGGAAACCCCCCACAAATGACCCCATTTGGGAAACTATACCCCCTAAGGAACTTATCTAGATCTTTGGTGAGCAATTTGAACCCCCAAGTGCTTCACACAAGTTTATAACGTAGAGCCGTAAAATTTAAAAATCATATTTTTTCCACAAAAATGATCTTTTCACCCCAATTTTTATTTTTCCAAGGGTAACAAGACTCCAAAAGTTATTGTGCAATTTGTCCTGAGTGCGCTGATACCCCATATGTGGGGGTAAACCACTGTTTGGGTGCATGGCAGAGTTTGGAAGGGAAGGAGCGCCGTCTGACTTTTTCAACGCAGAATTGGCTGGACGCCATGTCGTGTTTGGAGAGCTCCTGATCTGCCTAAACAGTGGAAACCCCCATAAATGACACCATTTTGGAAACTAGACCCCTCAAGGAACTTATCTAGATGTGTGGTGAGAACTTTGAACCCCCAGGTGTTTCACTAAAGTTTATAACGTACAGCCGTAAAATAAAAAATCCTTTTTTTTTTTTACAAAAATGATTTTTTCGCCACCAATATTTTATTTTCACAAGGGTAACAGAAGAAATTGGAACCTGAAAGTTGTTGTCCAATTTGTCCTGAGTATGCTGATACCCAATATGTGGAAGAAAACTACTGTATGTGCGCACGTCAAGGCTCGGAAGGGAAGTAGTGACGTTTTGGATTGCAGACTTTGATGGAATGGTCTGGGGGTGTCATGTCGCATTTGGAGAGCCCCTGATGCGCCTAAACAGTGGAAACCCCCCACAAGTGACCGCATTTTGGAAAATAGACCCCACAAGGAACTTGTCTAGATGTGTGGTGAGCACTTTGAACCCCGAAGTGCTTCACAGAAGTTTATAACGCACAGCCGTAAAAATAAAAAATCTTTTTTTTTTTTTTGCAAAAATGATTTTTTGCCCCCAATATTTTATTTTCACAAGGGTAACAGGAGAAATTGGACCCCAAAATTGTTGTCCAATTTGTCCTGAGTACGCTGATACCCAATATGTGGGAGAAAACTACTGTATGGGCGCACGTCAGGGCTCGGAAGGGAAGTAGTGACGTTTTGGATTGCAGACTTTGATGGAATGGTCTGGGGGTGTCATGTCGCATTTGGAGAGCCCCTGATGCGCCTAAACAGTGGAAACCCCCCACAAGTGACCCCATTTTGGAAAATAGACCCCACAAGGAACTTGTCTAGATGTGTGGTGAGCACTTTGAACCCCGAAGTGCTTCACAGAAGTTTATAACGCACAGCCGTAAAAATAAAAAATCCTTTTTTTTTTGTTGCAAAAATGATTTTTTTGCCCCAATATTTTATTTTTATAAGGGTAACAGGAGAAATTGGACCCCAAAAGTTGTTTTCCAATTTGTCCTGAGTACGCTGATACCCAATATGTGGGAGAAAACTACTGTATGGGTACACGTTGGGGCTCGGAAGGGAAGTAGTGACGTTTTGGATTGCAGACTTTGATGGAATGGTCTGGGGGCGTCATGTCGCATTTGGAGAGCCCCTGATGCGCCTAAACAGTGGAAATCCCCAACAAGTGACCCCATTTTGGAAAATAGACCCCACAAGGAACTTATCTAGATGTGTGGTGAGCGCTATGAAGCCCCAAATGCTTCACAGAAGTTTATAATGTACAGCCGTAAAAACAAAAAAATAATTTTTTTTGTACAAAAATGATATTTTCGCCCCCATTTTTTATTTTCCCAAGAGTAACAGAAGAAATAGGACAAATTGCACAATAACTCTTGGGGTCCAGAGTACGCTGATACCCCATATGTGGGGATAAACTACTGTTTGGACGCATGGCAGAGCTCAGAAGTGAAGGAGCACCGTTTGACTTTTTCAACGCAGAATTGGCTGGAATTGAGATCAGACGCCATGTCACATTTGGAGAGCCCCTGATGTGCCTAAACAGCGGAAACCCCCCAATTCTAACTCCAAACCTAACCCCAACACACCCCTAACCCTAGTCCCAACCCTAACCACAAACCTAACCCTAACACACCCCTAATCCCAACCCTAACCCTAATCCTAACTTTAGCGCCAACCCTAACCCTAACTTTAGCCGCAACCCTAACCCTAACCCTAATGGGAAAAAGGAAATAAATACTTTTTTTTAATTTTAATATTTTTCCCTAACTAAGGGGTGATAAAGGGGGGTTTGATTTACTATTTATAGCGGGTTTTTATGATTGGCAGCTGTCACGCTAAAAGACGCTTTTTATTGCAAAAATAGTTTTTTGCATCACCACATTTTGAGAGCTATAATTTTTGCATATTTTGGCCCACAGAGTCATGTGAGGTCTTATTTTTTGCGGGACGAGGTGACGTTTTTATTGGTACCATTTTTGAGCATGTGACATTTTTTGATCGCTTTTTATTTCGATTTTTGGGAGGTTAGAATGAACAAAAATCAGCAATTCATGAATTTCTTTTGGGGGAGGCGTTTATACCGTTCCGCGTGTGGTAAAATTGATAAAGCAGTTTTATTCTTCGGGTCAGTACGATTACGGCGATACCTCATTTATATCATTTTTTTTAATGTTTTGGTGCTTTTATAGAATAAAAACAATTTTATATAAAAAATAATTATTTTTGCATCGCTTTATTCTGCGAGCTATAACTTTTTTATTTTTTCGCTGATGATGCTGTATGACGGCTTCCTTTTTGCGGGACAAGATGACGTTTTCAGTGGTACCATGTTTTTTTATATCGGTATTTTTGATCGCGTGTTATTCCACTTTTTGTTCGGCGGTATGATGATAAAGCATTGATTTTTTGCTTCGTTTTTTTTTTTTTTAAGGGGTTCACTAAAGGGGTTAACTAGTGGGACAGTTTTATAGGGGGGGGTTGTTACGAATGCGGCGATACCAAATATGTGTACTTTATTGTTTTGTTTTTTTTATTTACAGGAAGAAATGAATTTATTGGGGAATATTTTTTTTTTTTTTTTATTTATTTTGGATTTTTTTTTTAAACATGTTTATTTTTATTTTTTTAACTTTTTTAATTTGTCCCAGGGTGGGACATCACTGTATTTTATCAGATCGTTGGTGTGACAGTGTGCACAGCACTCTGTCACACCAGCCATCGCTCAGGCAGTGCAGCAGGCTTCTCAGTGCCTGCTCTCAGCAGGCACTGAGGAAGCCCCTCCCTCCAGGACCCCGGCGCCATCTTGGATCCGGGTCCTGGGAGGGAGGAAGCCCTCAGAACAGCGCGATCACATCGCGCTGCTCTGAGGGTCTCAGGGGGGCGCGCAGGGAGCCCCCACCCTGCGCGATCCTCCCCTGTGCCCCCAGTACACCGCGATCATGTTTGATCGCGGTGTGCAAGGGGTTAATGTGCCGGGAGCGGTCCGTGACCGCTCCTGACACACAGTCACGGGTGTCAGCTGTGATAATCAGCTGACACCCGGCGGCGATTAGCTCCCTCCGGGAGCGCAGCTGATCGCCTATGACGTACTATCCCGTCCATGGTCAGATTGTCACGGGTTTTATGGACGGGATAGTACGTCTAATGTCAGAGAGGGGTTAAAGTTTTGGAAATCATTTTGTATCCAAATCCGGCTTTAAACTTCTCCACAACAGTATCACGAACCTGCCTGTTGTGTTCCTTGGTATTCATGATGCTCTCTGTGCTTCAAACAGAACCCTGAGATTATCACAGAGCAGGTGCATTTAGACGGAGACTTGATTGCACACAGGTGGATTATATTTATCATCATTAGTCATTTAGGACAACATTGGATCATTCAGAAATCCACAATGAACTTCTGGAGTGAGTTTGCTGTACTGAAAGTAAAGGGGCCGAATAATATTGCACGCCTCACTTTTCAGTTTTTGTATTTCCACAAAAATTTAAAATAACCAAAAATCGTTCAACTTCACAATTGTGTCCCACTTGTTGTTGATTCTTCACATTTTTACATTTGGTATTTTTATGTTTGAAGCATGATATGTGGAAATAGGTTGAAAAGTTCCAGGGGGCTGAATACTTTCACAATGCACTGTATATATTTGGCATTAAAGGGATATCTGGAGGTAGGAGAAAAAAGTAAGAAACATTTGTAAACAGCATTAGGTATCCTCCCAATTGTAACTATCCCCAAGTGTGCATACAGTGAAACAGCTATCTAAGGTGCCGTAAATAATACACGGCTGTTGGCTTGTTCATCTGATAGCTATTACTCCCAATTCTTCCATACACATGAACTCCTGATTCAGCCAAACACGCTTCCGGTCACCTCTCATGGTGGCTGATTTGTAAAAACAAAAGAATTTGGGTTTGATTTCAGACCTCCTAGTTCTTCTCTTCGCTGACCAATCATATGGCTGGGGAGCATTGGGAAGCCTCAATAAACATCAGATAGTTGTGCGACCCTACCAAAATTGGTAGGCTTGGCTAATCTCATGTGTAGGGGGGCTTTAAAGTGCATCTGTTATCAGGTTTTCCCATATAAAGTAGGGCCAGCACCTGTAAGCCCTTATATACGGTATTTTAGAATGCCATATAGTATATATGTCCCCAATCCGCTCTGCAGGGCATAAAAAAAAGCTTTTATTATACTGACCTATAGGGCCGTTTGGTCCAATGGGCATCTCTGGTCTTAATCTGGTGTCTCCTCTTCTTGCAATTGCCGTCCTCGTCCTCTCCTTCGTGTGAATGACTTGTCCTTATCATCCACACTGTGTCCTCCGTGGCTCTCCTGCTCAGGCGTACTTCTCTCTGTCCTGCTGAGGACAGAGCAAAGTACAATAATGCGCATGTGCCGTTAAAGGGGCGGACGCGATCATCTGGATGCGATACATTGTCCCAGCACCTGCTAGCCAGTGACGGGTAAATATGTTGCTCAGTTCTGGACACTATGCATTGTTACTATGACGGCTTCTGCGGGATTTCAGTGCTGGTGTCTTTATGGGAAACTGTCTCTGCCCTATAATGATAGAATATGGCATTGTGTACTAGTTATTTAACCCTATAAGCGGCATTATTGCCTATACTGATGTTATAGTGGGTTAAGATATACGATTATGGCAATGGACTAATTAGTCTGTTCTGGTCCTTTAGATCAGTATGGTGGATAGAGACTGCTATTAACAGACATACAATTGTCATATACCTGTTATATGTACTGCACCTTGATGAATGCGTCATCACAATGTCACACCCTATTTGTGTGCTTCCTAACCATCCTCTAGTCTACATGTTATGTGAATTTTAATGTTTCATAAATAAAATTTATAGCATTTTTGATTAATTTTGCCTACTGATCATCGTTTGTTGGTTTGTGTCCTGCTGAGGACAGAGCAAAGTACAATAATGCGCATGTGCCGTTAAAGACCAAAGAGCCCAGGCTCTGCCCTTACAGGTGCTAGCCGTACACATAGGGAAAATATGGTGACAGGTTCCCTTTAACATGCCCATCCTAATTACAGTTGTGCTCAAAAGTTTACATACCCCGGCAGAATTTTTGCTTTCTTGGTCTTTTTTTCAGAGAGTATGAATGATAACACTAAACCTTTTTCTCCACTCATGGTTAGTGGTTGGGTGAAGCCATTTATTGTCAAACTGCTATGTTTTCTCTTTCTAAATCATAATGACAACTCAAGACATCAAAATGACCCTGATCAAAAGTTTGCATACCCCATTTCTTAATACCGTGTATTGCCCCCTCTAACATCAATGACAGCTTGAAGTCTTTTGTGGTAGTTGTGGATGAAGTTCCTTATTTTCTCAGATGGTAAAGCTGCACACTCTTCTTGGCAAAAAGCCTCCAGTTCCTGTAATTTCCCGGGCTGTCTAGCATGAACTGAGAGATTGAGATCTCCCCAGAGTGGCTCAATAATATTGAGATCAGGAGACTGAGATGGCCATTCCAGACCTTCACTTTGTTCTGCTGTAGCCAATGACAGGTCGACTTCGCCTTGTTTTGGATTGTTGTCATGTTGAAATGTCCAAGTATGTCCCATGTGCAGCTTCTGGTTGATGATTGCAAATTTGCCTCCAGTATTTGCTGATAACATGCTGCATTCATCTTTCCTTCAACTTTCTTGTGCCTTTGTAGCTCATACATCCCCAAAACATCAGCGATCCACCTCCATGCTTTACAGTAGGAATGGTGTTCCTTTCATCATGGGCCTTGTTGACCTCTCTCCAAATGTAACATTTATGGTTGTAGCCAAAAAGTTCAATTTTGGTCTCATCACTCCAAATTACCTTGTTCCAGAAGTTTTGAGGCTTGTCTCTGTACTGTTTTGCATCTTGTAGGTGAGATACTTTGTGGCATTTGCGCAGTAATGGCTTTCTTCTGGTGACTCGACCATGCAGCCCATTTTTCTTCAAGTGCCTCCTTATTGTGCATCTTGGAACAGCCACACTGTTAGTTTTCAGAGAGTCCTGTATTTCAGCTGATGATATTTGTGAGTTTTTCTTTGCATTCCAAACAATTTTCCTGGCATTTGTCACAGGTGAGGATGTTACCTTTAGTAGCCATTCAAACCCATTTGTATCAACTTCTGTGCATGTTATCAGGCCAAAATCACCAGGGTATGTGAACTTTTGATCAGGGTCATTTGGATGTTTTGGGTTGTCATTATGAAAGAGTAAACACAGTAGTTTGAATATAAATGGCTTCACCCAACCACTAACCATGAGTGGAGAAAAAAAGTTTTGGTGTTATCATTCATATTCTCTGAAAAAAGGCCAAGAAAGCCAAAATACTGCTGGGGTATGTAAACTTTTGAGCACAACTGTATGTCGCCTATGATACTGGTTTAATTCCTGGTTTGGTTATCATGCTGAAAGTCTACAAATCCATGCACCTTCTTTATTATCCTTCATCATTGTTACCTCTTCTGTGTTCATACGTCGCACCACAGGACAAAAAGATAAAGAACTTCCTCTACCTTGTGATGTAGGGGCAAACTATGGGATTGGCACAGTTTTGGCAGCAAATGGTTTAATTATTTGCCATAATTTCAGCTCAATAATCTAGTTAAAAACCATACTGTAGATTGCAGCTTCTGTAGTGAAGCTTCTTCTATTACAATGTCTGGATGGATTATTGGTCCTTCAGTAGCTTTGCTACAAAGCAATGAAGAGAAAACCATGATTGTGAAAGGGTCATTATGTGTTTCTTTAACGCTGAGCCTAAGAATAGATCCCTCCATTGTTTATCAGACAAACTTCATCCCATTAAGATGACTAGGACTGAGTTGTAACACCAGGTACTCCCTCTGCTTAGTACATAGTGCTGCTAGAAGCTCTCCATGAATACAGACCATGTAAATTGTCTACTGTATGTACAGTACCTGTCAAAAGTTTGGACATGTTTCTTTCTGCAATAGTTTTCCATGTTATTATTGGAATGTGCACTTTATAGATTCAGACTGAAGGTAGCAAAACTACGAAGGATCACATATGGAAACAAGGATTAAAAAGTCAAACCAAAATAATTGTCAAATCTTAGATTCCTCAAGGGCTCCCATTTACTCTGATGAAAGCTTTAAAGGGAATCTATCAGTTGATTTTTTTCATAAAATACTAATATCATCCTGAAATAGGGCTTGGGCAGCCCTTTCAGAATATGTAACAATGATTGCAGTACCTTGTCCCATTTTCTTGCGGTGAGCTCAGAACAATTCAGAGTTGCCCGCTGGCTAGTCAAGCATATGTTAATCGAAAGTAAATATTCACGCCTACCTCCATCTATAATCCTTCCCACCCCTCTGCGCCGACATCAGTGACAGTGAGGATGAGCATAGGGCTCAGCACTGGATGAAACTGCGTACTCACACTTCCTCTGCAGAACCCACCTGATGGTTGCGAACAGTTCATGAAGAACAGTGATTCTAAAGAAAAACACCCTTACTTAAAATCTAACCTTTATTAGGTATGTACTAAAATAGTTTTGACACAAACCCTAAACAATTTTAGGAACAGATATAAAATAAACAAATATAAGATGAATATGTGCAAACCTAGACAATAGCGAGGTGTAAACCTATTAAAGAAAAAGTGAGCAAAAACCCTGCTGTAACTAAGTAAATAAAAAGCAAAAGTGTATCTAAATAGCACAGAGTTTTTACTAATACTGTTTTTGATCAAAAATAGCATAAAAGCCATCCTACCCCGTCAAGGCAACTCTGATAGGGACAGTCCTACACTGTCTAATATTAAAAACCTTACCATGGGTCAAGATTGACATCAGTGTGTGAATAAGGGAAAACAAAAGGACTGGGTCCCACCAATGAAACCCCAGTCTGGTAAAGCCTTATATACAATTTCCAGCTCAGGAGAGGGAGACAACACCTCAGCTTGCACAGAATGCAATAATACAAAGAAAAAAAACACAAAAATTGAGCTTAACTTGAGTTGGTACACATGCAGCACATAGAAGCATGTTCACATTGGCCATAAAACATATAAACCTACAAAAGAAAAAGTGAGAAAAACCCTGCTGTAACTAAGTAAATAAAAAGCAAAAGTGCATCTAAATAACAGAGTTTTTAGTAATACTGTTTTTGATCAAAACTAGCATAAAAGCCATCCTACCGCTTCAAGGTAACTCTGATAGGGACAGTCCTACACTGTCTAATATTAAAAACCTTACCATGAGTCAAGATTGACATCAGAGTGTGAATAAGGGCAGACAAAAGGTCTGGGCCCCACCAATGAAACCCCAGTCTGAGGAAGCCTTATATACAATTTCCAGCTCAGGAGATGGAGCAAAAGTGCATCTAAATAACACAGAGTTTTTAGTAATACTGTTTTTGATCAAAAATAGCATAAAAGCCATCCCACCGTGTCATGGCAACAGAAAGGTGGTCTCTCCCTGGAGTAAAGGACTAATAAGCACTTTCCTAGCTGCAGGGGTTGGACTTGGCACCCTAAAGTACGAGAGATGGTGCCCCCACTCATACGTTGTCTGTCCCTAGGCTCACCTTGATATTCCTGGTAACCAAGACGTACAGAAATCAACGATCCCTATTGTGATATATATTTTTATCTTACCTGCAGGACATGAACAGAAAACATGAACAATACAATAAAGGAAGTCCAACAATGTGATATTACTAACTATAGATCTCCTGAGGAACCGTTACGAATTGGGGAAACACGTCGAGATAGGAGACCCACGGAGAGCACAAACATACAGCTGTGTGAAAAAGTATTTGCCCTCTTCCTGATTTCCTATTCTTTTGTATGTTTGTCACACTTAAATGTTTCAGATCACCAAACAAATGTAATTATTAGTCAAAGATAACATAAGTAAACACAAAATGCAGTTTTTAAATAAAAGTCTTTATAATTAAGGGAAAAATAAATTTAAACCTACGGGGCCCTGTGTAAAAAGTAATTGCCCCCCTTAAAATATAAATTAACTGTGGTTTATCACATCGTTGGGAAGCTGATCATCATGTCGCAATCCAAAGAAATTCTGGAACAAAAGAGAAACAAAGTAATTGAGATCTATCAGTCTGGAAAAGGTTATAAAGCCATTTTTAAAGCTTGGTGACTTCAGCGAACTACAGTGAGAGCCATTATCCACATATGGCGAAAACATGGAACAGTGGTGAACCTTCTCAGGAGTGGTCGGTTTACCAAAATTACCACAAGAGCGCAGCGACGAGTCAATCAAGATGACACAAAAGATCCCACAACAACATCCAAAGAACTGCAGGCCTCACTTGCCTCAGTTAAGAGAGACACTGGGCAAAAATGGCCTGCATGGCAGAGTTCCAAGACGAAAACCACTGCTGAGCAATAAGAACATAAAGCCTCATTTCAATTTTGCTAGAAAACATCTTGATGATCCCCAAGACTTTTGGGAATAAAGCTGTGGACTGACGAGACAAAAGTTGAACTTTTTGGAAGGTGTATGTCCAATTACATCTGGCATAGAAGTAACACAGAATTTTAGAAAAGGAACATCATACCAACAGTAAAATATGGTGGTGTTAGCGTGTTGGTCTTGGGCTGTTTTGCTGCTTCAGGGCCTGGAAGACTTGCTATGGTAAATGGAACCATTAATTCTGTTGTCTACCAAAAAATCCTGAAGCAGAATGTCCTGCCATCTGTTTGTGACCTCAAGCTGAAGCACACTTGGGTTATGCAGCAGGACAGTGATCCAAAACACACCAGCAAGTCCACCTCCGAATGGCTTAAGAAAAGCAAAATTAAGACTTTGGAGTGGCCTAGTCAAAGTCCTGACCCTAATCCAATTGAGATGCTGTGGCTTGACCTTAAAAAGGTGGTTCATGCTCAGAAATCCTCCAGTATGGCTGAATTACAACAATTCTGCAAAGATGAGTGGCCCAAATTTCTCCAGAGCGTTGTAAAAGACTCATTGCCAGTAATCGTGAATGCTTGATTGCAGTTGTTGCTGCTAAAGTGTATGCCACACTAAACAACATCGCTAACGGGATCGCTAAAAAACGTCACTATTTAGCGATCCCGTTAGCGATGTTGTTGTGTGCGGCATCTGTCAGCGACGAGGCCCCTGCTGTGATCTCGCTCGTCGCTGACATCGTTCCGGACCCTATTTAGATCGTCGGCGCCCCGCAGGTAAGTATATATCGCTAAGTGTGGCACCTTTTCTTAGCGATTTAGCGGTACTTTTGTACCGCTAAAGTCGTTAAGAAGATCGCTAACCGCGATAGCGTCGTTAACTATATCGCTAAGTTAAGCCGCACTTAGCGATATAGAAACAATCCCGCTAGCGATCGCATTAGTATGCGTCTTTATCGCTATCGCTAGCGGGATTGTTTAGTGTGGCAGTACCTTAAGGGTGGCCCAACCAATTATTAGGTTTAGGGGGCAATCCCTTTTTCACACAGGGCCCTGTAGGCTTGGATTTCTTTTTCCCTTAATACTAAAGACCTTCATTTAAAAACTGCATTTTGTGTTTACTCGTGTTATCTTTGTCTAAGATGCAAAAGAATAGGAAATCAGGAAGGGGGCAAACACTTTTTCACACAACTGTATAATGCCAAGTAACATGGCTATACTTTGTACAATGTGATTCAAGGTGTTTTTCAGCCGTTACACATGTGATGTTATTTTGTTTCACTGGTATGTACACAAATGATTGTTAGCCTTACTTATATTGCCCTAATGTGGGATTACCTCTATATCACTTTATCTGTAGGTGGCACATGTCTATAGCTTTTTGTACTGCAGTTTTGCATGAACTAGGGGTTGGCTTAGTGCTGTATGCATGATGACTAAACATGGTCCTTTATCTGATAGAGGTCTGGTCTTGAGTGATTATATCTAGTGATATATATAGATATATAGATATATATCTATAGAGATATATATCTATATATCTATATATAAATATATATATATATATATATCTGGGTTACCTCACCCGGTAACAGTCCAACATTCATCCCTTTCCTCTATTGTATTGTTTAACTAGAATTATCTATCAAGGGTATTGAGAATGCTGTGTGAAGAACAATATTTAGACTTGAGAGTCCTCAGTGGTTGATACCTTTTAATGGCTAACTGAAAAGATGGTAACAAATTGCAAGCTTTCGAGACTACTCAGGTCTCTTCATCAGGCATAGACTAATACAACATCTGAAGAATCACATATTTATACACAAAATATACACAGTGTGAAGAACAGTGATTCCACAAATAAACTCTTAAAGGGGACCTGTCAGCAGGATTGTGCACAGTAACCTACACACAGTGTCAGGTCGGCGTCATTATACTGATTAAAATTATACCTTGGTTGATGAAATCTGTCTTGTGGGTGTTATAATGAATTAATGAGATTCTTGTGCTCCGTGGCGGCCTGTGGGGGGTCTTCATGTGGTGCTATGCTTAGGTATTCATCTGTGTAGCTTCTGAAAGGTCACTGATCCCTCAGTGACCTGCCCGCTATTTTACATAATGAATATTCTATAAATTGAGAAAAAAAATCACCTGCAGCAGGCAGGCACCTGCGCTGCAACATGATTGCATGTGTAAGCTACCGACAGGGTTGTAGTCATGGCCCCATTCTCAGGGCTTCGCTTACTTGAACTCTTCTCCTCGGACAGACAGGGTCTCTCCGTCATATCAGCACAACCCGTACTCACTGTGCTGGCAACTACTTCTTCAAGGCTGTGTCCCCATTCTCCCCTGCGTTCTAAGGACAGGAGGCAGAGTCCAAAGCAACTTTAAACAACACAGGTTTATTATCTTCAGGACACAGCACATCCATTACACTTCCAACACACTCTTCACAATACCAGCAGCACATTTCTCTGTCTTTCCCTGCTTCTTCCTCCACGTCACAGAATAAGCTACAAAGATATAACGGACGAGGTGCCCGGTGAAAACGCCACTGCGAAATATCTCCCATCAGCCTGCTTCGCCTCAGACTCAGAAATACTGCCTACAGGGTCGTCCACCACGTCAGTCGGTTAACCTGCCCACGCACTTTTACAGGGGCCCACTCTGTCTTATTCTGCTTCTCACTTCACTTTCCACTCCACTGCTGTGCGTACTGTGCTCTTTACTCTTCTCTTCCTTCCTTACTCTTCTCCTATATTCAGGGATGACTGGTCTTCCGCTTATAATGTTACGAGGCAGCCAAGCAACTTAGGCTACAGGCCACCTGAGCCCACACAGGGGTCTACCCCCTGACTATGTACAGGAAGACCCTCTATTTTATTCCCCAGCTAACCCCTCCTATTGTTAACTCCTAAGTGTCCTACAGCTAAACCTTAATATGCAGTGTACTCAGTGCCCCCATCTAGTGGCCCTTTCCCCTAACTGCACTGTCCCTATCTTACATATAGTATAAATATGCAAAAACACGTCACAGTGAGATGAATAGCAATTATATACATGTAAATATAAATAACATAAGAATTTAAAGGGGTAAAACTCACACACCCTTACACACGTGTAATGTGCAGTTAATTCTTTAATTTGCTTGTATAAATAAATTCATAAAAAAAGTCTCAAAATGGCGCCATCCGTGCTTGCGCAGTAGCAGCTATTGGCGATCCGAGAGCTGCCACTGCGCAGGTGCTTGCGGCGCCATCTTGCTATAAAAAAGAAGCCTCCTCCAAGATGGCACTGCCGGAGCCTGCGCAGTAGCAGCTGTCGGATCGCCTATAGCGGCTACTGTGCAAGCACGGACGGTTCCATTTTAAGGCACATTTTGCAGGTGATTTTTTTTCTCAATATAAATAATATTCAGTATGTAAAATAGGGGCAGGTCACTGAGGGATCAGTGACCTTTCAGAAGCCATACTGGTGAATACCTAAGCAGAGCACCACATGAAGGCCCCCCACAGCCTCGCCTCAGGGCACGAGCATATCATTAACTCAAGACTGAAAATACAGATTAACAACAACCACAAGACGGATTTCATCAACCAAGGTATCATTTCTTTTAATCAATTAAACTTTTATTAATTTTATAACAGTGACACATACACAAAAAACATTCTCAACCTAAAGTGTTTATCCAACTCCCCCTCCCCCATAACTTTAACACCCCCCATAACATTTGCTATTCAGAATAACATACCAAGGTTTCATTTTAATCAGTATAATGGCGCCGACCTGACACTGTCTGTAGGTTACTGTGCACAATCCTGCTGACATGTTCCCTTTAAATGAGGCATACCTGTTCAATGGAAACAATGCTACATGACTACCTAATTGATAGTGTTTGAGAGAATACCACGGTGGCGTAAAGCTGTCAGAATAAAAGATGGGTATTGTTAGGAAGCTATGGTTTAACAGATAATTTGGTTTGTTTGACACGTGTTTCTTTACTGATTGTTTCCATGTGCTTTCCTTTGTGTTTTTGCTGCCTTCAGTCTGAATTTACAATGTGCACATTCCAATAAGAATAAGGAAAACCACTGCATGAACAGGTGTGTCCAAACATTTTACTGCTACTGTAAGTGATTATGTAAACTCTAATATGCAAATTGCCTCTTCAAACAAAGAGGACTTGTACTCTATAGCGCCACCTATTGGAAGTAGCGATCCTACAAGTCACAATCAACCCTTTAACGAGTCTTGTAATATGACTTAGGATAAAAGCCAAATCAGAATCTCCATTTGCAGACACGGTGTTTCGGACTGTTGGTCCTCGTCAGTGCAAAGTAGGAGAGATCTGATTTGGCTAGATGAGAGGCTCTGGACTGGGGTCTGGGGGGTAAGGTTTCTCCTTGTGGAGAGTGACATACCAGCTCTGGCGTGTTGAGGTAAGGAGGCTTATTCGCCGTGCAATGCTCCTCTGGGAAATTTTAATATGCAAATTGCATCTTCAAAAAAAGAGGACTTGTACTCTATAGCGCCACCTATTGGAAGTAGCGATCCTACAAGTCACAATCAACCCTTTAACGAGTCTTGTAATATGACTTAGGATAAAAGCCAAATCAGAATCTCCATTTGCAGACACGGTGTTTCGGACTGTTGGTCCTCGTCAGTGCAAAGTAGGAGAGATCTGATTTGGCTAGATGAGAGGCTCTGGACTGGGGTCTGGGGGGTAAGGTTTCTCCTTGTGGAGAGTGACATACCAGCTCTGGCGTGTTGAGGTAAGGAGGCTTATTCGCCGTGCAATGCTCCTCTGGGAAATTTTAATATGCAAATTGCATCTTCAAAAAAGAGGACTTGTACTCTATAGCGCCACCTATTGGAAGTAGCGATCCTACAAGTCACAATCAACCCTTTAAACGAGTCTTGTAATATGACTTAGGATAAAAGCCAAATCAGAATCTCCATTTGCAGACACGGTGTTTCGGACTGTTGGTCCTCGTCAGTGCAAAGTAGGAGAGATCTGATTTGGCTAGATGAGAGGCTCTGGACTGGGTCTGGGGGGTAAGGTTTCTCCTTGTGGAGAGTGACATACCAGCTCTGGCGTGTTGAGGTAAGGAGGCTTATTCGCCGTGCAATGCTCCTCTGGGAAATTTTAATATGCAAATTGCATCTTCAAAAAAAGAGGACTTGTACTCTATAGCGCCACCTATTGGAAGTAGCGATCCTACAAGTCACAATCAACCCTTTAACGAGTCTTGTAATATGACTTAGGATAAAAGCCAAATCAGAATCTCCATTTGCAGACACGGTGTTTCGGACTGTTGGTCCTCGTCAGTGCAAAGTAGGAGAGATCTGATTTGGCTAGATGAGAGGCTCTGGACTGGGGTCTGGGGGGTAAGGTTTCTCCTTGTGGAGAGTGACATACCAGCTCTGGCGTGTTGAGGTAAGGAGGCTTATTCGCCGTGCAATGCTCCTCTGGGAAATTTTAATATGCAAATTGCATCTTCAAAAAAGAGGACTTGTACTCTATAGCGCCACCTATTGGAAGTAGCAATCCTACAAGTCACAATCAACCCTTTAACGAGTCTTGTAATATGACTTAGGATAAAAGCCAAATCAGAATCTCCATTTGCAGACACGGTGTTTCGGACTGTTGGTCCTCGTCAGTGCAAAGTAGGAGAGATCTGATTTGGCTAGATGAGAGGCTCTGGACTGGGGTCTGGGGGGTAAGGTTTAAGTATGTAATAGCACGAGGTGTAATACTCAACATTATTTCACATAAACACTTAGATGATATATATATATTATTGATGTCAGTATGTTTACAATAACTACAGCTCCAGAGATCAATTACTATAATTATTATCAAATATACAGTGGCATGTAAAAGTTTGGGCACCCCTGGTCAAAATTACTCTTTTTGTGAACAGTTAAGCAAGTTGAAGATGAAACGATCTCTAAAAGGCCTAAAATTAAAAATGACACGTTTCTTTTGTATTTTAGGCAAAAATATACAGTATATATATTTTCTTCTTTTACATTTTAAAAATGTCAAAAAGGAAAATAGTCCGATGCAAAAGTTTGGCACCTTGCATGGTTAGTACATTGTAGTTTCCAATTTTGCAACTATGACAGCTTGTAAACTCTTTTTTAGCCAGCCAAGAGTCTTTCACTTCTTGTTTGAGAGATTTTCATCCATTCTTCCTTGGACAATTTTTTCAGTTCTGTGAGATTCCATTATCGTCTTGCATGCTCTGCTATTTTGAGATCTAGCCACAGATTTACAATAACGTTCACATTAGGAGACTATGAGGACCATTGTAAAACCTTCAGCTGGCGCCTTTTGAGGTAGTCTATTGTGGATTTTGACATGTGTTTAGGATCATTATCCATTTGTAGAAGCCATCCTCTTTTCAACTTCAGCTTTTTTACAGATGGTGTTATGTTTGCATCAAGAATGACATTTCATTGAATCCATTCTTCCCTCTACCCGTGAAATGTTCCCCATGCCATTGGCTGCAACACAACCTCAAAGCATGATTGATTCACCCCAATGCTTAATGGTTGGAGAGATGTTCTTGTCCTAAAATTCTGTACCCTTTTTTCTCTCCACATACACCTTTGATCATTGTAGGGAAAGAGTTTTATTTTAACCTCATTGGTGCACATGACGTGTTTCCAAAATGCATCAGGCTTGTTTAGATGTTTTTTTGCACACCGATGCTGAATTTTATGGTTAAGAGGCAGCAGAGGATTTATTTTGATGACTCTTCCATTTAGGCCATATTTGTGCAGATGTTTCTGAACACTGTTTCTGAGCAATGAACCACAACTCCAGTGTCTGCTAGATCTTTCTGCAGGTCTTTTGCAATCAAGCGGAGGTTCTGATTTGCCTCTAGCAATTCTACGAGCAACTGTCACTGAAATTTAGTTTGATCTTCCAGACCTTATCTTGACCTCCACTGTTCCTGTTAACATTACGAACAGAAAAAAAGGGCAACTTGAAAACACTTTGCTATCTTCTTATAGCCTTCTCCTGATTTGAGGCCTCCATCATTTTCAGAATACTAGGCAGCTGCTTAGAAGAACCCATGGTTGCTGCTTTTTTGGCACAAGGTTATAGGAGGCTGGGTTTTTATAAAGCTGTGAAATGTGCAGCACCTGGCCTTTCCTAATGATGATAGTGAACAAGCCTTAACTCTAACAGGCTAATTAAGATCTGACAACTTCAAGGTATCTGAGTATCTGAGCACACAAATCTCCAAGGGTGTGCAAACTTTGGCATCGGCCCATTTTCCTTTTGTAATTTTTAACATATAAAGATGAAAAAAAACTATATATATTTTTTCTTGCCTAAAATATAAAGGAAGATGTGTCATCTTTAACTTTAGGCCTTTTAGTGATCATTTCATCTACAACTTGCTTAACTGTTCACAATAACAGTAATTTTGACTAGGAGTGCCCAAACGTTTACATTCCCCTGTCAGCCTGATATGTGCCCAGGTTTCAGTCCCAATTACATGAGATTCAAGCTTCTTTTCTGTCTAAACCAGTATTTTAGCAAGTTTCAAATTATTAGTCGGTGTATATTTTCATTTTATATGGGCTGATATAGATTTGAGGAACTCCCAGATTACTTGCACAGCTTGTGGTTTGTGTTCACGCTCAGTTCCTGCCAGCAGATTTCGCCTCTTGTTTCAGATTGTACTGGAAACTCCTAGTTTTCTGCTCTTTCATTTGGTTTCATCAGCAAAAGTCAAGGCTTCCAGATGTGCTGATGCCAAACACACTGTGGGAGAAGTTAAGCAAACATTGCCTTCCAACCACAAGCCTCAGTTTCCAAAATCATCTAATTGCTAGATTTCTCCATTAAGGTTCCTCAGATTAATAGATTATTTATAGCTGTATGAGCAGGCATAGCTGTTGCTGGGACCCTTTGATCTAGCATTTCAATGTACACTTTTCCTTTGAAAGTTTTTGAAATTAAGCCATTTACAAATACTGATAGAAAATTTTAACACAGGAGTGCAGTGCTGTGAAGGGGCTTTTAGTCAACATCTAAGGAAAATAATGAAATGTAGTGAGACACAAATGGACCCTTGGACATATTGTCTAAACATAAAACATTACTTCTAGAAATGTAATTCTAGAAATAAGGAGGGCAGTAACAAAGCAGCAATTTCATTCCAGAGCCAGAAATACTGTAGCAGAAAGGCAGAGGAAGTAGGGAAATCCCAGATTACACTTTGCATTTTTTATGCAGTTTTTGCTTGTAGGAAGAGGCTGTGAAAGTAGGAAAATTATAATTAACCCTTTCAACCTGGAGCTGTTTTCACCTTCCTGAACAGGCCAAATTTTATAATTCTGACCAGTGTCACTTTATGAGGTTACAACTCTGGAACCGTTCAACGGATCCCACTGATTCTGATATTTTTTTTTTCTTCTTTGACACATAGTACCAATGCACAAAAATGGTACCAATAAAAACGTCAACTCGTCCCGCAAAAACAAAAACTTACATGACTCTGTACACCAAAATATGGAAAAATTATAGCTCTCAAAATATGGTGATGCAAAAACTATTTTTTGCAGCAAAAAGCATCTTTTAGTGTGTGACACCTGCCAGGCCTAAAAACCCAATATAAATCTAGTATTGCTGTAATCGCTCCGACCCGAACAATAAAGTAGCCTAATCACTTATACCACACGAGGAACAGCATAAAAAATAAATAAATAAAACCAATTCTTCCCCTGCTGTCGATTTTTTCATTTTGCCTCCCAAAAATTGCAGTGAGGCTCAGCGCACATTTATCCTGCGCTCTCTGCTGAGTGCTTACACCGGGGTTCCTGTGTAAATCTCTGAAATACGTGATTCAGACTTAACCCCCGGCAGAAGATTCCCTATAATGAGGCAGATGGAGGCACTGTGGAACGCCATCTGGCCTATGATCCTGTGATGTCATTCTTTTTAGGATTGCATAAAAGTGCCCAGTTTTGTGCACTTCTGAAAAGAAGGACACATCTGAACAGAGGCCAGACGAAGTCCAGAGTAACTCTGCTGCCTAATTATAGTGAATTGATCCCTCAGGAGTTTCATCTGAAACCGCATATGGGGTATCGGCGTACTCAGGAGAAATTGCACAACAAACTGTATGGTGCAATTTCTCCTGTTACCCTTATTAAAATGCAAAATTTGGGTCTAAAAGAACATTTTTGAGAGGAAAATGTAATTTTATTATCTTCATGGCTCAACGTTATAAACTTCTTTGAAGCACCTGGGGGTTCAAGGTGCTCACCATGCATCTAAATACATTCCTTGAGGGGTCTAGTTTCCAAAATGGGGTCACTTGTGGGGGTTTCCACTGTTTAGGCACATGAGGAGTTCTCCAAATGGGACATGACATCCACTAATGATAACAGGAAATTTTACATTCAAAAAGTCAAATGACGCTCCTACCCTTCCGAGCCCTGCCGTGTGCCCAAACAGTAGTTTTCTCCCTCATATAGGGTATCGGTGTACTCAGGAGAAATCGCACAACAAATTGTATGGTGCAATTTCTCCTGTTACCCTTATGAAAATGTAATATTTTGTGCTAAAAACATATTTGTGTGGAAAATTTGATTTTTTTATTTTTTTTATTTTACGGCTCAACATTATAAACCTCCGTGAAGCACCTGATGCCTCAATGCCCTCACCACACATCTAGATCAGTTCTCTGAGGGATCTAGTTTCCAAAATTGGGTAAATTGTGGGGGATTTTCACTGTGTAGACACATCAGAGGCTCTCCAAACGCGACATGGCGTCGGTCAATTGTTCCAGCAAACTTTGCATTCAAAAAGTCAAATGCTGCTCCTTCCCTTCCAAGCAGGGCCGGCTCCAGGTTTTTATGGGCCCCGGGTGAAAGAGCCTCAGTGGGCCCCTTTAACACAGACCACGATTCATGATGCACAGATACGGCAGAGAAATATAGGTACAATACAATGCCAAATACTTCACTTCTTCCATTACATGACTGATATCTATTTTAAATTGTACAATAGCTCAAAAACCGCCAAATCCTCGCAGCGCACAGTACAGACTGGACAGTACAGTCCTCCATACAATATTATGGGCACCACATAGTCTCCCCCTCATCACCCATATAATACCCCATGCAGGATGTCACCCCCCCATCCCCCATATAATGCTCCATACAGAATACTAGACCCAAAATAATGCTCCATACAAAATACTGGACCCAATATAATGCTCCATACAGGATACTGGTCCCCATATAATGCTCCATACAGGATACTGGTCCCCATGTAATGCTCCATACAAAATATGGAGCTCTCCTCTGTGCTGTGCTGCGTTCTGCACTGTTACGGCTCAGGAAAGGGCGCTGTTGAAAGTCTCCCCATTATCATCATCATTGCCTCCTCATCATCATCATTGCCTCCCCATCATTATCATTGCCTCCCCATCATCATCATTGATTACTCATCATCATCATTGCCTCCCCATCATCATCATGGCCTGTGCATCATCATCAATGCCTGCCCATCATCATCATTTCCTCCTCATCATCATCATTGCCTCCCCATCATCATCATCATCATCATCCTTGCCTCCCCATTATCATCAATACCTGCCCATCATCATCATCGCCTCCCCATCATCATCATTGCCTCCCCATTATCATCATTGTCTCCCCATCATCATCAATGCCTGCCCATCATCATCATTGTCTCCTCATCATCATCATTGCCTCCTCATCATCATCATGCCTCCTCATCATCATCATTGCCTCCCCATCATCATCATTGCCTGCCCATCATCATCATCGCCTCCCCATCATTATCATTGCCTCCCCATCATCATCATTGCCTCCCCATTATCATCAATGCCTCCCCATTATCATCAATGCCTCCCCATCATCATCATCGCCTCCCCATTATCATCAATGCCTCTCCATCATCATCATCACTGCCCTCCCCCCACCACCATCACACAGACAGCACGGCAGCACACAAGCACTCTCTCACATACGTACACATACACACACACACACACAAAGCACCGCACTACATACACACACTGATACACACAGACACATCACATCTCACCTGTCTGGCGTCAGCGCGCTCTCTGCCACAGCCGGCCGCTGAATGATGACATCATTCAGCGGCGCAACTGTGAGAGGAAGCGCAGGCGCCCCCTGGAGCCCGGAGCTGCGGCAGCGGAGGCACGGGGAGAGGTAAGTATTGTGCCAGCTGCTGCCGGGGCCCTGAGCAAGCGGGGGGGCCAGTGGCGGCGCTGACACCGCTCTCCTCTGCTAACGGGCGCCGGGGTGCCCGACGGCGAGTGGGCCCCCCTGCCTGCTCAGGGTCCCGGCACTTGCCCGGGTATGCCGGGTGCTGATGCCGGCCCTGCTTCCAAGCTCTGCTGTTCTCCCTCATATGGGGTGTCGGCATGCTCTGGAGAAATTACACAACAAATTTTTTCCTGTTACCCTTGTCAAAATTGGATCTGAAGTGATTTTTTTGTGAAGAAAAGTTAAATGTTCATTTTTTTCCACATTTCAAAAATTCCTGTGAAGCACCTGAAGGGTTAATAAACTTCTTGAATGTGGTTTGTTTTTAGAATGGTGTCACTTTTGGGTATCTCCTATCATATAGACTTACTCAAAGTGACTTTAAATGTGATGTGGTTCCTAGAAAAAATGGTGTTATAAAAAATGAGAAATTGTTGGACAACTTTTAACCCTTATAACTTCCTAACAGAAAAAAATGTTGGTTACAAAATTATGCTGATGTAAAGTAGACATGTGGGAAATATTACTTATTAACTTTTTTGTGTGACATATCTCTCTGATTTAAGGGCATGAAAATTCAAAGTTGTAAAATTGCAAAATTTTCAAAAGTTTTGCAAAATTTCCTTTTTTTTTCATAAATAAACACAAGTCATATCAAATAAATTTTACCACTATCATGAAGTACAACATGTCACAAAAAAACATTCTCAGAATCACCGTGATCCATTGAAGCATTCCGAAGTTATTACCTCATAAAGGGACAGTGGTCAGAATTGTAAAAATAGGCCTGGTCATTAATGTGCAAACCACCCTCGCAGACATTTAACCCCTCTGATGCCACTGTCAATAGTAACAGTGACATAGAGGAGCAGCGCATAGGGAGTGAACTCCCTGTCACCTCCCATCAGCACAATGCGATGCGATTGCGTTTTGCTGATGGTCTCCATGGTGAACCCCCAGCCGCAAGATGGCCGCGGGGTCCTTCAGGATCATGCAGGGAAGGTGGTTTGCGAGCACCTGCTGCGAGCAGGAGCTAGAACGCCTCCTCCCATGCCTATCAGACGCTGCTCTGATTCCGAGAAATCTGAGAAATCACTGGTCAACTTTTAACCCTTATAACTTCCTAACAGAAGAAAATTATGTTTAAAAAATTGTGCTGATGTAAAGTAGACATGTGGGAAATGTTATTTATTAACTATTTTGTGTGACATGACTCTCTAATTTATGGGCATAAAAATTAAAAGTTAACATGGCAACATTTTCAAAATTTTTGCCAAATTTATGATTTTTTCACATTTTTTAAACATAAGTCATATCAAAGAAATTTTACCATTATCATGAAGTACAATATGTCATGAAAAGACATTCTCAGAATCACTGGGATCCACTGAAGCATTTCTAGAGTTATGGCCTCGTAAAGTAAGAGTAGTCATAATAGAAAAAATTGGCCTTGTAAGGAAGGTGAAAACAGGCTTCGGGGATCAATCATGTTATGGTGTTGTATTGCAGCCAATGGCACAAATAACTTCTCACAGGTAGAGGGAAGAATGTATTCAATGAAGTTTTGACAAATTCTTGATGCAAACATAACACCATCTGTAAAAAAGCTGATGTTGAAAAGAGGATGGTGTCTACAAATGGATAATGATGCTAAACACATGTCAAAATCCACAATAGACTACCTGAAAATGTGCAAGCTAAAGGTTTTATAGTGGCCCTCACAGTACCCTGAACATCATTGAAAATCTGTGGCTAGACCTTAAAAGAGCAGTGCCTGCAAGACGACCCAGGAATCGTACAGAACTGGAAGAATTTTCCAAGGAAGAATGGTTGAAAATCCCTCAAACTAGAATTGAAAGACTCTTGGCTGGCTCCAAAAAGTGTTTACAAACTGTGATGCTTGCCCATTTTCCTTTTAGTAACTTTTGTTAAAAAAAGATAAAGATATATATACATATATATCTATATACATAAAACTAAAAATCTGTAGTAGCCCGCTCTATACAAATTCACAGTTCTCGCTCGATTTGGGTGAAATTTGGCATGCCCCCTCTCCACCAACAGGAGCAGAATACTGCGCACGTTACATCTCGATAGCGTACCCCCGTAATGAGATTAAGGCCCCAGAAGTTAGGCCCTATACATATAATGGAGAAATGTGAAGGTGAAAGTGCTGAGGGGAAAACAACAGTTGTGACTTACAGAGACGGATTATAGCGACGGCTTCAGAGTCGCTGCTAAAGGGGCCGCACCACCACACAACACACAAACATTTCACAAACGCCATGCAAACATCACACAGACACCACACATACACCAACCCACAAGCACAACACCACACAAATGCCACAACACAAAACACCAACCACTCTAGACACACACAACACAAACACCACCCCACAAATACCATAACACCCCATAAATACCACATGCACACCACACACACACGCAAGAACCACACACAGATGCAAACACACTCAGATGGATGTGGAGCGCCCTCCAGGGCTGTGGGGATACTCTGTACCGGGCCGCTTCTTAAAGGGGAAGTGTCACAGCAGCAGTGACCCGGTCCGTGGCCCTTGGCGCCCAATAAAAGGGGATATTTACAAGGGATAATAGAGTTTGTAATAAAGTGTTAGTGACGCCACCTGTGGTACTTGGTAATAAAAGATGTTAGCCTACGCTGCAGATGCAGTCCTCTGGGGCAGTTGGTGATGCAGCAGAGTTGGTAAAGCTTAGTCCCAGGGCAGATGTAATATAAGGTGGATAGTAATGCTGTACTATTTGGCAAGGGATGTAGCAGTGTTGGATGGGTGACACAGGAATGATTAGAGGACACTGCTGGGTGCAGTTTCCAAATCTTTACTCACAGTTCTGGCTGCAGCACAGATGCCCGCTTGGTGCCGTGTCTTCCAGGTGAAGGGTCCAGCAAACTCCCAGGTAGATCAGGATATACCTTTCCAGGACTCCCTTCAATATATTCCTTTCATTGCCATCTCACTGTGCTGACTTTCCACCTTTTCTTCCGGTCCAGCACCTAACAGTCAGTGTCCCAAGCCAGTAGCCACGGACCTTGTTGGGTAGCGTCCTCTCTGCATCCCCTTGCTCCCTTATGGCTACCTTTTCAGAGAAGATAACTGTGGCTTGTAGCTGAAGCACCTAAAGGTACCCCTGCCTTCTGCTTGCTAGCTGAGTCTGGTGATTTCTCCACTAGTCTCGGGGCCGGTACCCCACTGCGACCTGGTCCCGCAACTATTGGATCGGGCCCCATGGATGGAATACTCACTATCCGTGCCCCTAGGACCTCTTCTATCCTTCTGGAAGCTTATTTCTGCCTCGTGCTTAACTCTAACTTTCTCTGTCTGGGGGCAAGCTCCTTTTAGCTTGAGCTCCTCCCACACTCTCTGACTCTACAGTCTCGTTCCCGATCTCTAAGCTTCACTCCCCTCCTACTTTCTCCACCTACTCCCCAACACCCTTTCTTACCCAGCCTGGGATGAGACCATCCTCCCATAGGGTACGTCCAGGGTGCCCTGCTGCTATAGTCTGTGTTGGGTGCAGGTGTTAGAGTCCTGGGTGGTGCTCCCTCCTTACCTTAAAGTGAGGTATCACACCTCTGGATGAGGTGCAATACCTCTGTGGCTACTGAACCCTCAGGGGCGCCACAGATGCACCCTACACACACGGACGAACGGAACACATGCGTACTCGCACAAACCATGGACACTTGCACTGCACACGCACAAACACATAGATCACATGCGTGTGGGAGCTTTCATCACTGAAGCTGCTGAGGTAAAATGTGTGTAAGCAGCCTTACTTAGCAACAATATTGGTCAGGCAAAAAATGCCTCATAGTAAGATTGTCATTATTGCTTACTATACAGGGAGCATTCATTACTGAAGTTGCTGAGGTAAAGTGAAAGCTGAGCTCTGACTGGATGCTATGGGCAACTAGACCAGTCTGCCTGTGAGGCGATTTTCATTACTGAGATGTGAGCTCCTTCAGGTCATAGTAATACTGTGTGAGGGCTGCTCCGTATTTACTATTCATCCTATTACATCTCTTATCAGTGTCAGGTGAATACTAAAGGGTCATAATACTAAGGACTGTTTTTTAAAATGCCGCCCAAAAAACGACCATCTATTGGGCAAGTTCATCGAAATGCTAAGAAAGCAAAATTGTGTCAAAAAGCTGAGACAAGAGAACAACGTGACTCGCTGCTTGAAAAGAAACAGATGAGACAGGCTAAATGTAAGGCAGCTGAGACATCAGAGCAATGGGAATGTCGTCTTCACAAGAATCGGATAAGTCAGGACGAAGCAAGGAATATGGAAACATCTGAACAAAAGAATGAACGTTGTGAAAATGACCGCATACGACATATGCAACGTGTGCAAAGATGTAGGCAGGCTGATTTGAGTTTGGAAGCATTTCACTACAACCCAATTCAAGACTATAGGTCACATCAGAAAGTCATAATTGGCAAAATGAACATAATATGCAAACATTATCAAGCAAAGAAGTTTAACTTGGAATCGCCTGGTATGTGCTGCTCAAATGGCAAAGTCAATTTGCCACCTTTAGATCTTCCTCCTGAACCACGTCTTTCATACATGTCGGGAACAACTCCCGAGTCCAAGCATTTTCTGCAAAATATTAGGAGATACAATTCATCTTTCCAGATGACATCCTTTGGAACGACAGCTGTACTCGAAGAAGCAGGATTTAGGCCAACTTTTAAAGTCCAGGGCCAAATATATCACAAATCCGGTGTTAGGGTTCGAGTTCCCGCTGCTGCACAAGGGGAGTCTCGAACCAGTCCCGCTGCGGTCCCCCATCCATCTCCTTCCACAGTGGAGCCTGCTCAGCAGAAACGTCAGTCCCAGCGTCTTGCTCATTCCAATACTGTGCAGAGATTTGCTGCTGCCCTTCCTGGATCTTCTATTATAGCCAGTGCTGGAGCAGACGTCTTTGGGACGAAGTCCTGCGTTTCCCCTTCTGAGCATTCCCAGGGTAAGATCTCTCATTGGAGATCAGGGGTCACATGTTCAGGTACTGCAGCAGCTCCTATTGGTCCGCCAGGAAGTCCTGAAACTACATGTGTTTTGGAATAGTTTCTCATTGGTCCTTGTTTCTGGCAGGTCTGTAGTTGTTACTATAAAAGGGTGGCATGGCTGGGCCGCCATGCGCTAGTATCAATTGCATTATGTGCTTTGCGCCAGTGTGATCATGCACGCATGTGGTTAGGGCTCGGCTGAAATAAGCCCCTAGAATACCGGCACCTCCGGTGAGGAGATTTGAGTGCACGTGGTTAGGGTTTGGCT